>BLSH010215964.1:25465-59537 GCA_018402905.1 Glandirana rugosa | reverse complement strand
TTTCACAATATGAAAAAAAATGACCTAACTTTACTGTGGTCTTATTTTTTAACTCAAAAAACTGAATTTTTTAAAAAAAAAAATCGCGCTTTTAAGACCGCTGCGCAAATACGGTGTGACATAAAGTTTTGCAATGGCCGCCATTTTATTCTCTAGGGTCTTAGAAAAAAAAATATATAATGTTTGGGGGTTCTAAGTAATTTTATAGCAAAAAAAAATGGTTTTAGCTGATAACCTCCAAACTCCAAAAAGAGGCTCGGTCTTAAAGTGGTTAAAGCTCTTCTGTGATTGACTATTTTGCCAACAAATGTGCAGGAATTTTATTATTGCATGGCATGGGAGGGAGATGTCTTGTTACAAAATGGAAAGTGGAAAGGCCTATTTTGTGATTAGCAATTTACTGGCATTGGTGACGTACTTCAGTTGTGTTTTTACTATGCAAAGCTTCCATCGGATACTCCATGAAGCTACGCAAAACAAGTTTTACTGACGACTGACTGTGCAGTACCAGGTTTTGCCAGTCTTGATTTGTGGTGCGCCTCGGTGCATACATTGGTTGGTTAGTTTCTATTCAAATCGGAGCTGCTCTTTTTTTTTTTTTTCCCCCCTTGGTTCAAAATATTAACGCAACGCTGCTCAAAACTCCGCTCAGAGAAAAGTTAGACATAGAAATACCCTCCTTGATGACCTACTGCCAGAGGATTCACAGATTAAGCACAGATCCGGTATTTTACATCCTTGGCTGCTTTTTATTTTTTTTTATACAGTTCAATCTTTGCGCTATAGCTGCCAACATCTTAAGATAATTCCAAGGGCAACACGCTGTTGAATATGTGTATTTTGGCTCATCTCACAAAATATGGTCTTGGAGGAAAATGAAATACAAACTACGAATACTAAGATATTTTCTCAAATTGACAAAACTTCAGCCCTATAAATTCACACAATAAAGAACTGTTTAACAGATACTCAGTTTCAATAGATATAACTCAGTTTAGTAAAAGTTGAATAAAACAAACCTGGTCTTGGACCTGCCTCAGCCTGTCTACTAACAAATTAACCACTTGCCTACTGCCCCATTCCTGCCCAGGCCCTCGGTCTTACTACACTTTACCCAAATGAAGTTTTTATCACACAAATAGAGCTCTCTTTTTGGTGGTATTTAATCACCACTGGGGTTTTTATTTTTTGCTAAACAAAAAAAGAAGGAAAATTTTGAAAAAAAAAAGTTTTTATAGTTATAAAATTTTGCAAACAGGTAATTTTCTCCATTGATGTGCTCTGATGAAGCTGCACTGATGTGCACTGATGAGGCGGCACTGATAAGGCGGCATTGTTGAGCACTGATGAGGCAGCACTGAAGGGCAGCGATAGGCTACACTGATGGCCACATTTTTATTAATATGTAAGACTCAGACTATAAAGTAAAGAGGGCAAGGAGTGGACCAGATTTCTTTCCAGCTAACACCAGGAGCTCCAAACAATAGGGATGAACCTAGTATACTCACTTTCTCTTTGATTCAATACCCAACGCATGAGCTCTCCCCACCCTTTCGTAGAAGCTCTGAACCCAGCACTCCTGTGACAGAGCAGATAGCATACCACACAGGCGTATCAATTAGAGATCCTGTGATCATGGGGGCTGGTGTAGTCTTGTCAACAAGGCAGGACATGCGAACCCCATCACTGGGAGTTTTTCAGCCAGAATTAGCTATGGTAAAGCATTATTCCACATTCGTCAAAGATGCATGTTTTGTTTTTACCTACTGGTGCCCCTTAACTGCATAGGTAGTTTTATTGTAAAGGTGAACTAACCATTCAAGCACTTTTTCTGTAGGAAGAGGACTGAGGAACAAATTGAAAAGAAAATGGTTTTTAATATCCATTTTGATTGAAAATGGGGGGTTGGTGACAGTTGACTACCTGAACCATGGTTGCAACTATTCTGAGCTTCCTTTTTGTCAGAATTTTGGCTACTTTGCTCCTGTACAAATAATTAGAAAAAAACCTCATCTGGAATATGCAGTTCAGTTTTGGGCACCAGTTCTCTAAAAGGATATAGGGGAACTGGAGAAAGTGCAGAGAAGGGCAACCAAACTAATAAGAGGCATGGAGGAGCTCCAATATGAGGAAAGATTAGAGGACTGAAATTATTCTCTCTTCAGAAGCCGAGATGAAGAGATTAAAGCCTTGTACACACAATGAGAATATCGGACGAATGATCGTGTTTTTTTTTTTTTTTTCTGGGGATGGTGGGGGGGGTTAATAGGTTACTAAAGTTATGAAAATTCTCAGAATACTGTGCAGATTAAATAAAAATTGTTTCTTCTGGTATTGTATGAGAAAAATGTTCAAGTTTGTCCCTGCGCATAATTTTGCATGAACTGTCATGATTGGCTCTCGAGGGGTGTGTACTAACAATCAGATTATCGTACAGTCGAATAGTGGTATTCCCATTGTGTGTACTAGGCATAAGGGGGGATATGATCAACATGTATAAATACATCAGTAGTCCATATGCTGAACAAGATAAGGGGGGCACTTTTTACCTCTGAAGGAAAAGATATTTACCCTCCAAATACAGAGAGGCTTCTTCACAGTAAGGGTTGTGAAAATGTGTAATAGTCTTCCTCAAGAGTTGTTTCTGGACAGCTCAGTAGTTTGCTTTAACCACCTGCCGACCGCGTAGCGACTAAAAGCGGCGACAATGTGGCTCTATCCTGCAAATCGCGCTTATACTCGTCACTCGCGTGCACGACAGCTAGGGGGAGCGCGCGCTGCAAGCTCCTTAAGCGGTTCCGCGGGTCGGTCAGACTCGATGTCCGCCGGCGATCCGCAATGGCCTGTGACAGAGCCAGAACGGGGAACCACCCATGTAAACACGGCAGTTCCCCGTTCTGACAGGTGGCATGTCAGAGATCTACTGATCCTTGTACTCTATCAGTTAGATCTCTGGTGCCCCTGCCAGCCCAGCCCCCTCACAGAACACACACAGGGAACACAGTTAACCCCTAGAGCGCCCCCTGCAAGTTAACCCCTTTCCTGCCAATGACATTTATATATATATATATTTGGATTTGGATTTTTTAGCAAAAAGTAAGAAATATTTTTTTTTTTTTTTTTTTTTTTTGCAAAATTGTCATTTTATTTTGGTTATAGTGGTGATCAGAAATGGCGCAGAGGGGATCAAATGCCACCAAAAGAAAGCTCTATTTTTGGGGAAAAAAGGACGCAGATTTTGTTTGGTTACAACGTTGCACGACCACGCAATTGTCAGTTAAAGTGACGCAGTGCCGAATCGCAAAAAGTGCTCTGGTCCTAAGGTGGAAAATCCTTCCGGGGCTGAAGTGGTTAAAAATGGCCTGAATTATTTTCTAAATGCACAAAATATAACTGGATACTAATATTTTTAGGTAAAGTTGCCTCTTTGGGGATGATGAAGGAATGCTTTTCCTCACTGGAGCAAATTGGATCTTGGATTTTTGCCCCCCTCTGGATCAGCTCTGGGTATAGGATTGTGTACATGGAGGTGTGTGTTGTTTTTCTTTTATTACTATTATTTTCCTCTGTGGGTTGAGCTGGATGGACTTGTGTATATTTTCATCCAGAGTAACTATGTAACTACTTATAAAACCATGGCTAATGGTTTGTCCTGCTACTGATAGAGCATCAGGGCAAAGGCGATGCGTTTAAGGGAAACTGCTAAGATAGCAATAAGAAAACTGTAGTTGAATAGAAACATGACCGTGCCCATTGTCCAATGTGTTTAAAAATATAAGCTCCAGAACGGTCCTCTTTGTATCAGTTTACCTACTTAGTGACGCTTTGAAATAGTTGACGTATACAAGCATTCACAAATGGACTGCTTTCCTGGGAATTATGTAACATGTAGACTGTGCTTAAAATGATTATTTCAGGTTTGTTCTTGTTTTCCTCCTGTATATCTCTCTGCTCCAGTTGTGATTATCGCCAGTGCGATTCCTGTAGCCCAACAGCAGTTATAAATGCGCTTTGCAGAGTATCTTCCAAGCACTATAAAACTAAAGGTCATTTATAAGCTCTTGTGGAAAGCATATTAGTGACAAAGTGTGGGGAGAGGGAGCACTTTATCTCCAGTGTTTTATTTTTCCCCCCGCTTAAAATCAGATTTATTGTTCTTGGCCAGAAGCTTTAACATCAGCACACTCTGCTTGTAATATAAGAGAGGAGAGCTGGAATAGACAGCTCCTTATGCTTTAATGAAAAATTGTGTTTCTGCTGTTTGTGTCCAAATAATGCGTCTTGAAATGAAACCGGGCAAATAAATTATTAAAATGTCAAACAGAGGTTAATGTAATGCTTGGTTAATAATGTGACACGGCACTGTAGCCTGTAGCAACTACTTATACATTAGTAATATCTGGAAGTATACAACTTCACATAATTAAGGAAGGGAAAAGGTCATTATGGGCTAGCAATGTACATTATTATTTTGTTTAAAATGTTTTTGACATCTGATGAAAAAAATTCTGAAAGAATAATTCCAAACAGCCCAATATGACAACAATTATTGGTTGTATTAGATGGACTTGTGTCCAAAGATGTCTTTTTTCAACCAGACTGTTACTATGTAACTGGCGTCCATGTGCCTACTTGTACCGAACATTCTCCTCTGACTTTCCGGTGGCATATCTACCAGGATAGGTGCGCATACATGCATCCTCCTTCCAATAATAAGGACCTTCCACATGGGAAACAATTCAACCTGAATGCAACCTTTAAAAACCTCTGCTTGTTTATACACTTATTGATAAATTGGATGCTTGTTGCCTGTTAATTTCCAGGTATTAGTTGGGCAAACCCTAGAACAGTGATGGCGAACCTTGGCACCCCAGATGTTTTGGAACTACATTTCCCATGATGCTCAACTACACTGCAAAGTGCTTGAGCATCATGGGAAATGTAGTTCCATAACATCTGGAGTGCCAAGGTTAGCCATCACTGCCCTAGAACTATGACCTAGGAGTGTTGTACAACAAAAACCAAACATCTTTTTGAGGATCCTTGATGGAGAACTACGCCTTATTGTAAATGGGCTTTGCACATTCAGGACACAGTATCAGGTTTGTTTTAATATCCCATATACCGCTAGCAGATACTTTGCATTTGCTCCCCCATACTCTTTATGCAGTGCCAGGAGATAAAGAAAATACCTGTCCCTTCCAGGTGTGGAATTTCATGTAGCACTCTCTGGATCAGCACTGTTACATGGGGAGACCCTAGCTCTGTGCAAGCATGACTCTAGCTTTCACAAGTCTTTCCTTTGCTCCCAGCAAGTTAACATGGTGTTGGAAAGGAAGGGAAGTATTTACTGCTAGTAAAGGATTCCTTAAGGTGAATTCACCATGCCCTACATGCCCAAAGAACAGGTTCCCTTCAAGAAGCTCACGGTGACAACTAGAGACAGAGCATTGTACCAATCCATTACATGGTCGTTTCTCTGCAAGAGAATAGATAGTTTATTCCTCTCTCTGGATGTTTTGCATCTTTTAAGGTTATTTGTAGTAAAAGCAAGGAAGCATATGAAGCTCTGTAATGTATTAATATGCTTTTCCATAATGATAAAAAATTCTGTACATACAATTTAACCACTTCCTTACTGGGCACTTAAACCCCCCTCCTGCCCAGACCAATTTTTGGCTTTCAGCGCTGTCGCATTTTGAATGACAATTGCGCGGTCGTGCGACGTTGTACCCAAATAAAATTTGCGTCCTTTTTTCCCACAAATAGAGCTTTCTTTTGGTGGTATTTGATCCCCTCTGCGTCATTTCTGATCGCCGCTATAAACAAAAAATGAGCGACAATTTTGCAAAAAAGAACAATATTTTTTACTTTTTGCTAAAGTACAAATCCATTAAAAAAATTATTCATCGGTTTTGGCCAATATATATTCTTCTACATATTTTTGGGGGAAAAAAAATCGCAATCGGCATATATTGATTGGTTTGCGCAAAAGTTATCGCATCTACAAACTGGGAATTGATTTATGGCGTTTTTATTATTTTTTTTTTTTTTTACTAGTAATGGCGGCAATCTGCGATTTTTAGCGGTAATGCGATATTGGGGGGGACATGTCGGAACATTTTGACACTTTTTTGGGACCAATGACATTTATTCAGCGATCAGAAATTTAAATGTCCACTGATTACTGTATAAATGTCATTGGCAGTGAAGGGGTTAACCTGCAGGGGGCAGTGAAGGGGTTAAATATGTTCCCTGGGTGTGTTCTAACTGTGGGGGGGCAGGGCTGGTCGGGACATAACAGATCTAACTGATCCCAGTGACAGGGATCAGTAGATCTGTTATGTCCCCTGTCAAAGAACGGGGAACCACCGTGTTTACAACGGCGGTTCCCCGTTCTGAGGCTCCTGAAAGTGATCGCGGGTCTCGGGCGGACATCGAATCCGCCCGACCCGCGGGCACGCTCGCGCGCGCGCCGCCGCTGCCTCCAGGGGGCGCGCGGGAGCATGCGCAGTGGGAGGACGTCCATGGACGTCCTCCCGGCATTTCAGGTCCGCGCTGGAGCCGTATTTCAGCAATAGTGCGGACCTGGAGGGGTTAAGGAAAAACAATTCAATACTTACAACACACATGTACACATACTACCTATCCTTCCAAGTGAATGAGCAGGAATAATGGTCTATGTGCAATCAGAATACGCTAAAAAGTTACTTGGCTAGGGTTATAGCAGCTTCGCAATCTCCATAGGCAGCCAAAATCTCAGGCTGTACTCTACTAGCAATGCATGAAATCGAGCGATAGTGGCATCCTCATGTGCGGTTTCTTCTGGCACACACCTTCCTTCTTATTATGTCATTATGGAATCATCCTGTCGGCTTATGCTGCTAGCCTTTTATTTGGAAAGTTTGGGTAGACAATCCCTTGGGTTCATCTCTTCTCACTACTTAGTTTGTATTGGCGAACGTTTCCCAACTCAACCTCTAGATGACATTGTTGTATCATACATGCCATAGGCCATATGTCAAAAGGTCAAGCTATTGTTGACCTTGGAGGCAGATATGTTGACCTTGGTTACAGAATTCCTGTAACACAATGGAAGCATCTTACTGCCAGCTGACATTTGCCCAAAATACAAGAGTACCTATGTTCCCATTGTTTTAGAGGACAGCTTGTGCAAACATTTTCAATGGCATTTGTTTGAAAAGTGTTCTAACAGATTTTAGTCTGAGCAAATCAGAACACACATACCTTAATATTCCAGCACTGTAGCCCCCATCAGTTTGGTGTTCAACACTTTCAGAAATGTGAAACACTTGTGCCCCCGACCGCGTGCTGGTACTTTCCTCTGAGCCCTATGTCATTAATAGCAGCATAGGGCAGGACACAGTCATTTGACACTCCTGGTAGTGTTGAGTATATTCACTATTACTGGGAACCAGCATTTTAATTTGTTTAGATTTCTCGATAAAAAGAAAAATGGCTTAACCATGGAGGCATCCCCAATAGTGAGTGCAAACAAAAAAAATATTTGCAAGCCTGCACCACTTGCTTAGATATATAGATGTTAACCAATATGTAATAAAGGAACATGTATATATTCTATTCAATCAGGAGCACAGAAATCTTCATTGCTGCTCTGCCTTGCATTATCCCCTCCCTCCATCTACTTTGCAGTGAGTGAGAATGACGCATGTCTTTCACAACAGAACATATTCAGGTCTCTTTTAGGGTAGATGTGTACTTTAAAACATTGGGAAACCTAGGATCTGTCCAGATTCTTTCATTTCTGATCTGTCTGTTCAATGTCAACTGTAGATTTTGGGACACTTGTATTAATCTACATTGTAGCAGCAGAATGAATAGTGTACTGTTTATAAGTGAGGCTGTATTGATATCAAGGGATGATGTTCAGAATCTCTAAGAAACAAAGCCTGTACATGAACAGTATTTATGCAGTGCTTCAGAAAACAATTGCTCTCTTATGCATAGTCAGAATCTATAGTTTTCTTATTCTTGCCAGCCTTTTCCTCTAGTTGGTAATCTGTCCTCTGTAGCTTACTTACCATGCTACTTCTTTCACCAGAATGGCTCACTTGCTACATGTTCATTATGACCAGTGTGTGCCCCCTGGCACATGGGGCAAAATGAGGGCTTGAACTAAATCTCAACATGCACGATCACTTAGTTTACTCAGCAGCATCTGACATTTCTCAAGGATTTAATACTGTATCAGCAATCCACCTTGAGACTAAAAATACCAGGTTATTGCTTGGCGACGTTGATAGCTGTCGGCATAGGAATTTCAACAGAAAGCTAGAAGTGCGAAATAATATGCAACCTTACTTAACACTTATCCTTAAGTCGTTCGTATTTGGTAAGATGCTTTGTAAGACTTTTTCATGGTCATAGGGATGCAGAAGGTTCTTCTTAAAGTGAATCTAAAGTAAAGAATAAAAATCTAACATTTTATACTTGCCTGCTCTGTGCAATGGTTTTGCACAGAGCAGCCCAAATCCTCTTCTTTTTTTTGTCACGCCCACCCCACCAAAACCACCCTCCCTGCCAGTGGTCCTGACTCCTGCCCCCTGCCGAGTACCCCCAGTAGCAAGCCTCTTGCTATGGGGGCACTCGAGGTGGATCGCTCCTGAGCTGTGCTCTGTGTATCCATCCACACACACAACGCGGCTTGCCCTTCCCCCACTCTCTCCTCATTGACTCACCAGCTGTGATGGCCACCAGCAGGAGCTGATAGCACCCGCTGCTGTGTGAGCCAATGAGGAGGGAGAGAGCTGCTGCTCTCATGCACATCGCTGGATTGAGATGGGGCTCAGATAAGTATAAGATATGCACCCAGAAGGTAAGGTTAAAAAAAAAAAAAAAAACCTTGAGCCTTTAGAACCACTTTAATAAGGACATAGAGGCTGATGAGATGGCAAAGTTGAAGGCAGACCCTTCTATTTTGCAGTCATTCTGAGAAATGACCTGGTAAGACAAATCTTTTTATTCAATACCAGAAATAGTATTTCATTGGACCTGAGAGCTTGCTGCAGGTTTATTGTTTTGCCTCAGGCCTGGTCACTAGTTTGTTAGGCCTTAAAGCAGAACTCAACTCTCAATCAGCATGAACTATTTTTAATCCTGAGGTAGCTACCTTCAGAAAATAGGAAGATATACACTCACCAGCCACTTTATTAGGTACATCTTGCTAGTTTCAGGTTGGACCCCTTTTGCCTTCAGAACTGACTTAATTCTTCGAGGCATAGATTCAACAAGGTGTTGGAAAAATAACTCAGATTTGGGTCCATAGTGAGATGATAGCATCACGCAGTTGCTGCAGATTTGTTGGCTGCACATCCATGATGCAAATCTCCCGTTCCACCACATCCCAAAGGTGCTCTATTGGATGAGATCTGGTGACCATGGAGGCCATTGGAGTGCAGTGACCTCATTGTCATGTTCAAGAAACCAGTTTGAGATTTGAATTTTGTGACATGGTGCATTATCCTGCTGGAAGGAGCCATCAGAAGATGGGTGCACTGTAGTCATATAGGAATGGACATCATCAGCAACAATACTCAGGTAGGCTGTGGCATTTAAATAATGCTCAATTGGTACTAAGGGGCCCAAAGTGTGCCACGAAAATGCCCCCACACCATTACACCATTGATACAAGGCAGCATGGATCCATGCCTTCATGTTTATGCCAAATTCTGACCATACCATCTAAATGTTGCTGCAGAAATTGAGACGCATCAGACCAGGCAACGTTTTTCCAATCTTTTGTAGCCTGTTTCATGTTCTTGGCTGACAGGTGTGGCACCTGGCATGGTCTGCTGCTGCTGTAGCCCATCTGCTTCAAGGTTCAGTGTGTTGTGCGTTCTGAGATGGTATTCTGCATACCTTGGTTGTGGAGTGGTTATTTGAGTTACTGTTGCCTTTCTATCTTATCCAACCAGTCTGCCCATCCTCCTCTAACATCAACAAGGCATTTTCTTCCACACAACTGCCGCTCACTGGAAATTTTCTCTTTTTCGGACCATTCTCTGTCAACCCTAGTGAAAGTTGTGGGTGAAAATCCCAGTAGAACAGCAGTGTTTGAAATACTCAGACCAGCCTGTGTGGCACCAACAATCATGCCACGTTCAAAATCACTTAAATCCCCATTCTTCCCCATTCTGATGCTTGGTTTGAACTTAAGCAAGTCGTTTTCACCATGCATAAATGGATTGAGTTGCTGCCATATGATTGGCTGATTATCAATGTGTTACCAAGCAATTGAAAATATGTACCTTTTTTTACATTTCTTCAGTTGCTTCCAGGTCTCTGGCCTAGGCCAAAATGATGTCTTACATCCCTGGAGTCTTCATGGGCATTTTTTTGTTTTTTCATCCGGAGGAGGGGCTTTCTCAGCTAAACACACTTTTCTGCCTGTATGCTGAGCCAAGGGCAGATGGATTCCAGGAAGTAAATGCTGCATGAGTCTCATCTGCCCTTACTCAAATTCGCTTTGGCTAGAAATGCTAGGGAGAGGTTTTTCAAAGTGAAAATAAAACCTGGAGACATGAATGGATGGGGGAGTGCTTTGAATATTACAAATTATTTAATATTTTCATAAATCCCTGAGGGGAGTTGCGTGTCCTGGTGATGAAACGCGTAGGAGCAGAGCCTTGGATGATAGCAGTATGTAGACACGCCCATACAGGAAGGGCGGTACTAAAATTGAAAGCCAGAAAAGTGGCAGTTTTGTATATCCTCTAATTGGGGTCCTCTAATTGGGGTGCCTTTGAGAGCACCATATAATGTGAGTGCAATGTTAGCATTTTTTGAATAAAATGTGTTTGTAAAGTAAAGCATTATGGAGTTTTTGTTTGTTCTGTAATACTATATGCTGGAGAAGAGGAATGAGGTGGATGTTTCTTGCTGAGGACATCAATTAAAGGGGCCATACCTGTACATAAGGTGCTGGATGAGAAAGGGTCCCATTTAAGGGGGATACAAGTGCTTTATAACCTTACATTATACGGGGACCAAGATGAGAGTACACCTGGTGTTGGTTATTCGTGGAAGTCCTGTAAGAGCACATAGTCACACGTGTGTGTAAAAAATAGACACAGGAGACTGTATTTAACCCTTTGACCGCAGGAAGGCTTTACCCCCTTCATGACCAGGCCATTTTTTGCTATTCAGCACTGCGCTATTTTAATTGCTCGGTCATGCAACACATTACATTTATATATTTTATTATTTTTTTCACAAATAGAGCTTTCTTTTGGTGGTATTTGATCACCACTGGATTATTTATTTTTTGCTATATAAAAATAAAAGCCAGAAAAAAAAACATTATTTTCTCATTTCTGTTATAAAAGCATATCCAATAAAATCAGTTTGTCATAAATTTAGGCCAGAATGTATTCTGCCACATGTCTTTGGTACCAGAAGCCGCAAATCACTGGGTCCGCTGAACACAGTGGTCCCGGGAGCGGCGCACCCATCGGCCAGCAACACACAGCTATATGGCTGTGCCACCCAGCCACAGTATGATTAGTGTGGGTGGGGACAGCAAGTGCTTAATGGACCATTATTTATTCATTTGTGATTTATATTTGAGTCGTGATAGTATTACACTTGTTTTAAGTTATATGCACTTTGCTGAAAGCGCATGGGGACTGCATCGGGCCGGTGTGAAGCCACCCTTAAGCTTAACCCTTAAGTGGGGTCAAAATAAAGTTTGTGACCAGTATGACGAGAATATTCAAAGAAGCAGGGTGGAAAATAAATATTTCTTGAACAACTGAATTTCAGTGTATGGAATGTGGTTGTCATTAGGGAAATTAAATTCATCCCACAGTCGAAAATAAAAGCAAACAAAAGGATTTTTGAATGGCATTTATCAGGTTATGGAATGTACTTAGAATTTTCCTAGTCAGATCCCAGGTCTGGTTGCTTGCTCCTAGTACATCCTAATCTCTATAATGGCTGCTTCCTGATGTCAATTTGATATGTGTACATTTAAAATATTATTAAACATCTCTCTCTCTCAAGAATTAACAGACCGTTATAATATGTTACATTTTATTAGGGCTAAAAATGTGGGGCACACCCAGGGCTATCCTAAGAATGTGTATTTGGACTAGTTGCCTTGGTATGCTTTTGTAGTGAGGTTATAATAATATTGCAAAACTGTATTTTGACAGTCTAATTTTTGACATAAAAGTATGTCTTTTGACCCAGATTTTCACCTCTTTTCTGTGTATTTAATGTTTTGGCCATTTTTTACACCCAGACAATGGCCAGAGAATAGACTTTAACAACACAATATATTTTCATTAGTGCTTTGACAGTAACTGAGGAAGAAGCTGCACTGAGCTTTATGGAAGGCACTGCAGTAATTAATCTTCATTAGGATCATTGCCTTGGCCTTGTAAATTAAAATTTATTATCTGAAAATAAGATTGTGGCACAGTATGTTTGATTATCAAAATGCCAAAATTTTTGAGTTGACTCCTTCTAGATTCTCAAATCTGTTTGGCAGATGTTTTTATACAAGCAGCTAATTATTCACTCCCAATAACCTGGAAGATGGTACTCAAGTCTACGTTAACCTCTTAATGTCCACAAGCCCTGTTGGTCATGGTTTGCCTATAGCTTGTTTAGGTCTGTTTAACCCCTTTAGGCACATGTTCCAGTTGTGCTTTCTCAACGTTAGGACTGACAGCTGCTGGTTTCCACAGAATGAATCTGAAACCAAACAGTATGATCCCTTATTATGAAATCATCATGATTATATGAGCATTGTGATCACAAGGAACATTCTTTCAGGGAAAATCGTGAATTATCATGCTGAGTGCCTTTCTCACCCCTGCACCTGCTGCAAAAAAAGTAAAGAACTTATTGTTAAAAGCACCAATAACTTTTGGACTGCAGGAAGTTGGCGCTCAGTTTTGGTAATGATGGCAGCACAAAATGGCGCTGGAGCTGCATAATCATTGTAAATAAATGCCACCTGCATCTCCAGAGAACTTTTCCCATTCCTTTACTTCCTTGCTCCCCTCCCCCCCCACCCAACCAAACTGCCGTGGATGTCCTCCAAAATGGCATCAATTCCACATAATTGGTTCATGCCATCCAGACAGTCAGCTGGTCTAGTAAAATATGCTGGCATTACTGAGCATGCGCTGAAGCAATTTTGGACAAACTCAAAATGGCAACAACATGCATATGCGTAATAATGCTTTTGTGACTTAATTGTAGGAACTCAAAGTTTAAGACTGCTGCAGATGTGACAGGTTGAATTATCTCTTTCTACTGTGATCTGACGTCAGATCTTTGTGTATTGTGTGAGGGGGCTGTGATCAGTTTCCTTCTGTCACACTTTAAAATTGTCCTTCAGGCTGCAGAGCACCAAGGGAAAATGTCCACTTAGGCCGGCCATCAGACGGAGCAAATTGCTTTCCTTCAACCACAAATTTGCTTGTTTTCCCCCATCAACACAGTGTTGACAAGTGAATCCCTCCTGCCAAGCCATTGTATTCTCTTGGTGGGCAGGGGGGTGGAGGGGCAGGGGAAGCCATTCCGCTGGGACAAAAAGTGATTGCTAGCGGCTATAAAGCAGATCATAGGTGCAGCAAGAACCAGCCAAGATTTTAACCATGTATTGGCATCATTCAAATTTGGTACAGCCAGCCGAGATATGAACCATGTATGGGCATCATTCAACTTGGGTACAACCAGCCTGCCCCAGATTCTACATGCAATATTATAGCCGCTAGCAAAACCACTGTGTTTTCCCAGTGGGGATGGCTTCCCTCGCCAGGAGAACACAATGGCTCAGCAGGAGGGATTTCCCTGTCAACACTGTCTGTGTTTGAGGGAATCAAGCAAATTTCTTTCCTGCGATGCTTCGTCTATGGCTGCCCTAACAGCCACTAGCAATAATCACATGTAAAATCTGGCAGGCTGGCTGTACCCAAATTGACCGATCAACCAACTGGGGTAAATTCAGCCTGACCGTACAAAGGTGCCATCATGCTTTCACAATGGTACATGTATGCTCTTAGTATAATGGGCATCACTAATTTTCATGCCATTACTTGTATTCTCTCCTGCAATTTTTTGTGTAGAAAGCAATATAAAAGCTTTGGGATGAAGAATTGCTCACTGGATTTTTTTTCCTTTACCCAGGAGCATCAGAGTTATAACTGAACAGTTCACAGGAAAACTTAAAGAATCAAAAATGAGTTTAGAAAGAAGCTGGGGGCGAATGTTTTGATAATAAAGAAAGACTAGTATACTTTTTTGACACAGAAAACTAGTTTTGGAAGATTATGAGGTCAGATAAGGAAACTGGTCACACTGTGTGCTAGGCTACCGCATGTAAAAACATAATAGAAATATACAAATTCCAGTACATTGGAACACCCAGGTCACTCATTTCATGCTTATTGCACAGCTATCTTTTTTTTTTTGGTGCACCTCTGTTTAAAGCGTATCTGTAAAAAGATATTATACATAGAACAGCAGCAGCTTTTGGTACCTATGCAGAATTCCAATACTTTCATTATATTATCTAAAAAGCATGAAATATTTTTTACCTTACGAGAAATACAAATTTCTCATAACAAGAGTATGGAGGCTGCCATTTCTGGAATCTTTCTGAATAAGTAAGTTACATAGTTGGTGAGGTTGTATAAAGACACCGGTCCATCCAATTTAACCTGAGAGCGCACCTAAAAGTTTTTTTGAACTTATCTATATTCTCCACTGACAACACCAGGTGTGGAAGGGAGTTCCACATCCTTTACGCAGTTTAGGATTGAATAGCTTTTTCTCCAGCTTCATTATGTGGCCATGTGTCTTTTTTTTTTCTTTTTTTTTATAGAGACCTAAGGTTTAAAACTTTCCTCCCAATGCTAGAGTCACCATTCAAGGATTTGTATATCATTGTCATACCCCCTCTTAAACACCTCTTCTCTAGGAAGAGTAAGTTTAATGTTTGTAAGTGAGCTGGCTGTGTCTGGCTTCAGTAGTTTTTGAGTCGCAGACACACAAGTCTGCTATAAACAAATGTCACAAAAATGCCAACATTCCTTTTACAGTTAGGTCCATATATATATATATATATATATATATATATATATATATATATATATATATATATATATATATTTGGACACAGGCACAATTTTAGTTTTTTGTTTTTTTTCAGATATCTACCAAAACCTATTCAAGCTATAGTTGATTTGAGGGTGTGTACATCCAAATCAGAGGAAGGGTTTAGGAATTAAAACTCTTAAGAATAGCCATCCCCCTTTTTTCAAGGGACCAAAAGTAATTGGACAATTGAATAAAAAGCTGTTTCATGGCCAGGTGTGGGCTGCTTTTTTATTTCTTCATCAATTAAGCAGGTAAAAAGGTCTGGAGTTGATTATAAGTGTGGTATTTGCATTTTTTGTGGTATTCCGCAACATTGCAAAAATTCGCCCCTTCCTGACTAATGACGCCACAAAACAACTTATTCACTCCTTAGTTATTTCCCGCCTTGATTACTGCAACTCCCTCCTCACCGGCCTACCGTTACACAGGCTATCCCCCCTTCAGTCTATCATGAATGCTGCTGCCAGACTTGTACACCTTACTAACCGATCCACAACTGCTGCCCCACTCTGCCAATCCCTTCACTGGCTTCCCCTACCCCAGCGTATAAAATTCAAAATACTAACCACAACATACAAGGCCATCCACCACACTGCCCCCAGCTACATCGCCAATCTCATCCACAGATATCACCCCAATCGTCCTCTACGCTCCTCCCAAGACCTCCTTCTCTCTAGCTCCCTTGTTACTTCCTCCCATGCTCGCCTACAGGACTTCTCCAGAGCCTCTCCCATCCTCTGGAACTCCCTGCCCCAGAATGTCAGGTCAGCCCCCACCCTCTCCGCCTTTAGGCGATCCTTGAAAACGCACTTATTCAGGGAAGCCTACCCCACCTCCACCTAAGACCCGTGCCTGAGCCAGCTCTATCAGTTCATCCCCTGCAGCCATTACCTTTTGTATCACCTCCCCCTCCCTTTAGATTGTAAGCTCTACGAGCAGGGCCCTCCTATTCCTTCTGTATTGAACTGTATTGTAATTGTACTGTGTCCCTTCTTTATTGTAAAGCGCTGCGCAAACTGTTGGCGCTATATAAATCCTGTATAATAATAATAATATAATAATTTGAAATCTATTGCTGTGAACCTACATCATGCGTTCAAAGGAGCTGTCCATGCAAGTGAAACAGGCCATTGTAAGGCTTCAAAAACTAAACAAATCCACCAGAGGGATAACAGCCACATTCATTAATTAACATTGATTGGACGGCTCTTCACAGTACATATGGACAAGGATCCAAAACACACTGCAAAAGCAACCCAGGAGCTTTTGAAGGAAAAGAAGTGGAATATTCTGCAATGGCCGAGTCAATCACCTGATCTCAACCCAATTGAGCATGCATTTCACTTGCTGAAGTCAAAGCTAAAGGCAGAAAGACCCACAAACAAAGAACAACTGAAGGCAGCTGAAGTTAGAGCCAGGCAAAGCATCAGAAAAGAGGAAACCCAATCTTTGGTATTGTCTATGGGTTCCAGACATCAGGCAGTCTTTGCCAGTAAAATAATTCTCATCAAAATATTAAAAATGAACATTTTATTTATGATTATATTCATTTGTCCAATTACATTTGAGCCCCTGAAAATGGAGGGACTGTGTTTAAAAATGATTGCAGTCTTCTAAAATGTGTACTTTATATTTATGTTCAACCCCTTGGATTAAAACTGAAAGTCTGCACTTCAAATTCATTTGGATTGTTTTGTTCTAATTGTATTCTGGTAGCATACAGAGCCAAAAGTATGAAAATTGTGCCTGTACCTAACTGTATATACTTGTTCCAGGTCAGTTACACAGAAAGAAATGAAGTCCAAGTATGGATATAACAGCCAGGTAACTGGCATTCTCAAAATGTGAATTCAGTGACATCTTCCATGCTTTTATCATGACAGGTTAATTTTAAGTGATTCCCAACCTTTCCACTACAGGTCTTCTTTACTCAGCTTGTGAAATGTTATATGGTCAAAAATTGAACTTAACCACTTGCTTACTGGGCACTTACACCCCCTTCCTGCCCATGCCACTTTTCAGCATTCAGCACTGTCACTCTTTGAATGACCATTGTGCGATCATGCAACACTGTACCCCTATGACATTTTTATCATTTTTTCCCATAAATAGAGATTTCTTTTGGTGGTATTTAATCACCACTGGGTTTTGAAAATTTTGAAAAATAAAAAAAGTTGTATAATTTGTTATAAAATTTTGAAAACTGGTAATTTTTCCTTGATGGGCACTGATAGGCTGCACTGATAAGGCGGAACTGATGGTTGGCACTGATGGGCAGCACTGATCAGTGGCACTGATGAGGCATTGATTGGCGGCACTGGTGGATATTGATGGGTGATACTGGTGGGCAAAGGTAGGTGGCACCTTGGGCACTAGTAGGTGACGCTGGTTGGCCCAGTGAAGAGCTGAAATGATTGCACTGCAGAGCTCAGTTAGGAGAGCTCTGAGAGCTGATTGGAAGGAAGGGACACACCCTCCTTCACACAGGAACAGAGCTGAGGCTGTAAATCTGCTGTCACCTTTTTTCTCTTGGCGTCAGGAAAACTTGTCAGAAGCGACTCGTGCAGATAGCAGAGAAATGAGGCAGCAGACTGCAATTACACTTTGTGCTCTAGATACAGACATACTTAATATGTTATGTCTGAGGCTTACAACCACTTTAAAGCCCAACCCTGGTTTCATGTTCCCCAATGGAGGAACATCTGCCCTCCTCCAAAAAATGACCCAAACCTCTGTATACATATACATTTTTTCAGGCATCTTCGGTCTGGTGACATCACAGGTCCTCTTCACTAACCTTTCTCTCTGGCGGTGGGCTGCTCCCAAATGCTGTAAGCAGAGGTGTCATGTAATGAATTGGTGCTGCTCTCTGTAGCATTGTGCTGTGAGTTCAGAGGGAGCTGGGTGTCATTCAGCATGGAAGAAGACCATTCCTGGATTGCTGAGTGGTTTAGTCTTTGAGGCACTGTGTCCGAGAGAAGTATTGCAGCCAGAATTCCTTTTATTTATTTTTAACAGCTTCCTTGGTTTGCCACAAAACTCGAACTTTAAGATGTGTCTCTAACCAAAACTTTTTTCTTTAAGTTACAGAGGGTTAAGGTATAGAACAGTTTCATGTTTGTGACGCACACAATACTGAATAAAGGATGACAAATAGCCGCAGAATTTCTAGCCTCCATATTGCCGTTCTGACAGGATCCCTTTTAAGTCCATTCTTTGTAACTTCACTCTATCAGGTTAACAGAACTTAATTTCATTGGCTACAAATGAAAATTAAACCGCACAGAATGGGCAAAGAAGACATCTGGAGCAAGAAAATAAACCAAGATTTTTAACACTTCATAATTAAAATCCAGCGTGCTGAATTAGAGTCTAAAAAAGGTACAAACACAGCAGCCTTTTTCAGCATAACACAATTACTGAAACAACCTGATGCTCCTAACAACCTGTTAAATTAAGGTGCAGCAAAATATTGGATGTACTATTCATGTGGCTCAGCTGTTCATTTTTCTCATTAGAAAAGGCAGGGGTGGGTAGGGGGGACTTAAAAGCCCAGCTCGAGCATGCACTTTGTTTTTTTTTTTGTTTTGTTGTTTTTTTTTTTTTTTTAATTAATTCAAAATGTGTCTCTAGGCCTGTCCTACTGTGTCTGTGCCATCCTAAATCATCATCTCACTTCAGCTAGCTAGATCAGCCTTTCACAGGTGGGGTTCCTTGAGCGGTGAGCAACTTCTGCCTCAGATAACTAACCACTGACACCAGTGATGTTTTATCTGTCTGTAAGGCTACATTTACACCGGTGTGAGTTGTAGGGGCAGTTCCTGCTGCAACTATGTGCTGCCTTCTGCCCTGTTCACTAAAATGACAGGACGCCAGTGGCCGCAGCTGTTCATGGTTCTCTGCACAGCCAGTGATTACCTGCAGTGGACGCACACAAAGCGCCACATAAAGAGGTACCATACAGTAAAGTAACTGTGGTTCATGATGTAGACAGCAAAAAAAAAAAGTAGTGGTATACTTCTTTAGTGGTAGAAATGAAATCGAACCAGTAGAAAGATCTTGTACCCCTTTACAACATGGCATGTAATGAAAGGAAGAAAAGAATACCTAACTGAGAACAAACAACATGGAGAAACAGAAGGCGGTATAAAAAAAAAGTATTTAACACCAGCCAAAGGCCTCACTGATGCCAGAAGGCACTCAATTTTGATAAGCTTTGGCAAATAGATATTAGTAGAAGGCTTTATTGTTGATTATTTGAATAACTGGACGGAGAGAGGGGGCTTCTGTATTTTTCCATAATCTTGCTTGTGCAAGTCTGGCTGCAGTAAGAGCCCTTTCACACCGGGGCTGGCAGGGCGGTAGCGGTAAAGTGCCGCTAATTTTAGTGGGGCTTCACCGCTGTTATAGTGGCACTTTGGCGCCGCTATTCGGGCGGCAGCGGGGTGCTTTTAACCCCTAAGAAGAGGTTAAGGGGTTAAAAGCGCCGGCGCACGGCGCTTCCGAAGGGGTGTGCCAGCGCTGCCCATTCATTCTAATGGCAGGGGCGGTGTAGGAGTGGTGTATACACCGCTCCCGCACCTCCCCAAAGATGCTCCTTGCAGGGCTTTTTTTCCCGTCCTGCATGCGCACCGCCCCACTGTGAAAGCGCAGTTTTTCAGGCACTTTACAGGCGCTATTTTTAGCGCTAAAGCGCCTGAAAAAACATCCCAGTGTGAAAGGGGTCTTAAGGTGTGTGTTATAAAAGTGTGAAATTGCTTTGGCTAATGTTCAATCCCAATAAGGCTACTTTGGGGTCTGGAGCGCAAGGAATATGGGTGGTCGAGAAAATTAGTTTAAAGGCCTCATTCCAAAAGTTAAGTATGGGCAGTACCACCAGACATTCCTTTGATTTCCTCTGTGACCACATGGTCAGCAGAGCAGAGAACAATTTGTAAAGATTGCTGCTCTGTGAGTAGTGTAGTACCATTTATGGAGTGGTTTTTGGGCTGATTCCCAGTGAGATAGAAATTTTGAGACAGTAAGAGGTTTTCTGTTTATATGGAGTCTCATTGCTCAATGGGTATTGTGAAGTTAAGCTCTTGTTCCCAGAACTCCATAGCGGGCAGTTTTCTTTGCTGTAGAAACCTCTGTTGGGTTGCATATTAGACTGAAATGTGGAAGTTTAGGGCTGATGAGTTGTCGAAAAATTTGAGAGTCCTGAATTGAAGCACCGTTTTTCCGTTGGATCACTTAGAGCACATGTTTAATTCGGAGGTATTAGCAGAATTGTTTGTGGCTCAAGTGAGAAGTATGACAAAAGTTGTGGAAGGTTCTCAAAGCCTATTAAGAGATATTTGACATAATGGATGCCTGCTGTGGTCCAGGAGGTGAGATCCAGGTTTGGAGATGTAAGATGCAGTGAGAGGAGAAGTAGGTATCACAATGAGCAGATTACCCTTTTGAGGCTTGTATAGTAGAGTTCCTGACATGACAGGTGGCTGTTGGTGTCCAAATTTGATTTATGTTGGACTAGTACCCAGCAGCATTTTAGGATCAGTTCCCAACACATGAAATTCAGTTTGTTTCCAAAAGGCATCAGAAGAAGTTGTTCACCAATATTTGACTTGTGCCAGAAAAGCAGCTTTGTAATATTTAGAAACCTCAGGTGCTCCCATGCCATTAAACTGGTTAGGAACAATAAAGGATAGATTTTTGGGTGTTGAGGATGGATTGTATGGCACAAGATGTGATGGCAAATTTTCCTATTTATTTTACTAGTTCTCTCGTGGCACTGCTTTGGGACATGTAAGTGATGATTTATACAAATAGCTGTGCTCCAAAGAACGAAAGAGAAAATAGGTTTTTTATTCGTACTCTTCATAAAATCATTCTCTCTGCTTTCATTAGAGGAAACACCACCCCTACCCTTGACTTGCATGTAAATAAATACTTTTTAAATATTTTGCAATTCCATGCTGTTTAACTGTGTCGTTTTGGGGGGGGGGGGGGGGGAGAGATTGGCAACTACCCTCCTGGGGTGCCTTTTTTGGTTTATATCCTTTTCTTTTTTTTTTCTTTCTTTGTGCCTAGCATCCTACTCCTGCAGGTGTCACTATACCTAGTGTGTAAAGGAAAGGATTTTATGCAGAGTACAAAAATCTTATTTTAAGTTTCCAACAATATACCAGTATGCTGTGTATGAAAATCTACACAAAGTCAAAGTAGTGGCTTATTCACCCTCCTTGCCACAGGCACCAACACAGACTGCACTCCATTGTCATCAGCATTTAGTATAGTTGTTTTGTCCTCATATTATTTTGCACTCCATGAAATTCAGTAGGGAAGAAGAATCATCCAATAGTGAAGAAAGTATGTGGAACAATAACATTACATTGAATGCTTTGGATCACAATCCACAGCCTCTGGATGTGGAGTTGAGAAGAGGTGGAGCCATGTTACTAGCCTGGCACAGCTGCTAAAGGTAGCCGAGAGCACTACTTTTCTGTAAAGTTCATTCCGTCTGCTCTGTTTAGACAAGTCCATCCATATGGATTTCCGTCAGGGAGAGTCTGAAAGCAAACCGCAGAGGACCTGTTGCTTTGCCCTGCATTGGCAAAGCACAGGTTCACTTTAAGTTTATCCAAGATTCTTTGAAGCGTTAGACTCAGCATTTGAAAAACTTAAGGAAAACCAGTGTAAAACTTTCATTAAAAAAGCTTGCACAATTCTTGTATTTGAAAACCAAATATTCATCTTTTTTTTTTTTTTTTTTGTATAAACCCAGTTGTGACTCTTTAAAACAAACCTGTCGTGAATACAAATCCTACATAAACGGAGGTACCTATGTTAGCCAAAATTTTTCATCTGTACACCTCCTGATCTTCCCAATCTCTCACCAACCAGCCATCCTCATGTTCAGTGAGAGCACCCCTACTAGTCACCTAAGTAACTGTGGGCAGTGGGTGGTTTAGTCCAAAAGGGGTTTAGGATCTTTGGAATAAAGTGAAACCAGGGTCAGAGGGCCATAACAGAAAAATGAAACCAGGGTCAGAGGGCCGTAACAGAAAAATGAAACCAGGGTCAGAGGGCCGTAAAACAGAAAAGTATTTTCTGCTAACAGAGGTAATAGTAAGAAACCTCGGGTACTTGCTTTTTGAAAGGTCCTTTTACTTTAGAAAATTTGACATAGCTGACCGGTTCTCTTTAGGATGGTGTTATTGTAGTTAGACTTTTCATATGCCTAGCCTATATTTAGTAGGCTATTTTCTTAGCCAGCATCCATCCAGTGTAAATATCCTGTAATAAGTTCTTCACACTGTGTTCTCCTTATAAAATATTACTGCCATCCATAATGCTATATTTGCTTGGACCCCTTTCCATTACAAGGATTTTCTTTAATAATCGGTGTATTGGAATGCCTGCGCATTTCTTACATTACTGTGTATCTCAGAGGCATTATCACTGGAGCTTTTTCATGTCCTCAATAAAAAACAAGATGACGGTTCCCCTATAAGCGGTGTCATGAGGGGAGATTAGGAGTGAGTCATGGTCTATATATAACACCTGTAGCGGTCAGTTTACCCGAGTGTCTGAGCTCTGATTGCCGATCATTATATCTGTTACCAATGGCCACCATGTTACAAGATAATGTGAAATCATTTCCACTTCCCACTCCAACAGCTAGACTGCACAAAGCGGTGCAGATAAGTCACAGTAATTGTCTGCTTCTGTATTAGTGCTGATTGTTGTATGATGAGTATTCTGGGAATTGGACCTCCGCCGATTCCTCACTTGTTTATATATGAGCGTGCATGTAGCCACTTAATATAAAATAGATCGTTATTCGTTAGAGGGCAGCTCATATTAAATGACGTTTGCCAACTGCAGCAAGTTCCTTACACTTTTCAAATTTGATTATCCAGAAAAATAAGTGTGTTCAATAGACCACTTTCTTTTCAATTTAAATGAATCTTATGAGCCATGTGTTCCGCAGCCCTGTTGCCCTGATTCAAGTCATGTTTTCCAGTGTTCTTCACTCAGTCACTGGTAAAATAATTAGGATTTCTTCTCAAATGATACAAATTAATGTAGCTGTACTTCAGTGAGCGAGTTTAGAAAACATGCTTTTTTAGGGCTTTGTCATACTATTGATTATGTCGCTGGAGACAAATTGACAATGTGAAAATCGCTATGGCAGCTTGCCTTCTCCAGTGATGTTGCTTCTTCGTTCAACCATTGGGATGTTGTTCCATCATTGATTCCTTGATAGCATTGGGACTCTGCGGCAATTTAGCCGTTAGGAGAATGCCAAGAGAAATGGAATTTATTTAAACCAAAAAACAAAAATGTAACATATAGCAGCTTATCAGTCCTTAGATGTGATTGCTGCATTAGTTACCTTTTTATCTTTTATTTTTACATGGTGATTTTGCCAGTAATACATTTTTTGTCCTAGGGTGACAACACTTACTGTACTGTAGTTATGGAGGAGCTGTGTTGCCACCCTAGGCTCACTTCTGATTTTGACTACAAACCTCTTCCCTGAGAAAGCAGATAATGGCTTGAGATTTCAGTTCAGCGCATAGATGGTTACAACGATACTTGGGAGTCTGTCGGTCCCAACAGAATATTTTGCGTTTGCAAAAAAATGTATTTTCTTGGAAAAAAAAAAGAAAAAGAATGCAGCCACCACATCCAGGGACTGGTAAGCAGCAATATCACATTTTTTTTCTTGGGCTTATTTATTTTTTAAAGAAGAATGAGTCCTTAGGCAAGGTGGCAGCTTGGCCCCCTCTATCTATTTGATCAACACTGATAAGGATTGCAATAGGCGCATAGAAGCTGCCAAATCTGCATTGCCTTTATTATTATGACCTCTCCCATCAAACACTATTTGACTTCAATTACCTCTTGCCTTTTAGAGTGACAGCAGTGTCCATTTTTAAACATCTGTGCTATCTCCCTGGTTTACTGCATTAAGTTTGTAGCTTGGACATCCATCGGGTTCAAGGCTCCTGCCTAAGTTGCCTTGTAAATAATTTGGCCCTCTCAGTGAGGTACATTGGGTAAAGTGGAGGTCTATTAAAGAGGTTATGCCACTGGAAAAGTGACACCAGTGGCAAAATTCACACTGTGACATGGCCCTTACTGGGACTGGAAGAAATGTGTTGGGAATCTAGGGGAATTTATCTAGGCAACAAATGTATTTCTCCAATTTGTGATATGTGATGCAAGGTTCATTCCTACACCAGGACTTCGGAGCTAGTAGCCTAGTGGATTGTACTCCTCTACCCCATACAGCAGTGAACTTGGCTGTTCCCTCTTATTTATAATCTAAAAGAGCATATGGAAAATAATCAGGTCCATAATACTAAGCACCTTAGCTGCTTAGGCTATTTTATATTTTCTCTAGGCCCAGAAGTCTGCTCAACATCAGGATATTTAGCTCCCCCTCTCCTCTTATAGATCCTCCCAATCATAGTAATTGGGTTTCTATTAAAGAACAGAATGCTGAAAATCTTGCAAGCAAGGCCCATGTCAGAGGAAAGAATTAACGTATGACATGTGCACCCCAGTGTTACTGACAGAACAGGGTCACGTTGGGTACCAGTGAAATACAGGAGCTGTTACGTGGGTGGTGATCCTCTAATGCTTCCTCACAGAGCAAGAAATGATGGGGTGTCCCTTGTTCCTGCAGAAATTATAAACCCCTTTAAAATGTTGCAGGTAAAATGCCAGCACAGTCTTCACAAATTTCAGCCTACATGATCGTCTGTGATTCTCAAATCAAAGAAAATAGCCTAACCTTCCTGAGTCACAGCCAACATTTGGACCGATTTGACATATAATCCGCACAGCGTTACAAAGTATCCTAATGTGTAGTATTTTGTAACCTAATCAAGTATAAACTTTCAGCAGTGTGAAGCTGGCCAAATCTAACTTTTTTTTACTGCTTGTAATTAAAAGGAAATTACAATTTTGTTAAGTATGGGAATTTAGTGCTTTTTTATTAAAACAGGATTTACAAGTAGCAGCTTGATTAAAGGTCCAGTGTTTTCTTTTATTGAATAACATTGCATTTCCTAATTTTAAAGCATCTGTTGCCCATAGCAACAAGTCAGATTTAATTTCAGCTGAAAGGAAGAATGGGATTGGCTGCTGTGGGCACCTCTTTTATTCTGACAGTTTTTATACATATCCAATGCCTGTAATGCCCAGTTTACGTATGGAAATGGCAGCACTGAGACATTTTTAGTGTTTTTTTATTTTACAGGCAAGAACTAAAACAGGAGTTCACTATTTCAGAAACGTAATGATTTTTCTTATTGACATAATGACCTGTGTTTTTCCGATGGCAATCAAAGGAAATTCTGTAGACAAAGTTTGTTCTTGCTGTTGTTTTAAAGTTGATGTTTATTCTTTAGCCTGTGAACCATATTTTATCATAATAAGCCCTTATTGTATGTTACCATTATTTCATCACATCATTACTCATAACCCATCCAGGCATAATTCATATTTAATGTGTCAGTAATTCTAAACACTGAAAATTACCATCAACTAAAAGCTGTAATTATGCTAAACTTTGCATAGCTTGTGTTATATCTGTAGGTTAAAGCCACTTTGATTAGGTGATATTTGTCATAATAAGTATTTTCTCTGTTAGAGGTAAACAAGTCTTTAAAAAGTTTTGGTTTATATTTGAACTTCAGTGTGTTCAGTGGTCGCCAATTCTGATGGGTTGGCTACCACTGCAATCTTTAAATAGTCTAGTTACCTGGCTGTCATGATGATCCAGTGATTTTATTGCATAGTCACCAAGCAGATCTAAAATTTTGACTTTACATGTTGAATGATTGTTTTAAGTTATTGAATGCGGTATATAGAAGCCAGAAAGATTCAAGCAGTCAGCATATTGATGAGTTAGTAGTAATGCCTTTGTATGTCTCCAAGAACAGGTTTCTATAAGCTTAGAGAACTATCCCACCTAGATCACTAATTTCAGATCTTTGAGTTTGATAGCTACATAACTGTCTTCTTATATATTTTGGAGACTAGAATGGTGACCTGCCACTAGAATTTCTCACTCTGCCCAACTGCAGCAGCCATCACACCAACCCTTTTCTCCATGGATTTCCTGTAATATAGAGTATTTTGAAATCAATCTTCTAGTGTGATGGCTTCACTATTCAGAATAATCAGGAAGAAAAGTTGGTTGAAGAGATAAGACACCAGCGAGTGAGTCAACCATGAGTCAACCTACCTAAAACTGGAATTCCAGAATTTTTACAAAGTTTAGCCTCTGAATCTAGTATTCTAAAAATATTGTTTTGTTCTAACTTGGCTAAATTGGTAATGATTTATTTTTTTCTCTTTTTTCTAAGTGACAGTGAAAAAGTTCCACCAAGAAAGAGAACCTTCAGCAGCAGATCAAAAGAAAAGGAAGAAAAAACAGTAGCAGCCAAAAAGAAGAAAGCCACACAAAGATCTGAGGAGCCATTCGAGCCACTAAACACGGGACTGTCACTGGCAGAAGATGAGGAGCTGGTCTTACATCTCCTAAACAGCAGCAGCTAATTATTTACCCAACTGTGTTTTTCTTGGCCATCTTCCGTCTTAGATCAACAGCTCTTTACAAAATCAATTTGGCTTCAAGGCAGTTCAGTACTTGGGGACAATGATAAATGAGAACTGAAGAATGACCTCCAAATAGCCAGCCTGCAGTATAAATACAGCAAATGTAATTCCTGAAAGAACCATTCTACCTACATTACAGTTTGGCTTGTGTAAAAGCGAGTGTAAAGAAATAAGTGAAAGTATATTAACGGCTTACAGTATATTCATAGTGTAATAAAACGTTTCAGGAAAACTGGCTTTAAATTCTAAAATATTATAGAGCAAGACAGAGACTTTCCTGTTTAGCTGTTATCCAGTTGGCATATTTGTTTTAAGCATACTAGGGTAGCCTTTGGAAGACTTATTTTTAAAGTTAGCCTGTCACAAACTTAGGTAGTTCAAAGTGAACACATACCTTCAATGGCAACCGCATGTCAAGCCATTCAGTACAAGCAAACATACAGGCAGCTACAATATGCATATTTTGATTTTTTTCTGTAAAACTTGTACCTGGTTCTGCCCTTCTCAACTTTTTAAGCATCTATATTTGTCCTTTTATTGTAATTGTCAGCTTTAGTGATCAATTGGGAGGGGGTGGAGCAAAACACATCATTTATAGGAAAGATGGAGATTAGCTTATAATGTTAGTTGCCTATACATCTAGGTCTGCTGATCATTATTACATACGATTTTCACTGATGTAACTGCTGCTTATAAATTGTTTTCATCCTGTTCTAAGTTTGAATTTACATATTTTGACAGGTTTGCTTTGAACGACAATGGCTGAAAAGAATCAAATGATATTCTGCCATTCATTTTCCAATAAATTAAATACAAGGCCAAATATTAAAAACCTATTTGCACCCATCTATGCTTTTTAGGTGGATGCTGGACAGTTGATTTACACACCAGTCTTTTTTAATTCAAATGGGACGAACATTTTCCCAGGTTCTCAGCTCCACTCCACCTGCTTTAGATATTACTGGGGGGGATAGGGGGGCTGCCTCAATTGAAATCCCTTATAGGCCAGAGTTCACCCATATCTGTGTGTCACATTTGGGTTGACAGACCTGTAGTTATGGGAGCATTTTAATATATTCTTTAAATGATGAATAAAGCTTGATTACTGATCCTGATCCTCTATTTCAGATATACTAGCTTTGTTACACATGCTGTATTTCATTAAGTTTACATTTACACTAACCATACTTCTTTTGTAGAGGTTGAATTTTTTTCTAGTATTTATATTGTGTAGTTTGCCATCATTAAATAGTATAAGCCTCTAATTCGAAATTAAACTTGTATTAAAGGCTAGACTTTTTATACCTTAAAGAGGCTGTAAAGCCTCTAAAAAAAAAAAAAAAAAAAAACCTTTGCAAGAGAAAGGCATAATGAGCTAGTATGCATTGCATGCTAGCTCATTATGAAATACTTACCTTAGAACGAAGCCCTGTATCGCAGTCGGCACTCCGAGTACAGGGACGACATCTCCCATCCGAAGTTACTTCCAGGTTCGTGGCGCCGAAGCTGCGGTAACGTCACTCCCGCGCATGCGAGCGGGAGCCGTGGGTAACGGCACGGCCCCTTAGAAACGGCACCAAGCGGCCCGTTTCTTCAGTGCGCATGTGCCGATAACGTTGGCACATGCAGATACAGGGAATATCTCATAAACCTTGCAAGTGTAGGAGATATTCCCGGGACCTACAGGTAAGCCTTGTTATAGGCTTACCTGTAGTTTAAAGTGGTTGTCCAGAGTTGACAACCACTTTAATGCATTCCCTGCATTAAGGTAAAAAATGTCCCAGTAGTAGTATCACCCCCTCGCCTCCCTATATACTTGGCCCTTGCTGCTGTCAGTCAAATTCTGTGAGGATGGAGCAGGGGGTGGAGCTGCGCTGTGTGTGTCAATGGACGCATATAGCCCGGCTCAGGAGGGAGTCCGCAGCGACTTCCTACGGTGGCACACAGGGAACAGAAGAAGCCAAATGAGCCAGTGGAGGACCCAGAAGATGCGTTTTCAGACTGCTCTGTGCAATACCATTGCACACAGTGGGTAGGTATACCATGTTAATTATTTTAATAAAAAATACCCTTTACAACCTCTTTAAGTAACGAAAGCACCAAAATGTATTCCGAGACAATCTGCTTGACTGCCTTGTATGCTAAAAAAAACTTCTAGTAATGCCAACAGTCCTCCAAAGAATGGATTCCTGCAAATTTCTAGGGATGACCAGAACATGGGGTCAGGGATAAAGTACTGATTAGGTAAGGCACACACAACCCTCAGCTCTATGTACATTTATGACTGTGGCCAAAATATATAAACAGCTTTGTACTTCTAAATATGGCTGACGTGTTTATAGATTCCAGCGTCTGATGTGGGCTGAATATACAGTAGATTTGCAGTTTGCAACTTGGGAGATCAACTATTACCTGCAGATTTATGATGGCGGAAAATCCACAACTGTTTTTCTAACTTATACATGCAATCCTGTTTAAAGGCAGGCGTTTCAAAATAAAAAGTTTATTTGTGTTTTATGTTAAAATTCTTTGCTTTGTCTGCTTGTGTCTGGATGGTGACATAAAATAATGAGATTTCCAAAGAATCAAAAAGGGCATTTTTCTCACTTTTATGAGTTGTAATCCAGGGAAATGGCCAATGCACCATTGAAATACATATGGGAAGCTCTATTACCTTCCAAAGTATATACAGTGAATCTGGAAAGTATTCAGCACGTCACTTTTTCCACATTTTGTTGTGTTACAGCCTTATTGTGAAATGGATTCAATTAGTTATTTTCCTTAAAATTCAACAAACAATACCCCATAATGACAACGTGAAAGAAGTTTGTTTGAAATATTTGCAAATTTATTAAAAATAAAAAATGTACATGCGTATTCTCACAGCCTTTGCTCAATACTTTGTTGAAGCACCTTTGGCACCAATTACATCCCCAAGTCTTTTTGAGTATGATGCTACAAGCTTGGCACACTTATTTTGGGCAGTTTCTGCCATTCTTCTTTGCAGGGCCTCTCAGGCTCCATCAGGTTGGATGGGGAGCGTCAGTGCACAGCCATTTTCAGATCTCTCCAGAGGTGTTCAATCGGGTTCAAGTCTGGGCTCTGGCTCTATCACTCAAGGACATTCACAGAATTGTCCTGTAGCCACTCCTTTGTTATCTTGGATGTGTGCATAGGGTCATTGTCCTGTAGGAAGATGACCCTTTTCCCCCAGTCTGAGGTCCAGAGCACTCTGGAGCAGGTTTAAATCAAGGACGTCTCTGTACATTGCTGCATTCATCTTTCCCTCAATCCTGACTAGTCTCCCAGTTCCTGTCACTGGAACTGGGAGACTAGTCAGAACATCTCCACAGCATGATGCTGCTACCACTATGCTTCACTGTAGGGGTGGCATTGACCAGGTGATGAGGTAACCTCCCTGATTAAGGCTCTTCTCCCCCAATTGCTCATTTTGGACCGGCGGCCCACTCTAGAGTCCTGGTGGTTCCAAACTTCTTCCATTTATGGATAATGGAGGCCACTGTGCTCATTGGGACCTTCAATGCTGCAGAATGTTTTCTGTACCCTTCCCCAGATCTGTGCCTCGATACAATCCTGTCTCTGAGTTCTACAGGCAATTCCTTGTACTTCATGGCTTGGTTGTGCTCTGACATGCACGATTAACCTTATATAGACAGGTGTGTGCCTTTCCAAATCATGTCCAATCAACTGAATTTACCACAGGTGGACACCAATCAAGTTGTAGAAACATCCCAAGGATGATCAGTGGAAACAGGATGCACCTAAACTCAATTTTGAGCATTATGGCTAAGGCTGTGAATACTTATGTACATGTGATTTTTTTTTCGTTTTACTTTTTTTTTTTAAATCTGCAAAGATTTCAAACAAACTTCTTTCACATTGTCATTATGGGGTATTGTTTGTAGAATTTTTAGGAAAATAATGAATTTAATCTATTTTGGAATAAGGCTGTAACATAACAAAATGTGGGAAAAGTGAAGCGTTGTGAATACTTTTCAGATGCACTGTATGCCTAACACCGCTGCACTCCTAGTGTCCGTGCATCCCTCTCAGCAGTGTTGGGGATGGGTCTGGCTTCTTCGTGTGGGCTGATCAGTGGTCATGGCTGTGCTCAGGGCACTGGTTGTAACGCTGCCAGCTGGAAAGGTCTAGAAAGCCTGCAAAAGAGGCTGACAAACATGTAATAGTGCACATTCTACAGTTTTTGGTGCAGTGCCTGACATCCTGTATTGTAAATATTTTACTGGCAAGCAGCACACTTCTGCTGACTATCTGCCTGCTGGTCTGTATGGGACATTTGTATGAAGTGTCTGCAAACCTGCAGATTTCATCTGACCTTAGGTAGACTGCTTCTACTAGCTGCCTGCCATTCTGTGTCGCACAGTCCAGGTTCTTGAATCATTGTCTGGTATCTAGTGCTCACTTTCACTAAATACTTGCAGTAGTCTGTTCGTACAACCAGATTACCACCTTGGCAGATAATTGCTTGTCCATAAGGAAGTTCTTGGCACTCTTCCTTTGGCAGAGGATTTTATTAAAGAAAACATGGTTTACACTTTCTATAGTAGACATTTGTGTCTTTCATTCAGAAAGCCTTGACCATTCCCATAGGGGAAGCTCCTTCTTCTAAGGTCCCTCATGACAAGAAGTTGGAAGCTATTTCTTGACCCATCTTCCCCGCTTTGGGGGCTCTGCCCTTCTAAACATGCTTGCCTCTGCACTCTTTTATCAAACTTTGGCGATTGGTTAGATCTCTAAGCCATAACCTGGCAGGGCTAGTGTTTACACTCAGCTTATGTATTGTGTTGACCAGATGACTTATACATTGAATGTTATGTGAAAGTCAAGTTGTGTTTTCTGTTCAGATCTGCAGGGCACTCTGGTTTAAAGGGTTAGCGCACGTTTTCAGAAAAAATTAAATGCTAAACCAATACTAATACCCTACACCCCTGTTTCCCCAAGTCCCCGCTTTACTTAACCTCCATGGGTAATGAGCTGTACGTACCCATGCAGTCGGTTTTGCGTTCTGGAGATTTGAAATCCCTGCACTTTTCCCCTTCTTTCTGCAGGGTTTTCAGGATGGCTCAGAGCTATTCTCTGTGCCAGTGCTAACCAATCATAATCACTCTGATCCATCCTGGTACCCCTTTAGAAAGAAAGGGAAATAAGAGCATCAATTTCAAATCCCTAGATCACTTCACCAGCCGTGTGTGCACTGACAGCTTATCACTCACGGAGGCACGTACAGTGGGGAACAGGGTCAGTGAAGCAACAGTAAAAGAAGCTTTTGTTAAACCTACCCTTCAGTTAAGACCATCTTTTCAGGTCTTCACTGGACAAAACCATTATAGCTCTGATTTGGGGACGACCACTCACCACAGAAAAAAGAGTTGCCTTCCAAGTTTGCCACCGTCCTCTGGATCAATAAAAAGAAACAAAATGTATAGGAGGAATAACCTATATAATATATGGTGGACTTTATTGGGCACACACGAGACTAAAAATATGATAAAAAAATAATTTTTATAACAAGTCTTTAAAACATATATAAAATATAACATACATGAGTTCTCGTAACAGAGGAGCACCCCTGATTACTTGGTTCTTCTTAGAGCGCTGACAGTCAAGTAAGCTCCACATATTTTCAGTTTATTTTGTTTCAATTGATCCACTTTAGTACACCTGTATAAATGATGCGCTTGTACGAATACTGTTGTATACTTCATGTGCATAATACATACATTTTCTACTCTGTCTATCGGGACAAGGGCCAGAGGAAGGGCAAAATGCGTCGACCTTCGTTGATTGCCACATATATACAGTATTTGATACTCTGTATGATATTCTATTAAAACCAATTATACCCTATAGACTGTTATCCTTTATGTTGGTGCTCCTCTGTTGCGAGTACTCATGTATTTTATCTTTTATATGTTTTAAAGACTTGTAATGAAAATTATTTTGTATCATATTTTTAGTCTTGTGTGTGCCCATAAAGTCCACCATATATTATATAGGTTATTCCTCCTTTTATATTTTCTTTTTTTTTTTTTTTTTTTTTTTTTTACTCACCACATCTATGCAAAGCTAAGGATCAGTGATACAAGTCAACACCCTCCTATCCTGCATACAAGTCAAGTTCCAGTTCCTGGACCCTCCATTCTTCTACCCACTTGAACTCTAGGTATGTTAATCCAAGGGATCTAAGCTTGTGGAAAAATCGGTCACCACATTAAAGTCCGCCCTCAACAGTTCTTGCTGAGGTGGGGTTCTGCCTGCTTGCGAGAAGATTTAGGAAACTTGCGTGGTTGCTCAGATTAGTACCTGAAAGCTACTTAATAGAGTGACCTCTGTCCTCATTGTTTCTTCACTTAAGCATGTCAGACCAACCTCTTTTCAACCATTTGGGAATTGTTGTCTTGGGAGTAATCGTTTCCTTTCCCCCAACAGAAAAGTTTCCATGTTTTTATGCATCTGTTTACAGCCCTGAAGCCCAAAGGAGGCTTTGTCCTTTTGTAGACACTTGTTTTCTGGAGTAATCAAAACGTCCAATTAACATCCTAGTGTTGTGAGCAAATCATCTGTGGTTACTTTACTGGACACCCCTGCTTACAGGTCACCCAGTCCAGGTTCAATCAGACAATGCCACCATGGTGGCTTGCATCATCAAGGGTGTTGCAGTGGGTGACGAATGTAGAATTTGTCCTGTCCAGGGCAGAGATTCCTGTTCCCATGATCCCCGCAGTGCAAATTTTTGGGATGGAGAACTGGCAGGCAGATTTTCTCAGCAGACATCTGGAGGGTATTCCAGGACATACAGTTTGTATGCATTAGAGGTGGTCAGATTTAGATCTGCTAGTTCTCTGTCTTTTACAAAAAACTGTAGACTTTCTCATAGCTCCAGATTGGCCTCAGGGAGTGAAGTACACAGACCTTGTTTCTCTTTCATATATAACCCTCTGTGACCTCTATCAGATCAGCATCTGTTACTCCGAGGACCAATCCTCCACCCTGCTTCTCAGTTTTTGTCTTTGATGGCTTGGATATTTTGGTTGATTAATGCTGCTTCTCAAAAGGTTTATTGCTCAAAGTGGAAACTTATTTTCACTAGTTTAAAGGGGTTTTCCCTATTTGGTGGGTTGGGGGAAGAACAACATTGACCCTTTGCTCCATCAAAGGTAAGATGTCCACCCTGTATGTTCTTTTCATCATCTTCTCTCTAATAATTTTCTGATTCACAGTCTTATCCTAAGGGGTTGCTCATATTGCTCCGCCTGCC
>BLSH010215964.1:11901-25455 GCA_018402905.1 Glandirana rugosa | reverse complement strand
GCCCCCCCCCCCCCCCCCACTCCCACATCTGTGAAATTAAAATTGAGTTATATTATTGTTACAAAGACAAAGCGGTCTCTGCTTTTCACCTTAATGAGAATATTACCTTTGTACCTGGGCACTAAAGATTTCTCTCCCGTGTCTGGATGTGGTGGAGGCAAGTACAAAAATTCTTTCTGTGCTACAGGTCCCAAGTCAATTCAGGTGTTTATATGATTTACCGTGCATTTATTGTGCTAAATAACAACATTGTTTCTTTTTTGTATCTGCACATACAGTTTAATTCAATTTTAAACCTTTTTGCTCTTCAAAGAGTTTATCCAGGCATTTAGTTCATAACATTCCTTCTACCCTCTAGTCTAGCGCATGTCCCTGCACTATTTTCTTTGTTTTTTATTGATGTAGCTAGAAACCATTCTTATTACTTCATGTGACATAATCCCTGGGCTTTTAAAAGTCTTGCAGCGACAGCTGCTGAACATTCAGTTCCCATTACCCAGAACTACATCTTCCAAGACCCCTTCCCTCCACACAGTGTATGGGCAGGCCCTAGGAAGAGCAGCATCATTTTGCTGAGAAAGAAAATAATGTATGCATGTGCGGTGGGCCATAGCGGAGTGGCGAAAGGAGTTCTGTAGTCAGCAGGCCGGGTACAGGTATTTTTCTGTAATTGCATCTCTTAAAACATGGGTATTACAGAAATGTATTTTTTTTATTTTTATGATTTCGCCCATACATATATACACATTAACTATTTCCAGAAATGTACTATTGCATTTGCATAGTCTTCTCAGTTGCATAAATATTAAGATTTCCATTGATCACTTTCCCAGGGTCTGTCCCAGGGGTCCCACGTTTAGTGATCTATTGAATTAGAGTGTGTTTAAAATTGGGGAATAATTTTTTTGGTTGTGGCTACAAATCAAAGTGTGTTTTGTTGGTGTGGTCTGTAGGGTGTGCCCCAGATGTAATTTAAAAAATGCGGTAGCCTCAATTGTTATAAAATTTGTGCAAGTATTTAATACATTTCATACAGTCCCCCACAAACGCATAATCTACAAGCTGAGTCTGTAGGCATGGACCATGTACCTGCATAGATAACTGGCTACTGGGTCATGTCCAAAGGGTTGTGATAATTAACTTACTCAGAATGGTCTAGAGTGGTTACTGGGGTACCCCAAGGCTCTGTCCTGGGAGCATTTCTGTTTATCAATGATCTAGAGGGGGGGGGGAATAAATAGCTCGCTCTCAGTGTTTGCTGACAACACAAAAATATGTGGGGCAATAACAACACAACAGGATATATAAACTTTACAAGTGGACCTGAATAAATGAATGGAGTGGGCTAATGCATTGAAAATGAAGTTTAACATTGAAAAATTTAAGATAATGCACTTGGAGGGTAAAAAAAATTAAATGGAAGTTACTCATTGGGGTGAGAACCCCTAGGGGATTCCAGGATGGAGAAGGATCTAGGGGTCCTAGTTAAAGACAGACTGAGCAATAGCATGCAGTGTTAAGCTGCAGCTACCAAAGCCAGCAGAATATTGGCATGCATTAAAAAGGGAATTTACTCCAGAGTTAAAACAATTATTCTGCCACTTTATAAGACCCTGGTTCGGCCGCATCTGGAGTATTTCGTCCAGGTCTGGTCACCAATCCTCAGAAGGGATGTGCTGGAGAGAGTCCAGAGAAGGGCAACAAAATTAATTTGGGGACTGGAGGACCTTAATTATGAAGAACAACTACAAGTGCTAAATGTATCCTCCCTGGAGAAGAGACTCTTTAGAGGAGATATGATAGCGATATACAAATATCTCAACTGTGTTCCCAGCGTAAAGCCTCGTACACACGCGCGATTATTGTACAACCGCACGTCCAACTTTTTTTCAAATTGGCTGTCTGTGGTTTTGACTAGCGTACGGGCGGTAGTCAAGTAATCGTCCAACAAAGCCGAACATAGTGACATGTAACGAGCGTATAAAGAGGAAGTTCAGGTGAATGTGATTTGTGAATTATGAATGCAGGTTTACACGACCGAACACGTCCTGGATTCTGAGCATGCGTGTTGGTACTTACAACTTTTGTTGGTCCAACTTCTGTACACACAAGCTGAAAATTGGCCAACGCCTTGTTGGTCAACAAAAGTTTTCTAGTCTTCTCAGACAACTTCTGTTTGATAATCGGAAATTGGTTGTTGAATCGTGCCTACTAACGCTCGGATTATTGGACAACAGGCTGTTGTACTACTTGTTGGGCAATAATTGTACCGTGTGTACGGGCCTTAAGTATGAAACTTTTCAGTCCCAGGGAGTGTAAGACTACATGGGGTCACATGATGAGATTGGAAGAGAAGCAGTTTAACCTTAAGCTGCGTAGGGGGTTTTCATTGTCAGGGCGGTAAGGATGTGGAACTCCCTTCCACAATCAGTGGTGTCGGCAGGAAGTATGGAAAGTTTTAAAAGACTCTTGGATGGGCATCTTCGCGAAAACAATATACAGGGATATGGGAAATGGTTTTTATACACACCTACACAGGTTGAACTGGATGGAATGTTGTCTTTAACCTTACCAACTATGCATGTAATACATTCAACAATACATCACTCCTATATACTTCTTTTTACACCCTAATCAAGAGGCGGGCATGTACTTCTATCCAATCATAGTGTGGAAGGGCAAAAATTTTATAGGCCTGGTGCAAAGAACATAAAATGACTTGTATTGTGAAGGAGAACTCACCATGCATACTTTTGTCGTCCTCCTTATAAGGATGGTATACATCACATTATAAGTTGTTATAAATTAAGAAATCTAAACTTCCCATAAATCAAATTAATCCTCAGTGAAGGTTCTATTTTACACCAACATCAGGAGACTCAACATAAACCAGCCTTTGTCTGAAAATTGTGTATGGGTACATCTGAGATAAGTTACAGCCAGGTGTGGCTAATTTTATACAAGTGTCTGTAACAAAAATGGGTAACTTGGTGTCGATGGTAGTAGGCAATCAGAACCAGTGTATCGTGTGCCAGTAATTAAGCAGTTCTGCCTTTTATGTCCCCTGCCTTCCAGAGGTTGTAGTAATGCTCATTGTCTTTGTGCACAGTGCCCAGTTCTTGTGTTATCAACTGACAAGCACTTTAATTGGCAGTGAGGTATGAGCAGGCTGCAGTCTCATTTTAGGAACTGTTTTGGATTTGTCTTTTATTATCTGCAATAGAAAACAGAACTGCAGAACAAAGTCTCATGGCAATGCTTTGGGTCAGTGGCAAATTAATTCTGGTTAATTGCTATGGGTTACTGCATCTTATCCTTTGCCATATGGTTGATCATCTGCTGCAGGTGTGCATATAGATAATGGAAATGTTATATTCACACTGACCCTGAGATATATCACTTTTACTAGCCATCAGAAAGATGGTTATTATCTGCTCCTAACAATAGGATACAACACGAATGCTTTTGATGTTTATACTGTATACATGTATGTGTGTGTATACATATTGTGGCAGAGCGTTGCCCTGCCAGGGTCTAGAAAGAGGTTGTGACCCAGAATTCTCAACCGGACTGTTTGAGGGGCTCCAGGAAGCTTGTGACATGAAGAGGAAACTGGCTTTTCAGTTTCCTCTGTGTTTTCTTAAGTTTGTCCATATGTAAGAACTAGCATCAAAGGTAGAGCTTTTAAGGACACCGCCGCTTGCTTTCTTCTTTTTTTATTAAAAGAAAGTTCAAACACAAAAAAAGTTTCCCTTGCAGGGGTTTTCAGCATTCCTTTTGCCATCAACATAAATGACATTCAGCCCTTTTGGCTTTCACTTACAGCACTGCCACTCTGGCCTTACTATCCAGGCCCTTGTCTGTCTCCTACAGACTGTTCACCGACCAACTTCGTGCACACAGCTAGCAGCCTCTTGCTGCACTGGCTCCCACATGGAACACTCCTGGGCCAGACTTCCTGTCTGCCGGGGTGGTGCTCAGAACCATGGTCAGGCTATTACTAAAAGCCCAGCACACACCTGACCAATTAGAATGCTGGCTGTTCTGAATACCTGGATACAGGATTGGAGATTTCATCCCACCCGGATCACTTTGAAATCTCCAGGCTCCGGGTCCCAAAACAAACTTAAGAAAACACAGAGGAAACTGAAACTGAAAAGCCAGTTTCCTCTTCATGTCATAAGCACCCTGGAGCCCCTCAACCCGTCTGGTTGAGAATTCTGAGTCACATCCTCTTTCTAGACCCTGGCAGGGCAACACTCTGCCACTGTGTATATATATATATATACTGTGTGTGTGTATATATACATTATCTCACAAAAGTGAGTACACCCCTCACATTTTTGTAAATATTTTATTCTATCTTTTCATGTGACAACACTGAAGAAATGGCACTTTGCTACAATGTAAAGTAGTGAGTGTACAACTTGTATAACAGTGTAAATTTGCTGTCCCCTCAAAATAACTCAACACACAGCCATTAATGTCTAAACCGCTGGCAACAAAAGTGAGTACACCCCTAAGTGAAAATGTCCAAATTGGGCCCAATTAGCCATTTTCCCTCCCCAATGTTATATGACTCATTAGTGTTACAAGGTCTCAGGTGTGAATGGAGAGCAGGTGTGTTGAATTTGGGATTATCGCTCTCACTCTCATACTGGTCACTGGAAGTTCAACATGGCACCTCATGGCAAAGAACTCTCTGAGGATCAAAAAAAAAAAAGAATTGTTGCTCTACATAAAGATGTCCTAGGCTATAAGATTGCCAAGACCCTGAAACTGAGCTGCAGCATGGTGACCAAGACCATACAGCAGTTTAATAGGACAGGTTCCACTCAGAACAAGCCCCACTATGTTTGCACATGCTCAGGGTAATATTCAGAGGTTGTCTTTGGAAAATAGATGTATGAGTGCTGCCAGGATTGCTGCAGAAATTGAAGGGATGGGGCGGTCAGCCTGTCAGTGCTTAGACCATACGCCGCACACTGCATCAAATTGGTCTGCATGGCTGTCGTCCCAGAAGGAAGCCTCTTCTAAAGATTATGCACAAGAAAGCCCGCAAACAGTCTGCTGAAGACAAGCAGACTCAGGAGATGGCTTACCGGAACCGTGTCCTGTGGCCTGATGAGACCAAGATAAACTTATTTGGTTCAGATGGTGTCAAGCGTGTGTGGCGGCAACCAGGTGAGGAGTACAAAGACAAGTGTGTTTTGTCTACAGTGAAGCATGGTAGTGGGAGTGTCATAATCTGGGGCTGCATGAGTGCTGCCAGCACTGGGGAGCTACAGTTCATTGAGGGAACCATGAATGCCAACATGTACTGTGACATTCTGAAGCAGAGCATGATCCCCTCCCTCCAGAGACTGGGCCGCAGGGCATTATTTCAACATAATGACCCCAAACACACCTCCAAGATGACCACTGCCTTGCTAAATAAGCTGAGGGAAAAGGTGATGGACTGGCAAAACTTGTCTCCAGACCTAAACCCTATTGAGCATCTATGGGGCATCTCAAATGTAAGGTGGAGTAAAGCATGGTCTGTAACATCCACCAGCTCCGTTATGGCTTCATGGAGGAGGTGAAGAGGACTCCAATGACAAACTATGAAGCTCTGGTGAGCTCCATGCCCAAGAGGGTTAAAGCAGTGGTGGAAAATAATGGTGGCCACACAAAATATTGACACTTTGAGCCCAGTTTGGACATTTTCACTTAGGGGTGTACTCACTTTTGTTGCCAGCGGTTTAGACATCAATGGCTGTGTGTTGTTATTTTGAGGGGAGAGCAAATTTACACTGTTATACAAGCTGTACACTCACTACTTTACATTGTAGCAAAGTGTAATTTCTTCAGGTTGTCACATGAAAAGATATAATGAAATATTTACAAAAATGTGAGGGGTGTACTCACTTTTGTGAGATAGAGTGTGTGTGTGTGTGTGTGTGTGTGTTTATATATATATATATATACACACACAGTTTACACATTTACACGCCCTGGCAGAGTTTATGATTTCTTGGCCATTTTTCAGAGAATATTAATGATCACTTTTCTTTCACTCATGGTTAGTGTTTGGCTGAAGCCATTTATTATCATTCAACTGTGTTTACTCTTTTTAAATCATAATGACAACAGAAACTACCCAAATGACCCTCATCAAAAGTTTACATACCCCAGTTCTTAATACCGTGTATTGCCCCCTTTAACATCAATGACAGCTTGAAGTATTTTGTGGTATTGGTGGATGAGGCTCTTTATCTTCTCAGATGGTAAAGCTGCCCATGCCTCTTACCAAAAAGCCTCCAGTTCCTGGAAATTCTTGTGCTGTCTTGCATGAACTGCATGTTTGAGATCTCCCCAGAGTGGCTCAATGATATTGAGGCCACTCCAGAACCTTCACTTTATTTAGCTGTAACCAATGACAGGTCGACTTGGCCTTGTGTTTTGGATCATTGTCATGTTGGAATGTCCAAGTACGTCCCATGTGCAGCTTCCTGGCTGATGAATGCAAATGTTCCTCCAGTATTTTTTGATAACATACTGCATTCATCTTGCCATCAATTTTGACCAAATTTCCTGTGCTTTTGTAGCTCACACATCCCCAAAACATCAGCGATCCACCTCCGTGTTTCACAGTAGGAATGGTGTATCTTTCATCATAGGCCTTGTTGACTCCTCTCCAAATGTAGCGTTTATGGTTGTGGTCAAAAAGCTCAATCTTGGTCTCATCACTCCAAAAGACTTTGTGCCAGAAGGTTTGAGGCTTGTCTCTGTGCTGTTTGGCGTATTGTAAGAGGGATACTTTGTGGCATTTGCATAGTAAAGACTTTCTTCTGGCAACTTGACTATACAGCCCATCTTTCTTCAAGTACCTCCTTATTGTGCATTTTGAAACAGCCACACCACATCTTTTCAAAGAGTCCTGTATTTCACCTGGAGTTATTTGTGGGTTTTTCTTTGCATGCCGAACAATTTTCCTGGCAGTTGTGGTTGAAATCTTAGTTGGTCTACCTGACCGTGATTTGGTTTCAACAGAACCCCTCATTTTCCACTTCTTGATTAGAGTTTGAACACTACCGATTGGCATGCTCAATTCCTTGTATATCTTTTTATATCCCTTTCCTGTTTTATACAGTTCAACTACCTTTTCCTGGAGATCCTTTGACAATTCTTTTACTTTCCTCATGACTCAGAATCGTCAGTGCAGCACTGGATGAAAGATGCAAGGTTTTGTCAGGAGTCCAGAAACTCATTGACCTTTTATACACACACACACACACACACACACACACACTAATTACAAGCAAACAGATCACAGGTGAGGATGGTTCCCTTTAATAGCCATTCAAACCCCTTTGTGTCAACCTGCGTGCATGTTATCAGGGTGTGTAAACTTTTGATCAGGGTCATTTGCGTAATTTCTGTTGCCATGATTTAAAAACAGTAAACACAGTTTATTGATAATAAATGGTTTCAGCCAAACACTAACCATGAGTGAAAGAAATGATTTTATGTTATAATTCATATTCTATGAAAAATGGCCAAGAAATCATAAATTCTGCCAGGGTATGTAAACTTATGAGCACAACTGTGTGTGTGTGTGTGTGTATACACACACACACACACACACACACAAAATATATACACACTCACCCACACATTGCTGTGAAAAAGTATTTGCCTATTTGTCATACATAAATTGTTCAGATCATAAAACTGATTTTAATATTACACAAAGATAATCTAAGTAAATTTAAAATGCAGTTTTTACATGATGAATTTTATTTATTAAGGGAAAAAACTATCCAAATCTGCCTGGCCCTTTGTGTAAAAAGTAATCCCCCCCCCCCCCCTTGCTAAATCATGAATGAACTGTGATTACCCACATTCTTTGGAAAGCGGAGTTACATTTCACTTTCCACACCCAGGCCTGATTACTGCAAGACTTGTTGAATCAATAAATCACTTAAATAGAAGCTATCTGACAAAGTGAAGCCCAAAAAGATCTCAAAAAGCAACACCTCATACTGCGATCTAAAGAATTAAATTGAAGTAATTGACATGTATCAGTCTGGAAAGGATTACAAAGCCATTTCTAAGGCTTTGGGACCCCAGCGAACCATGGTAAGAGCCAATATCCACAAATGGAGAAAATGTGGAACTGTGGTGAACCTTACCAGGAGTGTCCAGCGTACCAAATTTACTCCAAGAGCACAATGACAACTCATCCAGGAGATCATAAAAGAACCCAGAACAATATTTAAAGAACTGTAGGCCTCACTTGCCTCAGTTAAGCCTAGTCTTCATGATTCAACAATAAAGAGACTGAGCAAATATGGCATCCATGGGAGAGTTCCAAGGTGAAGCCACTGCTGACCAAAGAGAACACAAAAGCTTGTCTCACATTTGTCAAAACACTTTGATTATCCCCAAGACTTTTGGGCAAATATTCTGTGGCCTGAGACAAAAGTTGAACTTTTTGAAAGGTGTGCGTCCCGTTATATCTGGCGTAAAACTAAGATAGCATTTCATAAAAAGAACATCATACCAACAGTCAAACGTGGTGGTAGTGTAATGGTCTGGGCCTGTTTTGCAGATTCAGGACCTGGACGTCTTGCCATAATTGATGCAACCATGAATTCTGCACTCTACCAAAAGGAGGATGAATGTCCAGCCATCAGTTCATAACCTCAAGTTCAATCACACTTGGATTATGCAGCAGGACGATGATCCAAAACACACCAGCAAGTCCACCTCTGAATGGCTTAAAAACAAAATTAAGGTTTTGAAGTGGCCTAGTTAAAGTCCGGACTTAAATCTGATTGAGATGCTGTGGCATGGCCTTAAACAGACCAAATCTGCAAAGATGAGTGGGCCAAAATTCCTCCACAGCGATGTGAAAGACTTATTGCCAGTTATTGCAAAAAAATGCTTGATTGCAGTTATTAGGTTGAGGAGGAAATTACTTTTTCACATAGGGCCAGTCAGGTTTTTATAGCTTTTTTCCCTCAATAAATGAAATAATCAATTAAAAACTGTGTTTTTTATTTACTCTACTTTACTACTCTACTTTAATTGTTTGATGATCTGAATCATTTCATTGTAACAAATATGCAAAAAAATAAAAAAAGGGGTACATATTTTTTCACAGCCCTGTATAATCTTCTGAATCATGCCATTTTAAACATGTGGACTATAGTATTTCAAGTAGTCGTCTTGTACCTATAGTACTTTATCCCATCTTCCTATGTGCTATGGAAGACTAGCTATGTGGTCGGACTGGATGCTTTTTCCTCACTGGCTGTCCAACAATGCAGCAAGAAAGGGGATGGTTGTATTGATACCCGATGCTTATTTTTGTCCCCAAGCACATTCCAGAGACAAGTTCTCAATACAGGAATACAGAGGAATGGAAGGCTTGCACCCCAGAGGGGCATCCTGTCCAACCATGTAAGTTATGCCTGGTACACAGCTCACTGGGTTGGAAAAAAAAAATGCAGGCAGTCGCTTTACTAACTATGCAATGTTAGTGCAACGATCTTCCCATTGAGCTATTTTGTTCTGACAGGGATCACCCCCCCACCAGAACACACCAGTTCAGCAGCTGCTGGTTTTCCAGCATGCCCGTTCAACAGAGGCCAGTCATGAGGTCGGCTTCTGTCGAATGAGCAGCTGTACACGACTGAATGTCATCCGGTCTCTAATGTAACGGCTGACTTCAGCCGATGTTTGGCCCAGGTGTGCGGGGTGAAAATATGAACCTATGATCACCTGTGAAAATGGGGCGAATACTACATGTAATTTGTCCCCTGTGGGAGAGGACACTGCAATTAAAAATTGAGATGACTTCTTTAAAACCTATATAACCTTTAAGTCGTGATTTAGAGCCTACACTGGGCTAAGGACTCTCTTCCAACTCTCCTATGACCGTTTTGGGTGTCTTGTTCAGCCAGTCACCAAGCATGAGCACCGTCACATTGGAGGAAGGGCAGTGAGTCACATGCTCCTCATAACTGCAAGTGCCAGGTATGTTGCTTTGTCATCTCAGGCAACGGAAATAGTGGGTAAGCAAAGGGAAGAAAAATAAACCAGCTGGAGGTACAGCTTTAGGTAGAAACCATTGCTTACCTCTGCATGGACAACATAAAGGTTCACTTAAAAGTGAGGATTGGACCCAACAGCTTAGAAAAAGATATTTAGCAGCAACCTGGCCTTTGGGAGAATTTTCTCTAGAAACATTTTTTAACATGCAGTGAGCTGGAACTGGCTCTTTGCAGAGGAGTTCCTTTGGACCAAGAACACAGGTATGTATTGCATACCCCACACTCACCTACAGAGTGGGTATTCCTATAGTAACATGTAAGAATCAATCTAACTTGGCCTGATGCTGATCATATTGCCCAAGAGACTGAACTTTATAAAGTGTCCAAACAAAGGCAGCAGAGCATCTTGTTTTATATTTTGAGTGTAATCTGATTGTTGTATGGACATTCGCTCCATTCTCCAGCCCAAAGTACACTATTATCATTGATTAGAGGAGCTGCATTCTCAGACTCACAACCAGGTGGCACTGCCTCTAAGACTTGAGATCACATCTCCTGGCTTTCTGGAAATCAACAGGCAATAATTCAGTTTGCCTAATTAACAATAATTAATTGGACCACCTGGGGATGCTTCAATTAATATGCCAGGAATGTTTTAAATATAGTCAGGTCAGGCCATTACATCTGCTTAATTAAAAGTGTATGCGTTATGGGCTGTTTTATAGATTTATTTTCCAAGTAAATATATTTGTTCCTCCTGCTGGTATGACTCCCAAAGGTATATTAGGATGCACGTTACATTGCTCTGAATAGCTACTGTTTAAATATTAAAGTCTGTTTTTACCAGGAAATGAAAACATTTTTTCAGTTATACCGTAGAGTGAGCATAGGCCTCATACATATGAATGCTAACATAAGGAGAGAATGTGAGTAACATCCGTAGTGCAAGCACTTCTTTATGATGGCTATTCCCTCTGCATTCTAAGCCTGGACCAGCGGTCAGGGTGCACTAGTCGTTAACTGCTAGACCACTGCAGAACTAAAGAAGACCTTTGTTCGACTTAAGATCCTTCACATTATAGAAATAGACTGTTCTGTAATGCTGGTCCAAGGAGATTTTCTTCAAGCTGAACTCAAGACAAACAGTAAGTACAGTGATGAAATACATACATGCAGGCTGTTCAACCTGCCCAAGGATTTGCATTTCTGGCTGCTTAGTCCTGATATTTATACACCTCTGCCCTACAGCATAACCCTACCAGGTGAGGGAAGCTGATCTTTGCTGCAGTTTCACTTTCACTTACAGGTCCTAGTGACAGGACAGTGAAAGAAGAAGCAGAAGACTGATCAGCTCATCTCTCTTTCACCCTGGTCTCTCCTCCTAGGTGCATGGCTCCTTGTACAGCTTCCTCCCTCTCCCTCCCTGAGCTCAGTTGTACAGTTGAATACAAAAGACTGATACTGAGTCAATTTCAGGTGCTTACATCGTTTGTATTTAAAGAAAATACTCATAATGATTTATTAATTTATCTTTTATGTCTGTCTGGAGTTCAGTTTTACTATGACACCATCTTGCCTTGTAAATCTACTCCAGGTCAGTTTGGCATATTGCAAATGTAAAGTAGATCTAAGCACAAGCAATAAAAGGGTTAGCATGATAATATAAAAAAAATGTTCTCAATATTTTTTAATCTGGGAGTTTCATACAGAATACTTGGTGATCCTGACATTAAGCCAGTCCAGACAAGTGATGTGCAGCCAATGCTGGAGTGAACAGATCTAGACAGGAAGTGGCTGAAAGACGATGGAGGAGATCAGCAGCACCCAGTCAAAGTATGAAAAAGGTCAAAGCTTAAAAAAAAAAAAATAGCACAAGATATATAAGAAGTCTAAATAAATGGTAGAAGGCATATAGGCACTGATGTATATGGTCCAATTTCTGCAAAATTTAGACGTGGTGTCATTTTACAGTGCTGCAAATGTCAAATAAAACATATGCTGCAGATAAACATAGCCCCTGATGATGTCATTTTTGACAAAACACGTAGGTCAGAGCATAGTACACTGACTTCATCATATCCTGTGGGAGGCAGCCAGATAGTGAGGAGATGTTTCATTCTTTCCCTTGTTTGCATACTTTTGTAAGTTATGTATGTTTGTAAATTATTTTTGCTTTTTTTTTTTTTAATAAATGTGAGTTTTTTTTATTGCCACTACATAGAACACTTTTTCTTCTGCATGACACAATTCTGTATGATGAGGCATTCTAAGTAGATATATGGGAGTTCATCCGTAAGCGCTGTTCGATCTCAGTATGAAGGAAGGTATCCCTATGACTGCACATCCATATCACCCCAGGTGCAATGGTAAGTGGCAATCTCAGCCTGGACTCCGGCCAGGCCACGCCCTAACGTGTTTCGCTCCACTCCTCGGAGCTTAATCTTTGAGATCATGATCCCCATGATTAAGCTCCATGGGGCAGGGCAAAATAAGTTGGTGACATGGCCTGGCCAGAGTCCAGGCTGAGGTTGCCACTTACCGTTGCTGGCTCTTAGAAAGAGGTTTTACCTCGAAAGGCTACCTCATGTTAGCCTTCTGGATCTCTACCTCCTGCCCCACATGTTGATGCACGATGGACTGACTAATACGGTATCATGATGTATTTTCTTTTTGGCCCATATGATGAGCTTTTACTCAACTGTAATTTTGGGAGTATAATACTTACCACTTTTTATCAATAAAAATAATGGTTTTAAGGATAATGCACTAGGTTGGTGCGCCCTTTCTTTCTTCCTCTTGTGGTGCCACTTACCATTGCTCCTGGGATGATACGGATGTGCAGTCCTAGGGATACCTTCCTTCATACTGAGTGATCACTGGAGCCGGGACAGGCTCCCTCCCAACCACCACTCGCAGAGGTTGACATTAAGTACTAGTACCCCCTCCAGAGAGCCTGAGCAGCACATGATACAGGTCTTTTGGGTCATGCCGTTAGATCTCTTTCACTAATGAGGTCTGAGGTGTCCGTTTATGAAACAGTGGAAAAAAATATGCTGCTCAGTTCTCCGGCATTCACAGAGGAGATCGTTCTCCTCTGAATGCCAGTTTATGAACCCATGTAGATCGCTTCACCTCTAGCGAAGTGAAGTGATCTACGAATGTTTCAAACTGTGGAGAATGCCCCCTGATACTGGAATCTCGTGAGACCTAACAAGATTAAAGCACCAGAAATTCATGGAAACACTGAGATGTCGGTTTATTAAGCGGTGATAAATTATGACTGCTCAGTAACGGACATTCTTGGAGGAGACCGCCCACCTCATTAATAAAATAATTAGTCTGCCTACACAATGTGTATATATAAACACACACACATTATATATACATACATATATATATATATATATATATATATATATACACACACATTATATATACATACGTATATATATATATATATATATATATACAGTACATATATATTACACACACATATATATATATATATATATAT
>BLSH010215950.1:298687-337928 GCA_018402905.1 Glandirana rugosa | reverse complement strand
AATAATAATAATTTTAAAAAAAGTTACTAATTAACTTACCTTGGCAGAAGGATATTAAAAGTTTAAAACAAAGAAGAAAGCGAAAAAGACACTCGATCGTTTCAACAGGACCCCACGGGCAAAAGGATTAACTACAAATTGACTCTTCTTACTGAAATCTTCATAAGTCAGTAAGTCTGGATAAAAGTCACCTGCCTCTCCCTCCCTAACCTGCTCTCTACCTTTGCTTGGTCATGGAAGGGGCGGATAGACAGGTTTTATTAACCAATCAGAAAGCTTAAAGCGCAGGTACACAAGGAATGCTGAAGGAAGTTAACCCTGTACTCTCTGTTGATGACGTGATTGTAAGCAAACAGCCAATTCCTGTATGACACACTGTCCTAAGAATCTACTCTTTATGTAAATAATGTTTTGCATAAAATGTAACAAAGATATGCAATCAAGCTTCGAACGTCATGATAAATAATCCACGATATGTTAGATTGACACACAGGTCTTGTTAGGTGTCATAAATAAAGCTGCGATTTTAGCTTTGCACTAATTCATGCTAAAGATGTCGTCACAGATAGAGTAGCATGAACAACACCCACATACTTAGGCTCCATGCACACTGTAGCTGTTAAATGATCATTTTTGACCATTTGGGCGTTTTTTTAACAGCCCATAAACTCCCTCTATGTTACGACGTTTACTGTCGTTTATCAGCAGTGGAGTTTATGGGCTGTTGTCAGGTTACTTTCACACTGAAAAGCGGTGCTAAAAATAGCGCTTGTGCAGCACCTGAAAAACTTTCCCCCCATTCTCCCCAGTGTGAAAGCCCGAGTGCTTTCACATTGGGGTGGTGCGCTTGCAGGACAGCAAGAAAAGTCCTGCAAGCCGCATCTTTGGGGCACCCCCTCCATTGAAAGCAATGGACGGCGCTCCCGAAGTGGCTGTACACCGCCTCGGTCGCGCCGTGCAGTGGCGCTTTTAACCCCTTGTTAACCCCTTCTTGGGGGTTAAAAGCACCCTGCTCCCGCCTGCATAGTGGCGCCGTAGCACCATTATAATAGCGGTAAATCGCTGCTAATTAGTGGCAACTTACCGCTACCGCCTTTCCCCGCCCCAGTGTGAAAGTAGCTTAAATCGCGCTCAAGAGTCGTTCTTCTGACCACAAAAAACGCTGAAAGCTTAAAAACGCTCATAAATGCTCAAAAATGTGGCTCACCAGCGTTTTTGGACATTTTTGATTCAGCGAAAAAAAAAAAAAAACGCTGACGCTCAAAAAAGCTCAAAATTGCTAGTGTATAACGCTTATAATAGCTGAAAAACTCACTACAAAGCTACTGAAGTTTTTGGATCTTTTTTTTTTAAATGCAGTGTACATGGAGCCTTAAGCCTCGTACACACGGTTCGACGGTCGTACGACCGCTCTTTGTATGATCATCCGACCATTAGTACGCGCGATTAGAACAGTTGTATGAGCAAACTATGAAACTTTGGTAGTACCAACAAGCGGTCGTACAACCGTTGTATCGTGTTTACAGAGAAGTTGGTCCAACAAGTTGTCTGTGCAAAACACGCATGCACAGAAGTCAGGAACGGCCAGACGCTAATTACATGCACCTGAACTTTCTCTTTATACGTTCATAACACGTCACTACGTTCGGCTTGGTCGTACGATCATTTAGTGCATGTCAGTATGCGAGTTACATATTACATAGTACATATTACAGTGCACAGGATTGTGTTAAAGAGAATTGTTACAGAGCAAACACCTGTCTCATAAACTTCTGCAGGAATCTGCCAGCTCACAGACTTTTTATCCCAATGAAATGTTGACTGAGTCGTTCTCTGGACATGTATGTGGCCCAAAAGTCCAGATATGAGTGCTCATTTAGACGTCAGTGGCGGCTGGTGACGTTTTTGGATGGGGGGGCACCAGGCCCCGCCCTTCCTTTTTGACCCTCCTACTTCTAATAAGCCCCACCCCTTATAGAATCCACCCACTCCGTCCCCTGTATTCCACATATTGTGTCAGGAGTACACAGCTCAGCATCACAGGACACAGTATACAGCTCAGCATCACAGGACACAGTATACAGCTCAGCATCACAGGACACAGTATACAGCTCACCATCACAGGACACAGTATACAGCTCAGCATCACAGGACACAGTATATAGCTCAGCATCGCAGGGCACAGTATGCAGCTCAGCATCACAGGACACAGTATACAGCCCCAGCATCACAGGACACAGTATACAGCTCAGCATCACAGGTGGGGTAAATTGTAGCCAATATCACAGGTGGGGTAAATTGCAGCCAATATCACAGATGGGGGTAAATTGCAGCCAATATCACAGGTGGGGTCACTTATGCAGCCAATAACACAGGTGGGGCAGTTTGCAGCCAATAACACAGGTGGGGCAGTTATGCAGCCAGTGACACAGGTGGGGGCAGTTATGCAGCCAGTGACACAGGTGGGGGCAGTTTGCAGCCAATAACAAAGGTGGGGGCAGTTTGCAGCCAATAACACAGGTGGGGCAGTTATGCAGCCAGTGACACAGGTGGGGGCAGTTATGCAGCCAGTGACACAGGTGGGGGCAGTTTGCAGCCAATAACAAAGGTGGGGGCAGTTTGCAGCCAGTGACACAGGTGGGGGCAGTTTGCAGCCAGGGACACAGGTGGGGCAGTTTGCAGCCAGTGACACAGGTGGGGCAGTTTGCAGCCAGGGACACAGGTGGGGCAGTTTGGAGCCAGTGACACAGGTGTGGGCAGTTATGCAGCCAGGGACACAGGTGGGGCAGTTTGCAGCCAGTGACACAGGTGGGGGCAGGTTGCAGCCAGGGACACAGGTGGGGTACACTGCAGAGATCCCCCCCCCGCACTTACCCTATCCAATAGCAGGATTGTTGCAGAGAGCGCGCTTAGTCTGCAGAGATTCGGCATACGGAGAGTGTGCTGTCCCCCCTCCGCGGTCATGGTTTTTGTGGGAGCGGAAGTCACGTCTGCTGCCACAGTGACCCGCCCCTGGCCACCGCATCCAATCACACTGAGCGGAGGCAGCCAATCAAGCTATGCGCGTGCGGCTGTTCAGCGCACCCACATAGCTTTTAATGGTTGACCAATAGGCTCACTACTTGCCTGTCATGTGACAGCCAAGGAGCCGAAAAAAAAAAAAAAAGAAAGTCAATGCACCGGCGCCACCTGCAGGGGGGCAGGGCTGACGTTTTTTTTTTTTCTTCTTGTTTAGCCGGCGGGGAGGCGGCGCTCAAGCGCCCCTCATACACCAGCCGCCGCTGTTAGACGTGCTTTGAAATCTTAGATACCATGTAAGCCCTTTAGCATGCCTATAACATTAACATGCATTATTGGCACGGTTTTGATGCATCTGCGCCTCATTAAGGGCTCATTCACATGTGCTTTGATCCAGCTTTCGGGTCGCTCTTCAGAGAGCATTTAACAGGTAATAAAGAGGCAATGTATCCCCCCCTTTACCGCCTGCTTTGACCCCTAGCCAGCCATAGCTGAATGCATTCCATAAGGTTCCATTCACACTATATATGGTGAACAGGGGCATAAAGATAGGGGATGCAGGGGTTGCAATTACAACCGGGCCCCATGTGCCTCCCTTGTACACCTGCATAGGAGGGATGGCAGGGGTGGCATTTAGAGGAACCATTCTCCTCCATTTTTCTCCCAATGAAGGAGATTGGTTCCTCTACATGCTGCTCCCATCGCCCCTCCTATCCAGTTTACTTGTCTTCTGCTGTTCTCAGGGTCCCTGTGTCCCCCCACAGAGCTGCTGTCTTCCCCCCTCCTCTCTCCGGCCAGCTGCTGTAGAAGATGTGTCATGATGGAGGGATGGGAACGGGTTGGTAAATTTGTCATTTACCGGCTTCTTCCTTTTCAAAATGGACAGAGTCAGTGACATGTACCCATTGGTTCATTCATAACTGAAGAATAGTAAACTGTTTTTACTATACTTCCATTTCTGAATGAATGGGAGGCTCGGTACACAACTATTCCTGTCCATTCATTCTGTGCAGCTGAGGCTACACAGATGGAGATTGAGGGCTGAGGTTTGTTTAGACTTTAATGCATAACAACAAATAACACTGCGCTCACATGTCACTCTAACCAAAACATGTTGAAATAGCTCTCATACCACTCTGGCATGTAGAGGGTAGACATGGGCAGAGGGAAAGAAAGTCCCAAGAAGGTCCATGGGCAAAGTCCGAAGGAGGTGTGCAATTCAAGGCAGCCGGCTAAACGGAGCAGGAAGACTCTGTAGACCAAGACATAAACCTCTATCTTGCCTGATGAGGGATCATGAATGATCCGAACGCGCGCATTTCCTGTTTGGTGACCCGGAAGTGACGTGGTGCTGAGCGTGTGGACGGTCTGTGATCGGCTTTGTGTCCCGGCTTGCGCTGGAAGACAACCGCGTGACGGCATCGGCTTCCTCTCCACGCCTGCCTGCACACCACCTGGTGATCCACGGATGTTCCTTTCTGTTTTTATCCGATCTTTTATCCAATTTTTTATGTGAGTGTAAATTTACTTATACCCTTTATCATTAAAGAAGGTATTGCACTTAGAGACGCTGCTCTCTCATTTATGTCGAGGTTTGTTTAGACCCCTGATATCTCATCAAAGCCCCCCAACAGAGCTCCTAAAATAAATTGTAAAAAAATTATAAAAATAAAATTGTAAAAGAAATAAAATGAAATGGTAAAAAATAATAAAATTAAAGTAATAATTAAAAACTACTGACACCAGTGAGGGAATTATCAGGGTTGCAATTGGGACCGGGCCCTGGCATTTCACCACCATGGGGAGGCCCGAAGATGGCAGAAAGGGTGCCCGCTGCAGAACTTGTGAAAGGGTGCCGCTGCAGGACCATAATAAAGGGGCCTGCAATGGGAATAAAGGGCCCCAGGATCAGCGGGAAGAGGGAAGGGCTCTGGCCAGGGGTCAGGGGGGCCCTTCATAATTTCTTGCACCGGGCCCTGAAGGTTCTAGTTTAGGGTTGCCACCTCATCCCTTTAAACCCAAACACATATGAATTACACGGGTTCTGAGGCTAATTTAATGCAGGTAAGGCACCAAGTGAGTTTAATTACCACCTTAATCGGCCTCAGAACCTGTGTAATTCATAAGTGTTCGGGTTTAAAGGGATGAGGTGGCAGCTCTTTTCTAGTTACGCCTGATGGTGAATCTGGTGGGAATCATGACTCTGTTCTGCACTCTTCCTTTTTTAAAAAAAAAATTAACTTTATTGAAATGTCACACAGTACGATGCCTTGCACTGCTTTGCGGTGCGATGAAAAAAAAGTAACACACCACCACAACGCAGTGGTGTGAATCAGGATCACAGGAGACACAACATTTTGTCTTGTCAAGGTTGTCCAGCACAGTCCCACCGAATGACAAGGCAAAATGTTGTGTCTCCTGTGTTCCTGATTCACGCCACTGCGTTGTGATGGTGTGCTACTTTTTTTTTCATCACACCGCAACACAGTGCAAAGCATTTCACTGTGTGACATTTCAATAAAGTTCATTTTAAAAAAGGAAGAGTGCGGAACAGGGCCGGGATTCCTACCGGACCACACTGCTCACCACCCGCTGTGTTATAAAGCGCTGGCTGATGTGAATGGACCCTAAGACCCCAAATGGACCAAAGGGGCAAAGAGTTATGCACCTAAACAAATAAATGTAAATATTAACAATATATAAAAAAAAATAAAGTCCAAAAACACAATGTGCAGATCCAGTCCTATGAACATACTGTAAATAATAGCGATGAACTCAAGCCTGTGACAGTGCTTTGTGGTTCTCATACGCTATATTACCAAAAGTATTGGGGCGCTTGCCTTTACACGCACATAAACTTTAATGGCATCCCAGTCTTGATCCGTAGGGTTCAATATTGAGTTGGCCCACCCATTGCAGCTATAAGGGTACTTTCACACTGGGGCGGTAAATTCCCGCTAGTTTCAGCAGGGATTTACAGCTGTTATATCGGCGCTACGGCACCGCTATGCAGGCGGGAGCGCGGTGCTTTTAAACCCCCACAAGGGGTTAAAACGGGGTTAAAAGTGCCGTCGCTCCATGCTACCGAGGTGGTGTGCAGCCGCTTCGGAAGCACTGTCCATTGTTTTCAATGGGCAGGAGCAGTGGAGGAGCGGTGTATCACCGCCCACCGCACCGCTCCAAAGATGCTGCTTGCAGGACTTTTTGTAACGTCCTGCAAGCGCACCGCCCCAGTGCGAAAGCACTCAGGGCTTTCACATTGGGGTGGATTAGGGGGGATGTGTGAGGCGCTTTACAGGTGCAATTTTTAGCTAAATAGCGCCTGTAAAGCACCTCAGTGTGAAAGTAGCCCAACAGCTTCAACTCTTCTGGGAAGGCTGTCCTCAAGGTTAAGGAGTGTGTCTATGGGAATGTTTGACCATTCTTCCAGAGGCGCATTTGTGAGGTCAGGCACTGATGTGGATGAGAAGGCCTGGCTCGCAGTCTCCACTCTAATTCATCCCAAAGGTGTTCTATCGAGTTGAGGGCAGGCCAGTCAAGTTCCTCCACCCCAAACTCGCTCATCCATGTCTTTATGGACCTTGCTTTGAGCAAAGGGTGGGCCAACTCAATATTGAACCCTACGGACTAAGACGGGGATGCCATTAAAGTTCATGTGTGTGTAAAGGCAGGTGCCCCAATACTTTTGGTAACATAGTGTATGCACAGTAATAACAATGGTGCAACATAGGCAGTTCATTAGTGTAATATCATCCAACTTGGCACCGCCATATTCTCCAGGTAAGTGACTCCCTGCTTCACATCGCACTCACCAGAGAAAATTGACTCCTTGTGTTAGCAAGAGAGTCAAAATGCACCCATGATCTCCACTGGTAGGTAGGCACCTACCACGGGGTATCATTTCTGCTGTGACATGTGTACACCCCTGGCCACCGCCTCTGCAGCTAAAGAGATTAGCGGCTAGGGTGCAATAAAAGCACCGTTGAACTATGGGATTTTACCCCCCCCAACCTTAAGTGTAAATGAGCACTAAATACTAGACATCTCCTCCGTATTGGTTTTCTATTGTATGGATTCTTGTGCTATCATCTCAGCTAGTAACACTGTCTACACACATCTCAAACACAGTGTAAACACCATAGCGGCATTTGTGAGGCATTTGAAAAGCATTTATGACATGTATGTGTAGTGGGTGCCGACCCTCCCCTCCTCCGCACCTCCAGCCAGCACTGTTGCCGCTGAACACACAGGCATACTAATAGGCACTGGTGTGGAGACTGTCATGGCTGAGGGGGATTTCTCCCCCTCCCTCTCCCCTTCACTCTGCTACACTGAAGAGTGGCCACTCATCCCCACCCACACCTGATGATAGGACCAATCAGAATGCTAAGGAGCGGGGCATCTTGGGAAATGTAGTCTTGGTCACAATCGGCCTTAGGAGGATCCATAGGGGGCAGACTACAAGCCCCAGGATATGGAGGAAGGGAAATATAATCCAGAGGAGGAGGGGGGGCCCTTCGTCTTTGAGTGGGAGAGTCATTTTCCAACCCAGAGACGCAGATCCATTACTAAAGACATCTTACCGTCTGCGAGACACTGGGTCATTTCCAGGCACACCTGTACAGACATCGCTGGCCCGTGAGTTGCCAGGTTGCCAGTCGAGTATTCCTAAAGAGCCTGTTCCAGGATATCTCTCCATCTGGCCTTCTGTCACAGGATTGGTGAGCGGGCACTAGCCCATCTTCTCATAGCAAAGGACCCTGCACTTGTCACTTTAACTAAGCTTCGGAGAGACCCTGTGCTACACTTACTCTTTGCTAAGCAGCGACAGGATTCCTCCTGCTTGCAAGAACTCCAAAACCATACTTGGTGTAGCAACGTCTCTGACCTCTAGAGGCCTAGTAGTGACCTCCGGAGTCAGGGAGAGCTGACATTCCTCCTCAGGGTGCAGGTTACTGGGCATTGTGGGTGTAATGCAAGTTGGAAACATGGGCAGCAGTCACATTTTGGATGCAAAAAAGAGATTTATTGTCTCTTAACAAGAACTGAGGGAGAGAGAGCTAGGGCCAGGACACCCTTAGGGAGATGCAAAAGCAATTGGCAGATTCCGCAGACAAAAATATTAATAGGCAGACAGCTATACAGGTAGAGGGCCTTTAAGCTGGATGCAGCGAACTGTATTTTGTAGAACTGCTGTCTCCTATAGTAACTGAACTTTCAACAAGTCAATGTAGATCTGCACATGTAACTCACAGTATCCGTTGTAGATCTTCGCTCACATCTCACAGTCTCCCACTGTAGATCTTCACTCACTGAGCTCCCTGTCTCTCTCTAGACTTCTGAGACCCCAGCCTCTGCTGGATCCCCTGAGCTCTTCCACAGCTAACCCGCTGTATACTCATCCAGCTTCACCCATGCTAACCCACTGGGTCCCTGGCTTGGGACTATGCTGAAACTTTCCCACTTGTTCACCATCCCTGGCTAATGAATTAGGCTGCTCTGGTACTTTTTCAAACTTCCAATCACTGACCTCTGATAACAGGAGTGGTTGTCCCTGATGGCAACTGCTTCTCCTTTACCTCTGGCATTGGTCCGGTTCCCCCTCAGGCAAAACCTCTGCAGTGATTAGGCTCCCCTCGGGCTGAACCTCTACACACGAGGCTAGGTGTTAGGAAAAAGGAACAAAATCTGCTGTTCTGGACGTTTTCCTCGGTGGCGCGCGCTCCCGTGCGCGTTCACGCGCGCCCGTGCGCGCGCACGCGCCGGAAACGGCGCCAAACGGGCCTATTTAAACCTGGAGGCCCTGGAGACAAGTGCTGCTCGTTCTACAGCGTTCCCGACCTGTGAGCCCCAGCCTCTGATACCTGTTCCTGCGTTGTTCTGCCTCCTGTTTGACCCGGCTTGTCCCGACCTGTTGTCTGCCTCCTGCTCCGACCCCGGCTACCCTTGACCATCCGATTGTCTTCTCCTGTGTACCTTTGCTGCCCGCCCGTGTATCGAACCTTGCTTGGACTCTGACTACTCTTTTGCCTGATCCTTTGTACCGTCTTGCCTGCCCGTTGCCGACCCTGCCTGAACGACCATCCATCTACCTGCACGCCTCCTGGAGCTTCGCTACATCATCGGTGATCCTCCAGCCCTCGTGCCATCCCGCACTCTTGGGCCTCTGTCCCCACTACCAGGGGTCCTCGAATCGGGTGCGCAAGAGCGGTTGTTCCCTGCACAAGACAGACTCCACCGTCAGGTACGTGACACTAGGCCTCAGGCTTCAGGCCTAACCTTCAGCCTAACCCCCAGGCCGCAGGGTATAAAAGAACTCTGATCACCTGACTCCTTCCCCTTAAATAGACTATCCCAGCATGCAAAGTAGCTACTCTGATTGGCTGAGAAAATATGTCTATTCATAACCTGAACTAACTGTGATCTTGTCATTCTAATGCCAAAGGCAGCAGTGACACCTATTGACAGAAGAGAGAGATGCATTAGATTCAGGCTTAGGGCAAAAGCCAGTGGATCCAACTACCAATTAACCAGGCTAGTTACCACCTAGCATAACTAAATTTGTTAGCAGCCCTGTTTAGGATCAGGGTGCTACATTTGCATCACCCTTCTGGCTAAGACACCTTAAACATACTTTGTTCCACCCTCCTTGTCAGAACACCTAAAGTGCACCACTAAAGAGCTAGCTGAAGATACTGGACATATCCATTGTGCAGACTACCACATATCTTCTTCATATAGCAAGGACTCGGTGTCACACGTATACTCACTAAGAAGGAACTCCTATCCTTAAGTTGAAATTGTTTTGCATATGGTACCACACTTATACAGTTAGGTCCTGTGATTTCAGGATTTCAGGGCGACAGACTGACCTGCAACAAGCCACCTCTCTTCCCCCTTTATACCTGAGCACATATTGTAGATCTGACTTGAGCCATTTGAATTGGTTGTGCTGTGGTATTTATAACTTGCATGTAAAAACAGTGCTAGCAGTAATGTAAACCAACTATGATGCAAACCTACTATAATATCTCATACATATGAATATCAAAAATCCAAAAATGCTATGTGCTGATAGGACAATAATCACATACAATGTGCAAAACAGTGAAACTTAAACAATAATATGGCAGTCCATAAATAAGGTGCTCCGGTGCTCAGATTGGTTTACATTACTGCTAGCGCTGTTTTTGTGTGTATAAAGGTTTTTGCTTGGTGGTATCCCCAACTGGTGAACAGCAGCAAGCAGTTTTTCACAATAATTTTCACATATTTTTCACCATTTATCCATAGCGCAAGTTTTTCTTCTTCCTGGTTTACTACCGTTTGTGTCTAAACTCGCTCATCCATGTCTTTATGGAACTTGCTTTGTGCACTGGTCCAAATCATTTGGTGGAGGGGGGGTTATGGTGTGGGGTTGTTTTTCAGGGGTTGGGCTTCGCCCCTTAGTTCCAGTGAAGAGAACTTTTAAGGCATCAGCACACCAAGACATTTTGGACAATTTCATGCTCCCAACTTTGTGGGAATAGTTTGGGAACAGTTTGGGGATGGCCCCTTCCTCGTCCTGACCTCAAGCCAATAGAACACCTTTGGGATGTATTAGAGCCAGGCATTATCATCCAGCATAATAGCCTGTACATTGGCCCTTTAAAAAGCTATAGCGGGTGCCTGCTGCATGGCGGGGGAGCTGATGCTTGTGGCCGGTGGCCGAGATGTCCGCCGGCCACCCGTGATCGCTCCACAGAGAGGCAGAACGGGGATCTGTCATTGTAAACAGACAGATCCCCGTTCTGTCAGGGAAGTAGAGAGAGATTGTCTGTTCCTTCCTAGTAATTAGGAACAGTGATCTCTCTCCTCCTCCAGTCAGTACACTGCCACACAGTTAGGAACACCTCCCAGGGAACACATTTAACCTCTTGATCACCACTAGCATTAACCCCTTCCCTGTCAGTGATATTTATACAATAATCAGTGCATTTTTATAGCACTGGTCGCTGTGTAAATGTCAATGGTCACAAAAAAGTGTCAAAAGTGTCCGATCTGCAGAGAGGTGAACATAGATTGCATAGTGTATGGGCATCTTTATACAAGCACATAGGAGGGAGTGGACAGAAACACTCAGCTGTCAATCCCCGTTCACATATCTGCATAGCGGGAACTCGCATTCCCGCATGCTTATTTTTTTTTTAGCGAGGTGGGGAGGCGTTTGAGCATTTTCACTCATCACACATAGGGCAGCCCATCCATCAGAATAGCAAATGGCAAAATATGTGTTTGCTTCTGTTTTTCGTGTGTCGTTAACAATTAATGGCACTGAAAGCACAACTAGTAATTTTAGGTGTATAAACGGGGCCATACACTATACAATCTAATTGTATATTGTGAATTTAGTGAGAAGGGTGATCACTGATTTCATTTCATTTAAAAAACGTGCAGCTGGGAGTGGGTGATAGGTAGGAGGGTGGATGATGCAGGTCAGATGGTCAACTCCTTCCTGTGTCATTACCTATAGTCTGTGTGAAGGTAAGACATTACGAATGGAAACATCTGGAAAAATGGATGGAGGACAGTAAGGTAAGTGTCTGCAGATTTAAGGGAAAGCGTTGATATTTTTGCAAGTACATGAATGCTATATTGGTACATAGGGGAGCTGGAATTTAGAAGAAAAAAAAAAGTGATCAAAGGTGAACTTACCCCTTAAGGGGAGAAGGGGAATCAGGAGTTAATTGTGTCTGATTATCACTTCCGGACCCGAGTGGACCACCGTCGGGCGACAGCTACTGTGACCAGTTACTACACCCCTACTGGGACCCCAGCTGGGTGATAAGCCACTTGTGCTCAGAGTGCTTGCATCTCGTTTGCATTTTTGGTGGTGGATCATCACACAATTGCCTGGCGTAGGAGCACCTGGTGTCTTTTACTCATCTATCAACTTCCGTTTATTTGGATTGTTTATGGACGTAAGTTGTTTATTGGTATATGTGCCCTAGTAATACCATTCTCTAGGGCTACAAGCTGCCTAATTTAGAGACTCCTGATGTTTTTATCCACCAATAACTATATGTGCCCTAATATCAATGATCTGTGACTACATAGTTGCCCATTATTGGAGATTTACGATGTCATTCATCCATTGGTAATCATAGCTGAGGTGTAGAATTTGCCACATACGGTCTAGGATAATCCACACTGGATTTGTGATTATAATTTTATACAATATATGTTCATTTATTTATTTGCCACTTGTGTTTAGCGCAGCCCTCTTTCTAATTCATTAAATAGGAACCAACTTTATTTGATTTTTTTGTATGCCAGGTTGCTTTAAAGCAGGGGTGTCCAAACTATGGCCCTCCAGTTGTTCTGGAATTGTTTGTTAACCCAAAAAAATAGAGATCCTGATCCCTTAAAGCAGATTAACAGCACAGTGATTGTGCTGTGTAATCTGCCCCTCTCTAAACAGTAAAAAACCTGGCTGATCTTGCCACTTCCTGTATCCCCCTCTCTGCGCAAACCACAATAATCATGGCTGTTGAGCCCTGACCAATGGTTCAACGTCCCTTCGTCATCCGCAGCCCTGCTCTGCTCTCCTCTTTCCCCCTCCCTCCCTGCCTGTCAGCTCCATTTTCTGTGTCTCTGTCTCCGCCCTCATCCCCATCGCTGTTATCAGTAAAAATAAAAAATTATAAATGGTCACTGCCAGCCCCTCTACTATAGTCAGGCATACCACACTGTATTAGTCTTTTATAACAATGAAGCATGTAAATATCTTTTTAGAGCAATCTTCAAGCCGATCACGTGACTCTTGGAAGGTTTCCAGGGCTACTGCAGGAGGGGTTGAGTGGTCATGTGGCCTCCCTGGCTGACGTCAGAGGGAGATCTTGGACCCTCCTGCAGCAGCCATGTATCGGAGATGTAAAGCAGCCGCGAGTTACGCAAACAGCCTGAAGATCACTCTAAAAGGGTATTTACATGCCTCGTTTTTATAAAAGACATGTACAGTGTGCTATGTCTAGCTCTAATAGAGGGCTGGCATTGATTTGTATATATGAGTTAACAAACACTTTAAGTAACATCATCAGCAGATCAAAGCCCATCCCTTTAATCTGCAGATGAGCACAACAGAGGGGATACAAAAGTAACAATATTACTTTGTATCTCTCTTTAACCGACATCTGAACAGCATATATAAACATGGCATCAGACAGTTATCTTTTGACAGCGGCAGGGCGAAGATGCCAAACGGTGACCCTCCCCCCCCCCACAAGGTGTATGAGCATTATGTGTCAGCAAAAATCCACCCCCCCAAAAGAAAAACAATGTAAGCACTATTCTCTACACCTACCCCCAAAGCATATATTCCGTATGCAAACCAAAATTCTACCCAAACAAAAAATTCCCCTCTTCATGTACAAATCCCCCCACCCAGCTCAAATCATCTCCCTCTCCAAATCCCCCCACCTCCTAGCACAAATACTCTACCCCTCAAATTTCCCCTATGAGCATTAATCCCCCCCCCCCCCATGCCCCTCTCTTAGCAAAAATCCCCACAAATCCCTTCTTATAGCAGTAATACTCCCCCCAAATTTCCCAATTAGCATAAATCCTCTACCTCCCCAGATTCCTCTTCCTAACAGAAATCCACTCTCCTCATATGAATTCTCCCCCTTCAAATCACCCGTTTTAGCACAACCCCCCAAAATATCCACCACACCCAGGGCAGTCGCCCCTGTTGCCCACCCCTTGTCCCAGCCCTAGACAGAAGCATAGCTGCTTTACTTACACAGCAATTCCTGACTATCACTGACAGGTATTGACAGCAGAGCTCTTGCGCAAAGTAGCAAAGTGAGTACTACGCACTGGAATGCAGACCGTTCTATCACGCGGCAATCTATAAAGGCCCATTCACACTTAGGCAATACATTGACATGGAGACACACTGATGCATTTTCAATACTATGTAAGATTTGGAAAGCAGGGCCCTGGCTATAATCTGTTACTAGCTTACACATGCACATGCAGTTATCTGGTGCTAGAGGCACTTATGGCATGTGAGTGTTCCCTGATCTTTTAACCTTATTTTTTTTAATAAACCTATGGGCGGGGCCAACTCGCCCATGCACAAGGGGCCTCTCTCTCTTAGGGGTGCACGCTCACTAATGCCTGGGACCAGGTGTGACCCCATTCATGTGAATTCAACATTAAGGCGGTACCCCGGATTAGAAGAGAGCCGTGCTCCAGGTGTAGTAGCATAACTTGAGGCTTTGCTGGACACGCCACACTATCCCATGATACATACACCTGTGCTTGGAATGTAACATTTTGAAAGAGACACCTTGCTCCCAGTGATAGAATACAGTTTCTGATATGACACTGAGCGAAACTCCTGCATGCACAACTTAACTTGGTTAAATTCTTAAGCACCTACAGCTGGGTCCCTAGGTTCTCCATCAGGTGGATGTGGTCCCAGTAACTGGGGCACCAACCGCTCAGGAGGGAGGCAGCAAATCACTTCCCTCAATATACATAAGACCTCCCCAATGGTGCTCAGAATGTTGCTGATGGTTACATCCCATGCAGACCATGGCCCAGGGTTCTGAGCAGAGCCCTCCCCCTTTTTATTAGCAGCATGGGGAGGAGGGCAGAGCCCAGAAAGCCCAGGAGAATGCAGAACCTGGCTTAACCCCTTACCACCTGAGCAGCCTAACTAACTGACATTAACCCGGGAACTTTGCAGCTCCAGCAGGGCTTAAAATACACACAGACACCCTGTAAGCACCTGCTTACAAAATTTTTATGCGATCATAAAATTCTATTCACAGAGCGGTGCAGTAGTTTGCAACCACTGTGTTTTGCCTTGTCTTGCACTGGTAACATGCTGGGCAAGGTTGCATAGTGCAGTCCCAGCCCACCAGGATGAAGGAGCCCAAAATGCAAGCACAAGAACGTGCTGAATGTGTTAGTGGGATATCCATTCATACAGAAAAATAAGTCCTTGCCATCCGGCGCTAAACTAGACAGTACAAGTTCCTCACTATACAGTGTGGGGCTGGCTCCCCGACACCCACAAAACATAAGCCAAAATGCATACCTTGTCTTTTTAAAGTCCAAACAGGCACAGAGCTCCCTCAGATTTCCCCTCTGAGTTCCAGGTCAGAGCTCAAATGAGATCTCTTCCTAATTATTTAAGCCACCTGCTGGTGGACTCCAGTGGACCACAAACTCTGGACCGGAGCCAGCCCTGCCATGGTGGCTGGTAAAATCCGGACCGGACTCTGTTTAATCCAGTCCCAATGAACACATATGAAGCGACAGGTAGTGTCCATCCATCTCTTCGCTTCGCATACTGTTACATATCCTCCCCTTCTGCTCTGAGCAACTGTCTCAATCATACAGTGGACCTGGGAGAGGGCATCTGCATTGTTCTGGAGTGTTCCTGCCCGGTGTTTCACTGTGAACTTAAATTGCTGTAGGGCCAAGAACCACCTAGTCACCCGACTATTTTTCTCCCTGTTGTCACAGATCCACTTCAGGGGGGCTTGGGCGGTGACTAGCCTAAATTACCTTCCTAAAAGGTAGTACTTCAGCACCTGTATGGCCCACTTGATAGCCAGGTACTCCTTCTCCACAATGGCATAGTTCCTCTCATGCCTGTTGAGCTTCCTGCTTAAGTAGACAACCAGGTGCTCCTCACCATCTCTGATCTGGGACAGAACAGCACCTAGTCCCACCTCATAGGCGTCTGTGTTTACAACAAACTCTTTTGTGAAGTCCTGGGTCACAAGCACCTGGTACACACAAAGGGCCTGGTTCAACATGTGGAATGTCTTCTCAGCTTTGGGATTCCACTTAACCATGCCCGACCCTCTCCCCTTCGTCAGATCGGTCGAAGGGACGACAATGGTGGCAAAGTCGGGTATGAACCGCCTGTAATACCCTGTAATCCCCAGGAAGGCACAAACCTGTTTTTTATTCACCGTTTGGGGCCATTTTTGAATTGCCTCAATCTTATTGGTCTGGGGCTTAATCAGTCCCCAACCAATAACTTACCCAAGGTATTTGGCCTCCTCCAGGCCTATCGCACATTTTTTTGGGTTGGCTGTTAAACCTGCTACCCTAAGAGAATCTATGACTCCTTGTACTCGGGGCAGATGCGATTCCCAATCTGGACTGTGGATGACCACATCATCCAAATAGACGGCTGCATAGGGGCAATGCAGCCTCAAGGTTTTATCCATCATTCTCTGGAAGGATGCAGGGCCCCCATGCAGACCAAATGGTATTTGCTTGTACTGGAAGGACCTCTCGGGGGTAGAAAAGGTAGTTTTTTCCTTTGCTGACCCCTTAGGGGGATCTGCCAGTAGCCCTTAGTTAGGTCTAGGGTTGTTATGTACCGAGCACCTCCCAACCTGTCTACAAGTTCGTCAACCTGCGGCATTGGGTATGCGTCAAACTTAGACACGTTATTCAGTTTCCTGAAATCATTACAGAACCTGATAGTGCCATCGTGCTTTGTGACCAGCACTATAGAGCTCGACCAGTCTCTGTGGGACTCCTCTATCAAGTCTAACTCCAACATGTTTTTTTATTTCCTTCGCTACTGTCTCCCATCTAGCCTCAGGTATTCGGTAGGGTTTTACATTTACGCTGACCCCTGGTTCCATAATTATGTCATGTCCGGGTAGGGGAGAGAAAAAATCTCTATTTTTACTGATAAATTCCTTAACATTTTTTGTTGTGTCAGTGACAAGGACTCAGTAATGGAGACATCCGGAGTCATGGATAGCCTGTCCTCTTGAGGAGTGGGCGTTGCCAATAAAGTCTCTCTGTCTTTCCACGGTTTTAAGAGGTTCACATGGTAAATTTGCTCGGGTTTCCTTTTCCCTGGCTGGTAAACTTTGTAGTTCACTTCCCCTACTCTTTCCCTAATCTCAAAGGGTCCCTGCCACTTTGCTGGGAGTTTACCTTCAACCGTGGGGACTAGCACCAGCACTCTACGGGGGTTGAAAGTCTGGGTTTTGGCACCCCGATTATATACCCTTCTTTGTGCTTCCTGGGCTCGCTCCATATGTTCTCGCACCAGGGGCAGGACTGCTGCAGTTCGAATCTACATCAAGGAAATATGCTCGATGATGCTCCTATATGGGGCGGCCTCTCCTTCCCATGTCACTTTTGCGACATCTAGCAGCCCCCTGGGATGTCTACCATACAAGAGTTCAAAGGGGGAATACCCCATAGACGCCTGCGGAACCTCTCCTATGGCAAACATGAGATACGGCAGCAACATATCCCAATCTCTCCCATCTTTTTCCACTACCTTTTTCAACATGCTTTTGAGCATTTTATTAAACCTCTCCACAAGTCCAACCCACAGAGAATTGACACTTAGAGCAGGATTCACAGTACTCTCTGACGTCTGCATGCAACCCGGGCCAGAAGAATCTCTGGGTTATTCTCTCCCTGGTCTTATCCATACTCAGATGTCCCCCCATTACATGTCCATGGGCTAGATCTAGCACCATCCTGCGAAAGGGTTTGGGAACCACTAGCTGTTCCACCTCGTCCTCTCCGCGTTTCACCACCTGATACAACAAAAGAGCCATGCAGGGAAATTACCACAATTAGGGTCCACAGGTTCCCCATCCATCACCTTCACATTTTCTCTGGCTCTAAGGAGAGCGACATCCCCTAGTTGCTCTGTACAGAAGTCCTCTCTCCGGGCCTCTAAGTCAGGTACTACATTCTGTTCACTCTCACAGTCAGGGTCAGAGACATTTTCTGGGTTATAAGCCCCCAGCTGGGAGCCATCTTCCAGCTCCTCCGGCTCCCCAGCCAGCACAGGAAAAGGAAGAGGGTCTCCTCCCTCCTTGGTCCTGCCACCAGTATTTCCTTCCATTTGCCAAAAAAGGTCTGGTGAGAGTTCCTGTGCTTCCGCAGCAGGGGAAGCTCTATTCTCCAGACTCCCTGTGCTTTCCCATAACCTCCAAAAATAGGGAAAATCCCTGTCCACTAGGGCGTCATAAAGCAATAAAGGTACCACCCCCACTGAATGAGTCACACCAAGGGGTGTCAATCTCAACCATCGCCGTCTGGTAGTCACAAGTGTCCCCATGGATGCAAATGACACCGACAGTGCTAGGGTGTAACCTTGCAGGATTTACACAATTGCTTTTTTTTTTTTTTTTTTAATTGCAAAAAAAAATTTTATTGAGGATATAAATCATCGAAGAAGTAAGCAAGTATAAAACAACAGTGCAACATGCACTACAATAAGGAGACATTGTTTGACATACGTGGTACAAAGAAATTAATAGATACATCATTGGATGCCTCCAGGGAGGGGGATCCGTATGCGGCTACCAACAGTCGATACAGTATCGCAACAAGGGAGGAGGGATCTCAGGTGCCGCCATCTCCACATGTGGAGGGGTCCTCCAACCACCTGTCCCAAATTTTATGATATTTCCCGGGGCACCCCCTATGCAGGTATAGTATTTTCTTGTATGGAAGAACTGTGTTGACCGCCCTAATCCATTGCCGAAGCGTAGGAGGAGAGCTCCTGAGCCATGTTCTGGCTATTTGCATCCTTGCTAAAAAAAGTGTTTCCTGGAGAAAAATATTCATGTATTTTTCTTCCTCGGGGAGGGAGAGAATCCCTAAGATACATTGTCGTGGGCAGAGTGTTAGGGGAGAGCCCATTTTATCATGCAGGAAGCCAGTTACCTGTAACCAATATCCCCGTACAACCGGGCATGACCAGATGAGGTGAAAAAAGGTGCTATCGGGGTCAGCGCACCGGGGACACAATGGGTTATGGCTCGGATCATATTTAAGAATACGATGTGGCGTGATATAAGACCTATGTAATATATATAGTTGTGTGAGGCGATCAGATAGTTTGGGAGAAGCTAGTTTACAAACCGCCAGTGCCTCCCCCCATTCATCATCAGCAATATCTCCCAGGTCCGGTACCCATCTAGATTTGAGCTGGTATGCTTGGGTGGAGGCCCCGGGGAGCAAGAGGCAGTTGTAGCATATTGAGATGAGTTTTTTGGAGTCCTGGCTCAGCAGGATATCAACCAGGGGCATCGTCTCCAGCTGGGGGACTGAGCCCTGGAACTGGGACTGCAGAGCATGGCGAAGTTGCAAGTAGCGGAAAAACATGTAGTTAGGGAGGGAGTATTGCTCTTTCAGAGTTTGAAAGGTCTTTATGGTACCGTTTGCGACGACCTGTGAGAGGTACACAATACCCCTGGCTATCCACAATCCGGGATCCGGAACCGAGAACAGCTCAGGGAGATGTCGGGAGTACTACAGAGGTGTGTGGGAATGAAAAGGCGGGGCTCCGACCCGCCCCGCAGCGAGACGCCAGATCCCGCAATGATGCGAAACCATGGCGCCCCCGCCGCACAGGCGGGCCCCCCTCAGGTGATCCCCAAACAAAAGTTGAAATGGATGAGTTATTGGATGGGGGGATCGAGGGCATGCCAATGCAATGTACCTGTCCCTATCAGTATGATGGATATGAAAAAAGTGGGAAAGTTGTGAGGCGATATAGTACAACGTCAAATCAGGGAGCGCAGTGCCCCCCAGATCCGACGGTTGTTTAAGGGCGGTCCACGGTAGTTTATGACGGGCGGATCCCCAAATAAATGTATTGATTATGGACTCCAATTTCTTAAATAAGCGGGTTGGGATACGCACTGGGGCATGCCAAAAAATATAGAGAAGTTTAGGGAGGAGAATCATTTTAACTAGATTGATTCGGCCCATTACCCCTAGGGGCAATCGGGACCAGACCTGGGTTTTGGTTTTAAGCATGGTAAAGAGGGGCTGAAGATTAAGAGTATTATAGTCAGCCGGGGCTCTGGAGATCTGGACACCTAAATATTTAATCTGACTGGCGCGAATTAGGGGTAGGGCGGCCTGACCCGACGAGGGGACCCTGACGTCAATCGGCAGGATCAAGGATTTGTCCCAGTTTATGCAGAGACCCGAAAAAGTGCCAAATCGTTCAATAAGCCTCAGGGCATTATGGAGCGAGGAGCCCGCATCCGCCAGATATAGGAGCATGTCATCAGCATACAAGCTGACGACCTCCACCAGCGGGCCAGAGCGGAGTCCCCTCACCCCAGGGTGGGCCCTGAGCGCAATGGCTAGCGGCTCCACAGCCAGAGCATACAGAAGTGGAGAGATGGGACACCCCTGGCGGGTCCCTCGGGTAAGAGGGAAGGGTTCGGAGAGTTTTCCATTGACCTGGATACGAGCGGTGGGGGCCTGGTAGAGCAGTTCGAGCCATTTAATGAAATTGGGGCCAAACCCAAAGCGCCTCAAGCATTCCCATAAGTAGTCCCACTCGACTGAATCGAACACTTTTGCGGCGTCGAGGCTAACCACCACCCTGGATCCCATCTCTTCATGTTGTGCCTGGAGGTTTAGAAATAGACGCCTGAGGTTGAAAGCTGTGTTTTTGTTGGGCATGAATCCTGTCTGATCCGGATGGATCAGATTTAGGATAACCTTGTTTAGACGGAGGGCAAGAATTTTGGCGAGTATCTTAACATCTAATTGGAGCAGGGAAATTGGGCGGTAAGATTCAGGGTATAGGGGATCCTTACCCGGTTTGGGTATCAGCACAATCAAGGCTGAACCCATAGAGGGAGGGAGAGTGGAGGTATCGAAAATATGAGAATATAGCTCTCGAAGTTTGGGGACTAGTATGTCTGCAAATTGTCTATAAAATTCCAAGGGCAACCCGTCCGAGCCCGGGGTCTTGGATGACAGAAGGGAGAGCATGGCAGCCTCTATACAGTCCGTAGTGATAGGGGCCTCCAGGGCTGCCCGCTGTGTGGGAGTCAGCTGGGGAAATTCAGTTCCCTGGAGGAGCTCAACTAGTTCCTCAGCGACATAGTTGGTTGTAGATGTATATAGGTTAGTGTAAAAAGTTTTGAACTCTGCAGCCACCAGTTCAGGGTCAGAGATCAGGCCCCTCGCAGACTGAAGCTCAACTACCACGGGAGGTCTGTTGTTCAGATGAGCCATATAGGCTAGGAGTTTACCCGCGCGTTCCCCCTGCTCATATATCCGCTGTCTAGAAAAGAAGATTCCTTGGTTGGCCTTTTCAAAATGCAGTTGGTTTACAAGTCTATTTTGGGAGCGCATCGATGCTGCGTTAGCAGGGGAGGGATCTCGGAGGAAGGATTGCTCACATTCCTCTAAGCTGTCACTAGCCTGTTGGAGCACCAGTCTGGAATTGGCCTTGTGTCTATTTATCTGTATCGAGATATACGTGCGGGCATGGATCTTGAAGGCCTCCCAGACTGATCCGACCGGAGCCGAACCATCATTGACACGAAAAAAATGCGTCCATTCTCTGGCAACATCCCTCAAGTTGGCAAGAACAGTCAGCCAGAATGGGTTCAGCCGCCAAGTCCCTCTCTCTAATGGGGTGGGTAAGCGAATGGTGATCCAACATGGAGAATGATCCGACAATATCCTGGTGCCGAATCCCGCATCAAGGAGACTCGGCACCAGGGTAGGGGTAATAAGGATCATGTCAATGCGGGACACAGTGGAGTGAGCTGGGGTGAAACAGGAAAATTGCGACCCATTGGGATATTTGTGCCTCCAGGTGTCAATGAGGAAGAATTCCGCAAGAAATCTACCAAATCTGGTGGTGGGAGGAGCGTCAAAGGGAGCAGGGCGAGGACCCCTCCTATCAACCGAGGGGTTGACAACCGTGTTAAAATCCCCCATCCAGATCGCCGGCACCGTTGGGTGGCGCGCCATAAAGGCCACCCCCTGTTGCAATGGGCCGAATTGAAATGGAGGGGGGATATAGTAAGCCAACAAGAGAAGCTCCAACCCATTCACAGTAGCATGAATAAATATAAAGCGGCCCTGCGGATCCGACTGCAATTCATGTAAATGAAAGCGTACTGTTTTAGCAATAAGAACTGCAACCCCCCTGGAGTTGGAAGTAAAGGGGGCCTGATATACCCAGCCGACCCAGGGTTTTTTAAGGGCCAGCTGGGCTTGTCCTGTCAGGTGAGTTTCCAGGAGAACCGAAATGTCAGCCCGCAGGGACTTCACATGTGAGAGGACCGCAGAGCGTTTGGGCCTGGCGACCAGGCCCCGGATGTTCCACGTTACAAATTTAAGGGACGCCATGGCCATTTGGAAGGAAGGAGATAATGGGGAGCAGTCGGGTCCGCAGGGGGCGCCAGGCAACAGATTGACAATCGCAAAACAGGGTTATGTATAAACACCAGGCTAGGACAAAAAGTTAGAGAGAAACGTGGGGCGCATGCAATGTACACAACAAAAGAAAATAAAAACCACGATTGAGGAATTAATGACATTGTAATAAACCTTAATAACTTGTTCCCTCCCGATGACGTCCAGCCCCAGACAGAAGCCAATCCTAAAAGAGGAGGCCTCCGCTGGGCAGAGACGCCAGTCCGGAGGGAAGCTAGACACATAGGCATCAGCCCAGGGATCCTATAGCATGTCAAAGATAAAGCATTTGTGAAATAAAGTCTTAACATAAAAAAAAGAAAAAAAAACCAGAGCAACAGAATAGCACTGAGCCAGACCAGCGAGCGCAGCAGGCTGCGGCCTCCACAACTGTGGGGGGCATGGTCTGACCAGGGAAACCAGCCTTCAAGTATAAACAGTTTAGAGTCTGAATGACCTGGGGGAGGTCCAGGGACGTACAATAACTGTAAAGTGCACGGTCCTTGTGCAAAGTAATACTTGCAGCAAAGGTGACAGTCTGGGGTGTAAATAAGCCACTCGACTCATAGGATATAAGGGGTGGGGGAAGAAAAAGAAAACGGGGGGTAATGGAAGGCCAGGGCCTATGTTGCAGGATGATCTGCGGGGGGGTAACAGGAGTCAGTAGAACAGATATGCAGGTTACTCACGTTCCCATATTAAGGAGATGGCAAAAATAACAGTGCGGAGGGTGAAGGGCACATACTGCCGCCTGAGGCGTACTCCCAAGGGGATCCAAGGAGGTAGATGTTAGGCCGGGGCAGGACCCGCTCGATCCCGGTGTTCCAACCAGGAGATGACGGCCTCAGGATCTTCAAAGAACTGCGCTTTCCCATCACAGATCACCCGGAGTCTAGCTGGGAACAGCATTGCGTAAGGAAGGTGGTGAACTCTGAGCTGGCGTTTGGCCTCCATGAAGCGGGCCCTGCGTTTCTGGACTTCCGCCGAGAAGTCCGGGAACACGGAAATGTGCCCATTACCGATGGGAATATTACCCTTTTCACGGGTGAGCCGTAGGACCGCATCGCGGTCGTGGTAATTGAGGAGCTTTGCGATGAAGGTGCGCGGTGGGGCGCCCGCCGGGGGAGGCCGGGCAGCTAGACGATGGGCGCGCTCCACCACGAACGTGGATGAGAAGGCCTCACGGCCGAATGTTTTGATGAGCAGTCCCTCGAGGAAGGCAGGGGGATCCGATCCCTCAGACCGCTCTGGAAGACCTACAAAACGGAGGTTGCATCGGCGCAGCCGGTTCTCCATGTCGTCTTGCTTGGCAAGGGCGACATTCAGCTGGTGTTGTAGGCGCTCAACGGACACCTGTAGCGGCGGCAGGTCGTCTTCCACACGGCCGATGCGATGTTCGGCTTCTGAGACCCTCTCCCTCAGATTTTGCACAACTTGTCTTATCAGGGAGATGTCCACCTTAACCTCCTCGATTCGTGCCGTGAGGTTGGACTGGCATAGGGAGATGGCTTCCAGGACCTTAGCAGTCTCCGCCGAAACTGGCGTCGTAGCGTCCAGGGGAGGGGAGGCGCCATCTTCTTCAGCTAGGCCGCGTTCTTCATGCCGGAATTTCCCCAGTTTAGCAACGGCCTCTGATGCTCTTTTCGGCGGAGACATGCCCGGGAGAGTAAGGATTAGCGATGGGTTGTACCTTGTGTGCTGGGCAGAGAGGATAGTAGCCCCAGGATAGTTTTGAGGAGAGTTGTCGAGAGGAGCTCTCACCTAGCACACCCTACTCCATGCAGCTCCAGACCACGCCCCCACACAATTGCTTTTTACCAACGTTACCACACTACCAGAGTCAAGTGGTGCAGTGACTGGCTTCCCATCAACAAAAATCACACACATTTGCTTCTCCATGTGACTTGAACATGATGTGGTATATGCGCCCAGTGCAAAAAGAGGAAGGTGTTTATTCACATATGTATAATCCCATTGCATGGGTTCATCATTCAGGGGACAATTAGCAGCAATATGGCTCAATGCATGGCATCAGTAGCACTGTATGTGCTCTATACCCAGTCCTCTCAAGGGTCCCCAAGACCTTCCTGGCTTCTTTGGCCAGTCTCCAGGTCTAGAGCCCACAGTCTCTTTAGCTGTAGCAGTCTTATCAAACTTCCCCATGCCCCTGAACCCTGGAACAGTCTTACCGGGTACAACAAGTTCTCGGTCCTAATGAGAGGCATGGAGGAGCTCAGCTATGAGGAAAGATTAGATGAACTGAATTTATTCTCTCTTGAGAAGAGGAGATTAAGAGGGAATATGATCAACATGTACAAATACATGAGTGGTCCATATAGTGAACTTGGTGTTGAGTTATTTACCATAAGGTCATCACAAAGGACAAGGGGGGCACTCTTTACATGTAGAGGAAAAAAGATTTCATCTCCAATTACGGAAAGGTTTCTTCACAGTTAGAGCTGTGAAAATGTGGAATAGACTCCCTCCAGAGGTGGCTTTGGCCAGCACAGTAGATTGCTTTAAAAAAGGCCTGGATTCTTTCCTTAATGTAAATAATATAACTGGGGACTAACATTTCTAGGTAAAGTTGATCCAGGGTGAATCCGATTGCCTCTCGTGAGATCAGGAAGGAATTATTTCCCCCACAATAGCAAATTGGATCATGCTTTGCTGGGGATTTTTGCCTTCCTCTGGGTGAAGGATTGTATATGGGATTGTATGGTTATATATATTTTTTCTGTTTTTTATTTGGTTGAACTAGATGGACTTGTGTCTTTTTTCAATCTGACTGACTATGTAACTATGTAACTCAGCAGCAGTGTATCTTGGTTGGCAGTTTTGGGGTCCCCATGACTGACCCATTTCCTCAAAGCAGCAGGGAGCACACATAGATAGCGGTCCATGACCACGCGCTCCACAATCTGGGGACCTGGCAAAATCTCCAGCTGTAGCCACTTGCTGGTGAGGTGGACCAGGTCAAACATCTGCGAGTGGGGTGGCTTGTCGGTGTGGTAGGCCCACTGACGCACCCCTTGGGCCTGGACTGCCATGGTGACCCCTAGGTGTGCGAAAATCTCTGCCTTTAGGGTCTCATAGGCTTGGGCCTTATCTGGTTCCAGATCAAACTAGGCTTTTTGGGGTGCACCGGTCAAGAATGGTGCTAACAGTCCCACCCACTGTTCTTTTGGCCATCCATCGCGAAGAGTGACTTTTTCAAAAGTCGTGAGATATACGCCTCCACGTCATCCGCAGGTGTCGTCTTCTGCATGTGGTAGGAGGCGAGTACAAACTTTGGTTCCACTGTCACCAGAGGTGTGGGCCCCTTCTTTAATTCCAACATAACCTCTGCAATTTGGCGTTTCATCTCCTGTTGTGCCATGATGGCCTGGCGATTTGTGTCCTGCTGTGCTGCAATGGCCTGGCGATTCGTGTCCTGCTGTGCTGCGATGGCCTGGCAAATCTCCTCCCACTGAGCTTCATGCTGTCGGTGACTCTCCTCTCGCTGGGCTGCAGCAGCCTGTGCGACCCGGAGGTTAGTTTCCTGCTGAGCACTCTGTTGAGCCGCCTGTTGTGCTGCAGTGGCCTCTGCGACCTGGCGGTTGGTTTCCCGCTGAGCTGTATTGGCTTGCAGCAGGGCCTTCAACATTTCCTCTATCTTGGAAAGGTGTCCGCTGAACTCCACCACATGTGGGAGATTAGCTCGTGGGGAAATTAGTCAGTGTGGAGGCAACTTTCTTTCAAATCTGGCGTCTTGCCAGGTTTATTTAGAAAATAGGTTTGCAGGTTAAAACAAACAAAACAAAAAAGTAAGTCCTTGCCATCCAGCGCTAAACTAAACCATATAAGTTCCTCACTATACGATGTGGGGCTGGCCCCCAACACCCACAAAACATAAGCCAAAATGCAAACCTTGTCTTTTTAAAGTCCAAACAGACACAGAGCTCCCTCAGATTTCCCCTCTGAGTCCCAGGTCAGAGCTCAAGTGAGATCTCTTCCTGATTATTTAAGCCACCTGCTGGTGGACTCCAGTGGACCCCAAACTCTGGACCGGAACCAGCCCTGCCATGGTGGCTGGTAAAATCCGGACCGGACTCTGTTTAATCCAGTCCCAATGAAAACATACGAGGTGACAGGTAGCGTCCGTCCACCACTTCGCCTTGCATACTGTCACAATAGGCATACTTACAAATACACCTCCTGAGTATGAGGATACCACATGTATGAGATTTTTTTTTACAGCCTAGATGTGTGGGGGGCCCAAAATCCAAGGAACACCTTTGGGCTTTCCAGAAGCATAAATTAACTATCTAATTTCTTAACTATCTATCATATTTCTTGATTCTCTGAAGAACCAGGACAGGAGAAACAACCACAAAATGACTATGACTATATTTTGGAAAGCAACCACTCCATGGCATTTTCTGAAAAGCATAGTGAGTCTTTTGAAAATGTAATTTTTTGCCACAAGTTTTTGAAAAAGGCAGACATTTTTTTTTTTTTTTTACTTTTTTAGTTGTCAGATAATAAGATTTTTCTAACACCTGTCATAGGCATACTTAGAATTACACCCCAAAACTGCTATTCCTCCTGAGTATATCAATACCACATTCATAAGAGGGAAAGGGGAAAGGGTTTGGGACTTTAAATGAAGCATGCATCCTGGAACCGAATGCCAATATAAATGTGTAGTAAATATGTTTTATTTGCACAAGGCGTAAAGCAATGGTTGGTCACAGTATCATAAATAAATGAACACACACATGAATTCATATATATGCGCATGTGACAGGGCACAATAATAAAGTGGGTAGCAGAATAACAATTCCTGGTTGGTATTGGCGTAATAAGAAGTGCATATTCTGTATATCACAGTACATAAAAAAAAACCTTAAAGTCCAACTTCAATAAAATTGATAATGTAAAGGCATGGTTGAATTTAAATGGCTCAACGCGTTTTGTGGTCACTGCCACTCATCAGGAGCACTGTGTAGGGGGTACTTGTAAGGCAGCTGTGACCATGATTGATAATAGCAAATACTGAGGGCAGGCCAGGAGTGTCCTCTCACACGGGAGCTGAGGCGGTACAAAAATGTGGCAAGGCAGCAAAAGGGTTGGTAGTTTCCACCAAACTATCCATAGAGATGTGACATAAATCACCCAAGGGATCAAGTGAAAAAATGTGTTCCAATAGTGATACACAGCTACCCATCGGTCATAGACCAAGACAAGAGTCTTTATTTTATTTCAGGTACTTATATATAGTGGCGTCAATTTAAGCAATGCTTTTACATATGGCTCAAAAGTGAAATGGTCCAGAAGTATTTAGACAGAATAAAAGTGGATAAAGTACCTGGACCAGGTGGCATCCACCCACGGATCCTAAAAGAATTGAGCTCGGTCATTTCAAAGCCATTGTATCAGATTTTTAGGGACTCCTTAATGACTGGAATAGTACCACTGGATTGGCGTAGGGCCAATGTGGTGTCCATATTGAAAAAGGGATCAAAGTCTTTACCAAGTAACTATAGACCTGTTAGTTTTACTTCTATAGTTGGGAAGATACTGGAGAGTTTAATAAAAGACCACGTAGATGAATTCTTGTTGGAAAAAAAATGTTTTAAGCAACAGATAGCATGGATTCATAAAAGACAGAAGTTGTCAAACAAACCTGATTTCTTTTTATGAGGAGGTAAGTAAAACCTTGGTCAGAGGGGTTGCTGTGGAAGTGATATACTTGGATTTTGCTAAAGTTTGACACAGTTCCCCACAAAAGGCTAATATGTAAGGTAAAGTCGCAGGCTTGGAAAGATCAGTTTGTAAATGGATAGAAAACTGGCTAAAAGACCAAATTTGTGGTTAATGATTCTTACTCTGAATGGTCTAGAGTTGTCAGTGGTGTTACCCTAGGTTCAGTGTTTGGGCCCTTACTTTTCAATATGTTTATAAACGATATAGGGTCTGGCATTAAAGGTACCATTTCAGTGTTTGCCGATGACACCAAGCTATGCAATGGAATAACATCCTTACAGGATGTCACCAACCTACAAGCAGACCTCAATGCACTGTTTAATTGGGCGACTATGTGGCAAATGAGGTTTAATGTACATAAATGTAAAGTTATGCACTTGGGGGGCTAAGAATATGCATGCATCATACAAACTAGGGGGAGTACAACTGGGGGAATCCATAGTGGAGAAGGATCTGGGGGTTTTGGTAGATCATGAACTTAATAATGGCATGAGATTGAGGGGAAGGTACTGCGCTTAGGATGTGAGTATGTAAGTATGCTGCCGCCCAGTAAACTCTTTGCCCTATTTAGGGCCAAGGAGTGTGTAAGCAGTTATATATAAGGCTAGGCCAGACGCTACTTACAAACTTCTTACTGTAAACTCCGATTGGTATAGCTGCTGCCCCTAAGTGACGCCAAGTGATGGAATAAGTGACACTTGTTCCCCCTGTCACATCCCCCCCCCCCCCTTGTTTCAAACTGGGGTTTGGAACACACGCCGCCAGGTACGCAGGAGATAGAGCATCCACGTTCCCCATTTGAACCCCAGGGCGATGCTTTACGGTGAAGTTGTATTCTTGCAGGTCCAGAAACCAACGATTTACCCTTCTATTTGTCTCCTTGTTTTGAGCCATCCACTTTAAGGGTGCGTGATCTGTAATCAGATCAAAGTGTCTACCCAGCAAATAGTATCACAGGGAGTCTAGTGCCCATTTCACCGCTAGACACTCTTTTTCAATTGTGGCATCATTTTCTTTGTGGGGTTTCAGTTTCCTGCTAAGATAAATGACTGGGTGCTCTTCTCCGTTCCAGACCTGTGACAACACTGCTCCTAAGCCTACTTCTGACGCATCAGTCTGTACCACAAAGTCCTTAGAAAAGTCAGGTGAGTACAGCACTGGTTGGCCACATAAGACTTTCTTTAAAGCCTGAAAGGCTGCTTCAGCCTCCGGAGTCCATTTCACCATGGAAGACTCTTTCACTTTTGTCAGGTTGGTTAGGGGCACAGCCAGCGAAGCAAAGTGAGGAATGAATCGCCGATAGTATCCAGCAATTCCAAGGAATGCTCTAACCTGCTGCTTGCTGTTGGGGCGAGGCCAGCTATTTATGGCTTCCACTTTGTTGATTTTGGGTTTTATCACTCCCCTCCCAATAGTATACCCCAAATATTTGGCCTCTTCCTGTCCAATGGTACACTTTTTTTGGATTACCCAGCTTCCCTTATAGAGTCTAGTACAGCTTGCACTTTTGGCATATGTGAGGCCCAATCCGTACTGTGGATGATCACATTGTCCAAGTAGGCTGCAGCATACTTCTGATGGGGCCTCCAAATTTTGTCCATTTTCCGCTGGAACGTGGCTGGTGCATTTTGTAACCCAAATGGCATTCTTTTATACTGGAATGCCCCCTCTGGTGTTACAAATGCCGTTTTCTCCTTCGCTGACTCAGCTAGGGGAATTTGCCAATACCCCTTGGTGAGATCAAGGGTCATCAAATATCGGGCTGTTCCCAGCCGGTCGATCAGTTCATCTATGCTTGGCATGGGGTGGGTGTCAAATTTTGTAACTTTATTCATATGCCGGAAATCGTTACAAAATCACCAGCTCTCATCGGGTTTGGGCACTAAAACGATTGGGCTGGACCAGTCACTCTGGGACTCTTCTATCACACCTAATTCAAGCATTCGTTGAACTTCCCCTCGTATTGCCTCCCTTCGGGCCTCCGGTATTCGATAGGGCTTTAGTTTTACCCTTTCACCTGGCGGGGTGATAATGTCATGCACTATCCCAGATGTTTGTCCCGGCAGCTCAGAGAACACCTCTCTGTTGCGGAGCACAAACTCTTTCACCTCCTGTTTTTGGGGTTTTGATAAGGTGATTGCTATTCCTACCTCAGGAATTAAGCAATCAGACTGAGTCTGCGACACCAAGTTTTCTGCGACTAGGGATTCCCTATCCCTCCAGGCTTTTAACAGATTAATGTGGTATATCTGTTCTGGCTTTCGCCGTCCTGGTTGTCTGACCCTGTAGTTCACCTCACTCACTTGCTCAATTATCTCATAAGGGCCCTGCCATTTGGCCAGGAATTCGCTTTCGACCATAGGGATTAGTACCAACACCCTATCCCCCGGTGAAAAAGTACGAGTCTTGGCCTTGCGGTTATACACCCTTTGCTGTGTTAACTGCGCTTGGGCCAAGTGTTCCTTGACGATTGGTATTACTTGTGAAATTCTATCTTGCATTAGAGCAACATGCTCAATCGCACTCCGGTGGGGAGAACTCTCACTTTCCCAAGTTTCCTTGGCGATGTCCAACAGCCCTCTTGGGTGTCTCCCATAGAGTAACTCAAAGGGTGAGAACCCGGTAGAGGATTGTGGTACTTCCCGAATAGCAAACATCAAGTAGGGTATTAAACAGTCCCAATCCTTTCCATCTCGATCCACCACCTTTTTTAACATTTGTTTTAGGGTTTTGTTGAACCTTTCAACCAACCCTTCTGTTTGAGGGTGATACACGGATGTAAGTAATTGTGTCACTTTAAACAACTTGCACAGCTCTCTCATTAACCTGGACATAAATGGGGTACCCTTGTCTGTAAGCAATTCCTTACAAATACCGACACGGCTGAAGACCAGAAATAGCTCTTTAGCTATCGATTTGGCGGAGGTATTTCTAAAAGGGATCACTTCAGGATAGCGGGTGGCATAGTCCATTATGACCAAAATGTACTGATGCCCCCTAGCAGACTTCAGTATTGGACCAACCAAATCCATTGCGATCCTCTCAAAGGGAACCTCAATAATGGGGAGAGGTACCAGTGGGTTACGGAAATGCGACAAAGGTGCTGACTTCTGACACATAGGGCAGGGGGAACAATAATTTTCTATTTCCTTCATGACCCCAGGCCAATAGAACCTTTGCAATACTCTCTCTCTGGTTTTCTCCGCCCCCAAATGACCTCCCAAAATGTGCCCATGGGCTAAGCTCTATAGGGTTTGGGTACCACAAGTTGCTCAATGGTTTCATCTGCCTTTTGGGCAACCCGATACAACAGATCCCTTTCCACCATAAAGCATGGGTAACTGCAAGACTGATCTGGGTTCACTAATTCACCATCTATCTTTACCACATTTTCCCGTGCCTTTATCAGGGTGGGGTCTTTTACCTGTTCTGTGGCAAAATTTTCCCTGTGAGAACTCTACAGACGGCATGTTTTTGTCTGAAGATGTTGGTTCCTCCCCAGTTTCCCGAGTCTCTCCTGCCAACACCGTCAAGGGAAAATCTGGAGAAGTCTCACCATTCTCAGAGGATACCTGGGATTCCTCTTCCTGGCCTCTAGGGGCCTCTCTGGGGGGGTTCAGGACCATCCCAGAGTTCCCAGAATTTTGCAAAATCCCTCCCCACAATAGCATCATGTGGTAAATGAGGCACCAACCCCACCTTATGAGTTATGTTACCTTTGGGGGTCTCAAAAAACACTTTAGCCAGAGGATACTCTCTGGTGTCCCCATGTACACAAATAACAGCCACCTTGTTATTCCTAGAGACCTCTGTAGTAACTAATCCAGCTTTGATCAATGTTATCAGACTACCTGAATCTAGCAACACAACAACATTTTTATCATTAATACACATTTTGCATAAATGTTTTTCAGTTCCCCGAGTGGCAGTGCATGCAACTGTCGCAAACAGCGACTGACGTCTGTCTCTTAGATAGTCACATACCATAGGCTCATCCACAACTGGGCAATTGGCTGCAATATGTCCCTCTTGCCAGCAACGATAACAAATGCTGCTTCCTGCGACTTTGACTGCGGTCGCCATACATTATGCAAACTTCCCGCCCTCTCACTCTCTCCACCCTTACCCCTTGAAGTCATCTTACCCGCCGCTGGGGATGGTCTGGTCCTAGGGTGGAAAGTCCGTGAGTCCCTGGGAGAGGCGGTCAGGTTCTCTGTAGCCAAGTACCTCTCCACCAGATCCACAAGCTTGTCGGCCGTATCCGGGTTTCCATGGTTTACCCACTTTTGGATAGCAGTAGGAAAAGACCTCAGGAACCGATCCATTACCACACGTTCCACAATCTTTGGTGCTGTCAGAGTTTCAGGTTGCAGCAACTTCCTGCCCAGGTGAATGAGATCATACATTTGCGACCTGGGGGGCTTTTCAAGTTGGAAAGTCCAGTTGTGCACATGCTGAGCCTGGACAGCCAGGGTGACACCCAGCCGTGCCAATATTTCTGTTTTTAGCACAACATAGTCTTTTGCTTGGTCCGGCTCTAGGTCATAATACGCTTTCTGCAATTCACCAGCCAAAAGAGCCACCAATCCAGCCCACTGCTCCTTAGGCCACTTTTCTCTTTCTGCAGTCCTTTCAAATGTGGTCAGAAACACTTCAGGATCATCCTCTCCAGTCATTTTTGGAAATAAACGGCTTACACAAAATGATGGTGTATTACTGGAACCACTTGCCTCACTGGTCTGCGGACGATGTTGTTTTATGGCATCCATTTGCGGTTGAAGTCTCTGCTCTTGCTTCTGCAACAGCTCAATTAAGCAGGCCTCAGATTGTTGCTGGACTCATTGCTGTGCTTCCATACTTTGCTGGAGAGCTCACTGCTGATTAGCGTTTGCTTGTTGTAGACTAGCATTCGTTTGTTGCAGACTAGCATTCGTTTGTTGCTGCTTAGCATTCGCTACAGCAAGCTGTCTCAGTATTTCTTCCATGCTGGCCTTTCACAAAAAAAAACTGCCCGCATCCTCCACCACTGTAAGGGAGTTAGCACGGCAGCGGGTGTGTTTGACCCCCTGGAAGGGTACACTACACAATTTAGGCACAGCGAGATAGCAGTTTCAGAGAAAAACAAAAAAAGGTAGTTTATTCTCACTAGATACAATGTGAAAAACAGCAAAACAAACAACAAAATAAATCCTAGGCCACTTGGCCGCTGACTACACAATAAGTTCCCTGTCGGTCAGCTGGGTACAGCCTACCACTGTACCTAGCTCCTATCTCTCACTGAACAGTCAGCCACACAGGCTTCTTACCAGACAAGCTGTTACACTCCCCAGTCTGTTGACCTGACACAGAACCTGGTTCCAGGGTGGAGTACTCACCTATGCTTGCTGGGAGTTTATGTAGAGGTCTTAATGAGCCAGCTCAACCCAGCTGGACTCATTACCTCTACCCCTGCAAGACTCAGAACTCCCCCTAGTAGTATAAGTCTGTATACACTTTGAATCTAGGGCAGATGTACCTGCCATCCTGCACGCAACCAGGCGTCTTTACCTGCTGGCTGTCACAACGGACAATAAATCATATAAGCAGCCTGCTGCCCCTAAGTGGCGCTAGGTGGTAGATAAAGTCACACTCAACCTGAGAAAAAAATATATAGTGCTCCTATATATAGATCTTATGTAAACAATATTGATTGTGTACTACGTGCAGAAAGTGAAGTTTTCCTGTATACAGATAATTAAATCATAAAACAGCACACATATTATTATATTAACATAAAATTAATATGGTATCTAATAATCTCTGTGGTTAGACAATGTAAACAACCTTAATCTAAAATCCATAAAAAGGCCCCAAAAAGTGCACAGTACAATTATAGTGGTAGTGATCAATGATTTCTCTTGTAGCAATCCTAGTTTATTTCTAGCCTATAAGGATACCTACAAATTGAAGGACTGCTACAAGAGAAATCATTGATCACTACCACTATAATTGCACTGTGCACTTTTTGGGGCCTTTTTATGGATTTTAGATTAAGGTTGTTTATATTGTCTAACCACAGAGATTATTAGATACCATATTAATTTTATGTTAATATTTATTGTGTATGATGTTTTATGATTTAATTATCTATATACAGGAAAACTTTACTTTCTGCACGTAGTACACAATCAATACTGCTTACATAAGATCTATATATAGGAGCACTATATATTTTTTTCTCAGGTTGAGTGTGACTTTATCTACCACCTAGCGCCACTTAGGGGCAGCAGGCTGCTTATATGATTTATTGTCCATATACAGGAAAATTTTATTATCTGCACTTTGCACACAATTAATATTGTTTACATATGATTTATATATAGGAGCACAATTTTTCAGGTCAAGTGTCACTTATTCCACCACTTGGCATAACTTAGGGGCAGCAGCTATACCAATCGGAGTTTACATTAAGAAGTTCGTAAGTAGCGCCTGGCCTAGCCTTATATATAGTTACATAGTTACATAGTTAGTCAGGTTGAAAAAAGACACAAGTCCATCCAGTTCAACCAAAAAAAAACCAAAAAACATTTATACATATATATATACATACATACATACACAACCAAATAATCCCATATACAATCCTTCACCCACAGTTGATCCAGAGGAAGGCAAAAAACCCCAGCAAAGCATGGATCCAATTTGCTATAACGGGGGAAAAAATTCCTTCCTGATTCCCCGAGAGGCAATCTGATTCACCCTGGATCAACTTTACCTAAAAATGTTAGTACCCAGTTATATTATTTACATTAAGGAAAGAATCCAGGCCTTTTTTAAAGCAATCAACCATGCTGGCCAAAACTACCTCTGGAGGGAGTCTATTCCACATTTTCACAGCTCTTACTGTGAAGAAACCTTTCCGTTTTTGTTTCAATTATAACCGTTAATAATGGCATGCAATGCCATCAGCAGTTTCCAAAGCGAGCAAAATCCTTTCTTGTCTTAAGAGCGGTATGGACCTCAGAGAGAGGGATATCATTTTGCCACTGTACAAATCATTAGTGAGACCTCATCTGGAATATGCAGTTCAGTTTTGGGCACCAATTAAAAAGGATATCGGGGAACTGGAGAAAGTGCAGAGAAGGGCAACCAAACTAATAAGAGGCATGGAGGAACTCATCTATAAAGAAAGATTAGAGGAACTGAATTTATTCTCTCTTGAGAAGAGGAGATTAAGGGGGGATATGATCAACATGTACAAATGAATAAGTGGTCTATATAGTGAACTTGGTGCTGAGTTATTCACTTTAAGGTCATCACAAAGGACAAGGGGCACTCTTTACACCTAGAGGAAAAAAGATTTAATCTCAGAATACGGAAAGGTTTCTTCACAGTAAGAGCTGTGAACATGTGGAATAGACACCCTCCAGAGGTGGTTCTGGCAAGCACAGCAGATTGCTTTTAAAAAGGCCTGGGTTCTTACCTAAATGTACATAACATAACTGACTATTAACATGTATAGGTAAAGTTGATCCAGGGAATATCCGATAGCCTCTCGGGGAATCAGGAAGGAAATTTTCCCCTCGCTATAGCAAATTGGATCATGCTTTTCTGGGGGGGTGGGGGGTTGGGGGGGTTGCCTCCCTCTGGATCAACTGTGGGTGAAGAATTGTGTATATGGGATTGTATGGTGATATATATACTGTATATATAACTTTTTTTTTGATTGGTTGAACTAGATGGACTTGTGTCTTTTTTCAACCTGGCTAACTATGTTACATATCCATTGTACATTCCTATCAGTCCCTACACTCAAGGAGCTTACAATCTAAGGTCCCTAACTCACATTCATACATGCACATACTAGGGTCAATTTAGACAGGATCCAATTAACCTACCAGCATGTCTTTGGAGTATGGAAGGGAACAGCAGTAACCGGAGGAAACCCATGCAGGCACAGGGGGAACATGCAAACTCCAGGCAGGTAGTGCCGTGGTTGGGACTCGAACCAGCAACCCTTTTGCCTCCCAGTATACCCGTATATCCAATTCAGCGCCCGTAGCAACCCGGTCCTCTGAGATCCAGATACGCAGTCAGTGGGGGGCGGAACACAAATTCAATCGTAGCAGGAAAGGTGCAGGAGAGGCGCATGATTAGATATGCCCCTGGGCAGTATTGATATCTCCTGCAACTTGGCCAGGACCAGGTCTCTGATATACATAAGATCAATTCGTGACATGGCTACATCGGTGGCGGATTGGCTGGTATAAATTCTCTGAAGGGGATTTTTCCACCGCCAGACGTACGTAAGACCAAATGTAGAGACCCAGTGGGAGAGTGGGGACTTCGCGGCCGTGTCAGGAGTCAGTCTGTCCAAATTGGGGCAGAGAGGCATGTTAAAATCCCCCGCCAAAACCACATTATAAACATAAATATTCGCTAAGTACTGGGTAATCTTATTCAATACTGTCAAGGATGCCGGTGGGAGGATATAGAGTCCCACCACCACCATAGGCACGTTAGCAATAACAGCTTGACGAATTACAAATTTCCCCCTGGGGTCCAGATGCAAGTCCACGAGAGTAAAGGTGAGGGATTTATGAACAAACACACTCACTGCCTGGGCGTAAGAGGAGTAGGTGGCATGATAGCAGTGGCCCACCCAGGGTTTTTGAGGCTAAGGACTCGGCAACCAGTGAGGTGAGTTTCCTGAAGTATGCAGATGTCTCGGTGATAGGATTTCAGGAAGTTAAACACCAGGGAGCCCTTAACCCGGGAGTTTAGGCCCCAGACATTCCAGGAAATAAGGGTTAGAGGATCCATGTCTAAGGGGGAAAAAAGAAAAATTTATACATTATGGCCAGGTATGGGAGAGCATCTGGACCCCGAGAAAAGACCACAGTCAAACCCCACCATTCAGAAAAAATAGGACGTGCAATGAGAATAAAACTTTGGACATTACCAATAAGTTAATTTATTTTATTGTATGTATTTATTTATTTCAAGGACTCATTTCGAATGCATTCCTTCACATAACCATGAAAACAACACCCCAGCATCCCCCCCTCCCCACCCTGCACCCACCCCCCAAACCAAGGTATGCCTGCAGCCCCGAACTAAACATGGGAACCATTAGAGATATCTCTCTGTCATAACTGAGGGTACATACTTGCAGAACGGGTCAGTTGCAACAAGGGATAACACAGGTCTCGGGGAAGTCCAACAGGACCACCACACAGCAGGTTTCATCCCATAGGTCAGATCCATTGTGCGGGTCAGAGATCTATAGGTATAACGTTAACAGACCCCCCCAACCTCCCAGGAGAAAAAAGGAGTGAGAGGGCATCCGTGCCACTAGGTAAGAGGTTAAACATGGGAGCCTTGGTGGGGAGAAAGAAGGATTGTAAGCAGTATATTGTTAGAGCATCAGTCTAGGGGCTTATAGAATCAGTCAATAGTGCTGTGCGCAGATCAGTCAGTGCAGCTGCATATAGGCCAAATCGTTCAAAGTCTAGTTGTTCCTAGGGGTCACATTTTCATATCAGCCAGTGAAACAAATGGGTCTCCATTAGGGCAAACAGTTTAGGGAGGCAAGGAGTACTTACAGAACCAGAGAAGGAGGAGATTAGGAAACAATATTATCAGTGATGAGGCAGAGTATTCAACCATTGTGAAGCCTCGGTAGGTGAAGTAAAAAACTGGGTGGTCTCCCAATCCTGTACTCGGAGGCATGCGGGGAATAACATGCTATATTTAACTCCTGTAGCACGCAGGGATGGTTTTACCATGTCAAAAGACTTGCGAAGATTCTATGTGTCTACCGAAAAATCCAGAAAGAACATCAACCGTGCAGCCTCATGGCGGATTTCGTCCAGCTTGTGGGCCTCCCTCAGGATCAAGTCGCGGCCCCTGAAGTTAAGCAGCCTGAAGATGAATGTGCGAGGTGGAGTTCAAGAAGGGGCTGCGAGCAGGTGGCATCCTGTGCGCCCTGTCCACCACAAAGATGGATGAAAAGGCTGCCTGGGGGAAAAGTGTGTGGAGCAGCCGCTCCGTATAAAATGGAAGGTGGGGGAGCGCAAGGTCTCTAACATCCACCAGCTCCATGATGTTGTCATGGAGAAGTGGAAGAGGACTCCAGTGGCAACCTGTGAAGCTCTGGTGAACTCCATGCCCAAGAGGGTTAAGGCAGTGCTGGAAAATAAGGGTGGCCACGTAAAATATTGACACTTTGGGCCCAATTTGATCATTTCCACTTAGGGGTGTACCCACTTTTGTTGCCAGCAGTTTAGACATTAATGGCTCTGTGTTGAGTTAATTTGAGGGGGCGGAAAATTTACACTGTTATACAAGCTGTACACTCACTACTTTACATTGTAGCAAAGTGTCATTTTTTTTCAGTGTTGTCAGATGAAAAGATATAATAAAATATTTACAAAAATGTGAGGGGTGTACTCACTTTTGTGAGATACTGTATATTCCACCAGCCCATCAATATATAGTGTGGTTATATGTATTTGCCTATAAGTACAGGACATACAGAGCCGTATATCTCAAGATCATCTAAAAATGAACAGCAGTCAGGCCTGTACTGGCCATCGGGACTACTGGGAGTTTCCCAGTGGGCCGATGGCTCAGTGGGCCGGTTTTTATGCAGAGTTCGGCCGGCGGCAGCGGGAGCGTGACAGCAAGCAGCGGCAAGGATTCGGGGGAAGGTGGCCAGCGAGGAGGGCAGATAGATGTGAGAGCGAGCTCCGCCTCTCCCCCCTCCCTGACCACTGAAGAGGAGCGGGCGCGGCCACCCCAGCGCTCCCAGAGCCTCCATTCCCCCACCCACCTCCTCTGCTCCAAGAAGACCGCGGCCCGGAGGAAGAGGACAGGCGGGAGGGGAAGGCTGGAAGGAGCAGAGCAGCAGGAGAAGCACCGGACCAGGGGGAGATTCGGCGCTGCCGCTCGCTGCTGGTCAGGTACGGCAACATCACATCCACGTAGCTGCCGCCTGCCCACAAACAGAGCCGGGGGGCAGTGCTATGTGGTCCCTCTCAGCCCTCTGTCTCTCAGCCTTCCCCCCTCTGTTTCTCAGCCCCCCCTCCTCTGTCTCTCAGCTCCCCCCTCTGTCTCTCAGCTCCCCCCTCTGTCTCTCAGCTCCCCCCCTCTGTCTCTCAGCCCCCCTCTGTCTCTCAGCCCCCCTCTGTCTCTCAGCCCCCCTCTGTCTCTCAGCCCCCCTGTCTCCCCCCTCGACTCTCTGTCTCCCCCCTCGACTCTC
>BLSH010215950.1:281376-291723 GCA_018402905.1 Glandirana rugosa | reverse complement strand
AACAGTGCACCCACAGCCACCACCCTCCATCCTGCCCGGTCGGTCTGTCCATCAGGAGCACCGGAGCACTTACCCCATCTATGGCAGGCAGCGCTTTATCCAGGCGACAGCTTCTCCTTCCCCTGCTCTCCTCCATGCGCATCACTTGCAGTTTCCTCTTCCCCTGCTGTTCTCTGCAGGCATCACATCAGCTTTCGTCTCCTCTCTCCTCCTTGGTGGCCAATCGGAATGCTTCTCCTTTTGGCCAATCGGGAAATGGGTCTCAGACCCACTTCCTGATTGGCTGGAAGGAGAACCAGTGTGAAAATAGTGAATATCCTTTCGCTATTGTCACAGAAACTGGGTGGGCTCGTAGCACAGTGCTCTGCACCCCGAGCCTACCCATTTTTGAAGCCTATTAGTGCCTCTGGCTCTAATCATGTGCTTAAAAACAACACCCCCCCCCCCCATTGGAATCTATGCGACCGGCGCCCAACATGTAATCAGGGTGCCGGACGCATGGATGGGCCGCCACTGGTGGTTGCTCCATCTTTTCTAGGTGTTTTACCCATATTTCCATCTGGTGATTGGGCCAGTAACACATCTCCTATCTTAAGCTGGGTTGAGTTTTTTTTTCGTTCAGCCAATTAAATGAATGAAAAAAAAGGCCCCCCAGATCCCTGCATCCATACATGCGATTTAGATGCAGGGAGGGGATCATGCTCTGCTTCAGTATGTCACAGTACATGTACATTCATGGTTCCCTGAATGAACTGTAGCTCTGTAGTGCTGGCAGCACTCATGCAGCCCCAGACCATGACACTCCCACGACCATGCTTGACTGTAGGCAAGACACGCTTGTCTTTGCACTCCTCACATGGTTACCGCCACACACGCTTGACACCATCTGAACTAAATAAGTTTATCTTGATCTCATCAGACCACAGGACATGGTTCCAGTGATCCATGTCCTCAGTCTGCTTGTCTTCAGTAAACAGTTTGTGGGCTTTCCTGTTCATGATCTTTAGAAGAGGCTTCCTTCTGGGACGACAGCCATGCAGGCCAATTAGATGCAGTGTGCGGTGTATGGTCTGAGCACTAACAGGCTGACCCCCCCACCCCTTTAACCTCAGAAGTGATGCTGGAAGCATTCATGCGTCACAACCTGTGGGTATGACGCTGAGCACGTGCACTCAACTTCTTTGGTCGACCATGGCGAGGCCTGTTCTGAGTGGAACCTGTCCTGTTAAACCACTGTACGGTCTTGGCCACCATGCTGCAGCTCAGTTTCAGGGTATCTTCTTCAAGCCTAGGCCATCTTTATGTAGAGCAACAATTCTTTTTTTCAGATCCTCAGAGAGTTCTTTTCCATGAGGTGCCATGTTGAACTTCCAGTGACCAGTATGAGAGAATGAGAGTGATAACACCAAATTGAACACACCTGCTCCCCATGTACAACTGAGACCTTATAACATGAGTAACGAGTAACATGACACCGGGGAGAGAAAATGGCAAATTGGACCCAATTTGGACATTTTCACTTGTTGCCAGCGGTTTACACATTAATGGCTGTGTATTGAGTTACTTTGAGGGGACAGCAAATTTACACTGTTATACAAGCTGTATACTCACTACTTTACATTGTAGCAAAGTGTAATTTCTTCAATGTTGTCACATGAAAAGATAGAATAAAATATTTACAAAAATGTGAGAGGTGTATTCACTTTTATGAGATACTGTATATGTCATTTTTCATTTTGTCTTTAGTTTAAAAGGATAGATCGCCCATTACAAAAAACCTGCCTATGCAGGTAAGGGATGTTTGTTGTTTAAAACAAACTGTGCAGCTCTGACAAAAGATGAATACCCTTGCTATAGGTGTAGGCCATTTAGATACCTTATGAAGCCTGACTGGAATACTCCTAGGACATTGCTAAGTACTCCCAGGACCAGGGGCGTTGCTTGGTGGGAAAAAGACCTGGGGCTGTAGCCTGAAGGTAAACGTGATAACCCCTCCCATATTTTAAATGACATCCCGCCCAATCACCACCCAATGCCCTGCCCCAGCTCCACCCAATGCCCGCCCCACCTTAAAATTAACCCATTATGACACCAAATCTTGGAATCTCCATTTTCGTTAGTACAGTACCTGCACAGCACAGCGCACACCCCACCCCACATACGCACTTTTTCACTCTCTCTCTCACTGGGCCATGCAACTTGCATGATGCAAGGGTTAACATTAACAACAGAAAGATTAAACTCTATTCTCGATAGTACAGTACCTGCACAGTGCACACCCCCACATATACAAGTTCACTCTCTCTCTCTCTTGCTTGCTGGGCCATGTAACTTGCATGATGCAAGCCTTGCATCATGCAAGTTGCATGGCCCAGCATTCAGCAAGCAAGAGAGAGAAAGTGAAAGTGTATATGTGGGGGTGTGTACTGTGCAGGTATTATCGAGAATTGAGTTGCATCCCTCTGTTGTTAACCCTTGCATTGCAGAAAGATGCAACTCCATTCTCAATAGTACCTGCACTGCACACCACTCCCACATACACATAGGGAAATAGCCGGTCAGGTCACTGACTACGGTCAGCATCTCACAGAAAGAATCTACGAACACATGGTGCCAGCAGCCAGCTTAAGCTTGACTGCACACTTTGCAGTCTGCACAGCCACAGTGACAGTCTACACACCGTGAACTATCGAGTCTGAATGTCCCGGCCTTGCCTTCACAGATGTGATGCCGTGAGCGGGGCGCCAAGCGCGGTCACCGGTCCGGATGTATGATCTATCTTCAACCACGTGCCCTTCTGAATGCGGCGGGTGGCGCTGCATCAGTCTTGTTAATGGCCGCTTGCTCGGGTCTCGGGGCTATTAATAGTATTTGACTGCCCCGAGACCCAGGGCTTTTCTGGGGCCTACTCGGGGCTGTAGCCCCCCTCAGCCCCCCCCCTCCCAACACCCCTGCCCAGGATGTTGCTAAGGGAGGCCAATTCGTCACTGCTCACCTTCACCATCACAGGAGTGAGCTCTTTCTCTAATTCAAACCCCCTCACATATTCTTTCTCTCCACTGCTGCAATAGCTCTGAGCTCAACATTTGAGAGCTCACTCCTGTGATGGTGAAGGTGAGCAGTATTGGTTAGGCCTCACTTAGCAACGTCCTGGGAGTATTCCTGTCAGGCTTTATAAGATATGTAAATGGCCTACACCTATAGCAAGGACATTATTCAACTTTAGTCAGAGCTGCACAGTTTGTTTTTATCCACAGATGCCCCCTATCTGCATTTTTTGCAGTTTATATATAGTTTATTATATGCAGTTTTGTGGTAAATGTGAATTATCCCTTTAAATTTAATTGATTGAATATATAGGCCATAGTAAAAGTCTTCAATAACAAGGTAACATTTAGTTCTTGACAAAAATATGCAGGCCATTAGCACATGATCAGGCACAATGGGGGTCATTTACTATACCGCGAATATGCGATCGCATGGTAATTAGTGCTCAAAATATCCAAATAGAGCTAATTAGTGCCAAGCGGAATTCACAATGGCGCTGCCGAACAAATACTCACAAAATCAAATCCATTATAGCTCCCAGACAACAGATAGCGCTCTAACCCTTAGACCCCTTTCACACTGGGGCGGTTTTCAGGCACTTTAGCGCTAAAAATAGCGCCCGTAAAGCGCATGAAAACTGCTTCCACTGCAGCCCCAGTGTGAAAGCCTGAGTGTTTTCACACTGGGGCGGTGCGCTTGCAGGATAGGAAAAAAAAGTCCTGCATGCAGCATCTTTGGGGCTGTGTGGGATCGGTGTATACACCACTCCTAAACCACCCTGCCCATTGAAATGAATGGGCAGCACTTCCGAAGTGCCTGAAAGGCGTTTCAGAGGCACCACACCACGGGCATTTTTAATCCCTTTTTAACCCCTTCTTGGGGGTTAAAAAGTCCCGCTAGCAGCCAAAAAGAACAGTTATAGCAGCAGTAAAGCCCCGCTAAAACTATCGATGCTTTACCCCTATTGCCCACACCGCCCCAGTGTGAAAGGGCTCTTACTCTTGCTAGGACCAGGAGAACTGCACATAGAAATAATGTTTAAAGCATAATATGATCGCCTAAATGGTACTGAAATATGTGGTATATTGTTTAAAGATAATCTGCTTTTAAACTGTTAAAAAGTGATTTATACACTGAAATATCTTTAACCACTTTGCAACCGCCCGCCGTCCTTGTACGTCGGTACTTTGACGTTGAATACCGTTGTTATGGTAGCAGATAGCTGCCATAACCCCGATATTTTTCAAAATGGCAAGCAGTCCTCTTTAGGATAAAAGTGGTCTCTGCGGCGGATTCGCTGCAAGATCATTTTGATCGGGGGCGGGAGAAAGTGATCAAAATTTTTTAAAAGGACGGTGTAAAAATAAAAAATAAACAGTTAAATAAATAAGAAAAAAAATTCAAAGCGTCCCGCCGAGCCCGCCCGCAGAAGCGAGCCCATACGTAAGTCACACCCGCCTATGAAAACGGCATTTAAACCCCACATGTGAGGTATCGCCGCGACCGTTAGAGCGAGAGCAATAATTTTACCACTAGACCTGCTCTGTAACTCAAAACTGGTAACCTGTAGAATTTTTTTCATGTCAATGTCGGTGTAACATCATCTTTCACAATATGGAAAAAAAATTGGGTTAGCTTTACTGTTGTCTTATTTTTTAACTCAAAAAAGTGAATTTTTTTTAAAAAAAAGGTGCTTGTAAGACCGCTGCTCAAATACGGTGTGACAAAGTATTGCAACAACTGCCATTTTATTATCTAGGGTGTGGGAAAATATATATATTATGTTTGGGGGTTTTAAATAATTTTCTAGCAAAAAAAAAATGATTTTAACTTGTAAACACCGAATCTCTGGGAAAAAAACTTTTTTCCATGTCCTTGTTGCTGACCTCCTACCTTCAGCAACTATGCCATCAATCTTCATCTGAGCACTGTAGTCCCTCTGTAGTAGCCTGCTGAACCTGCTGGAAAACCATTATTCCCCTGTGACACGCTGTTTGTAAGACAGCTGGAGCCTCTCCGCCCTGTACTGGCAGGGAGCGGTGTGACACGCCCACTTGTAGTATTTTAACAGCCCAGCAGGCATTTCTATTTCCGCCTGCCGGGCCGTAATGGGCAGAGGGGGTCTCACGGCCACCAGTCTGTGCCGCCCATAGAGGTGGTTTCCTCCTCCCTCGTGCTTCTCTCTGCCAGCAACGCCCTCCACAGCCCCCCCCCCCCTGCCTGTCCACCCACCATTTCATCAATGATAGCAGAGATCTCCCCCGCTACGATATGCCTGGTATTTCTGGAATGGCTGGCATGCTTGCTATATGAACACTGCTCTGCTTTCCCCTGTCACAGCTGTATTGTGATACACAGCGCAGAGCGCAACTCCGATACGGATGTGACAGGAGAAGGTCACCCAGTGGAGATTACATAGCAAGCATGCCAGACATTCCAGAAATACCAGGCATGTCATAGCAGGAGATCTCTGATATGTAACATCCGCTGTGTGACTTTCTCCTGTCACAGCCATATCGGAACTGTGTGCTCTGCACTGTGTATTACAATATGGCTGTGATAGGAGAAAGCAGAGCAGGGTTCACATAGCAAGCATGCCAGGCATTCCAGAAACACCAGGCATGTTGTAGCGGGAGATCTCACTGATGGGCACTGGTGGGCACAGTGTCACCGCACTGATGGGCACTGATAAGCAGCACTGGTGGGCACGGTGTCACCGCACTGATGGCCACTGATAAGCGGCACTGGTGGGCATGGTGTCACCACACTGATGGGCACTGGTGGGCATGGGGTCACTGCACTGATGGGCACTGATAACCAGCACTGGTGGGCACAGTGTCACCGCACTGACAAGCGGCACTGGTGGGCACGGTGTCACTGCACTGATGGGCACTGATAACCAGCACTGGTGGGCACAGTGTCACCGCACTGATGGGCACTGACAAGCGGCACTGGCGGGCACAGTGTCACCACACTGATGGGCACTGATAAGCAGCACCGGTGGACACAGTGTCACTGCACTGATAAGCAGCACTGGTGGGCACAGTGTTACCGCACTGATGGGTACTGATAAGTAGCACTGGTGGGCACGGTGTCACCACACTGATGGGCACCACACTGATGGGCACTGATAAGCAGCACTGTTGGGCACGGTGTCACCACACTGGTGAGCACGGTGTCACCACACTGATGGGCACTGATAAGCGGCACTGGTGGGCACTGTGTGACTGCGCTGATGGGCACTGTGTGACCGCTCTGATGGGCACTGATAAGTGACACTGGTGTGACAACACTGATGGGCACTGATAAGCTGCACTGATGAGGCTGCACTGTTTACTGACACCGTGCACTTCCATATATCTGTAGGAGGGGTTTCCACCATCCCTGCAAAATTTCATTTTTATGTCTTATTTCAGTGTGATGTGTATTATATGTGATGTCACATCTCACGGAGACCGGTATTGTGGTAATATTGAAGATTATTGAGATTTCCATACATTAGAGGGTTCCACCACTATTGTGTTATTGATTAATAAGTTAGCACTGCACTTTTTTGTGTTTTTCTCATGCTGACATTTACTTGTGTCACATACTGATATAAAACATCAAGGCTCTTTCTTCCTGTATTGCGGCTAGGGATGTTCTCATGCACTATACCAGCAATGATTGCTATTAGATCTCAAATCTGCAGGAGGAGGAAAATTTCTAATAGTGAATTACAGCAGAGTACAGTGTGTATAATATATCATTATGGGATGTGTGTACAGATCAGTAATGATTACAGAAAGCATGTAAGGACAATATGTTTATCTCCTTGTGGCTGGAGAGGAGATAAGATATGTTGTGTGTGTCACTGGTTAGTGGACCTGGCTGCAGAATGAGGGGAGTGATTCATGTTGAAGTGGGCTTGTTCACATATACATGTACAGGCTAGTGTACCTCCCACATTCATTAAAATGTGCAAAGCCTGATGGGAAATGTAGTCTAAACAGAGAGAAGAGGATATGAAGAAAACACTCTTCTAACAGAGCCTGCCTTGCAGAATACATAGTGCATCATTTGAACTAGAGAGACCACTTCCTGTAAATTAAATTGGGCATATCTCTTCAAAGGTAAGGAATTTTACAAATGTAATAACTGTTTAGTGTAAGGTGGTGTGCTAATGGGGGATTTTTTGAAAATCCCGGAGTTCTGCTTTAAGTGGTTAAAAGTCTGAGAAGAGATAAATTCCCCCTCTCTTTACAATGACGTACCAGCGCAACTGAGCATGCTCAGACATGCAAACTACTCTCATTTTAACTCTCTTGCCTTTTTTACAGGGAGCTATAGTAAATACCAAAATTAGCGCTGGTTTAACCACTTCCCGCCTATAGCAAAATAACGGCGGGGTGGTGGTTCAGTTATCCTGACCAGTCTTCATATGACGTCCGGCCAGATAACCCACCATTGTGCGGTGTGGGGGGGGGTTCAGCACGGTGATCGGTGGTGTGGTGTGTCACTCTGACCGCAACTATGATTGTGGTAAAGAGCCTCTGACCAATCATAGCTGATCACTCTGTAAACAGGAAAATCGGCTTTTCCTGTACTCTCGCTGCCAGACGCGAGTAGGGGAGAGCCGATCGGCTGCTCTCCTCACAGGGTGGGTCTGAAATGATTATCAGTGCAGCCCCCCCAAGGATGCCCACCCAGGACCACCAGGGATGCCACCCAGGACACCCAGGGATGTGCCCACCAAGGACCACCGGGGATGCCCACCAGGACCACCAGGAATGCCACCCAGGACCATCAGGGATGACAACCAGGACCAGCAGGTATGTCCAATAGGGATGGCACTCAGTGCCCATCAGTGATCCCTGCCAGTGCCTCCTGATCAGTGCTGCCTCACAGTGCCATCTATCAGTGCCACCTATCAGTGCCCACCAGTGCCACCTATCAGTGCCCATCAGTGCCACCTATCGGTGCCCATCAGTGACACTTATCAGTGCCCATCAGTTCCACCTATCAGTGCCTATCAGTGCTGCCTATCAGTGCCCATCAGTGCTGCATATCAGTGCCACCTATCAGTGCCGTCAGTGCTGCTTATCAGTGCCGACTATCAGTGCCGCGTATAAATGCCTTATCATCATTGCCCATCAGTACCACCTCATCAGTGCCAATCAGTACTGCCTCATGAGTGCCCGTCAGTGCAGCCTCATCAGTGCCCATCAGTGAAAGAGAAAACTTACTTATTTACAAAATTTTGTAACAGAAACAAAGAAAAACTTTTTTTTTTCAAAATTTCGGTCTTTTTTTATTTGTAGCACAAAAATAAAAACCCCGGTGGTGGTCAAATACCAACAAAAGAAAGCTCTATTTTGGGGAAAGAGATTAGAAACATATTGTTTGGGTACAGCGTCGCAAGTCCGCGCAATTGTCATTCAAAATGCGACACCGCTGAATGCTGAAAAGTGCCCAGTATTGAAGTGGTTAAAGAGCATTTTGAGAGTGAAAATGAGAGTTATGTAGCCCAAAGCATGTTTCAGCCATTGATTCTAATAGTGCAATTGTAACTTCCCCAAATAAATCCTTTTCATGTTGAGATGAAATGTATCTTTCTCTCAAAGAATTTGTCCTTGCAACAATGTTGCTTATTTTTCATCTATTTTGTTTTTAAGAATGCTAGCATGTGTAATGTTTTCATGTTTTGGGGAAATATATTTTTCTCTGTCTCTCTCACTTGTTGCTGTCCATCTCACAAAAATCTTTACCCAAACTCACACAGGTGTCTTTACAAACCACAAATAATAGCATTGCTGATGCAAATTTAAAATGCGTTACAATTTTGTGTGTTTTTTATTATTTCCAAATGATTATAATTTGAGCCCAAAAATGTGATCTGTGTACAAACATCAGAAATAAAAATGTCATTCCCAAAAATCAAAAGGTAACATCACTATTCTACACTCACCCACAAGGACAAGAACCACCAAATATTACATAATAAATCAAGAAGAATAACTCATGACTAATGTAATTCCACCACCAATATGTCCAAAGAAATGCAGTATTTGTGTTTTATGTGTAGGAGGGTTCCACATGTGGCAGCACAGTGACTAAAGGGTTAGCACTTCTGCATAGCAGCACAGAGGTTCTTGGTTCCAATCCCAAACATACCACTTCATGTAGAGAAGTTGTCTGTTCTCCCTATGTTGTTAAACATAACTCCTAACTCAGGGCCTTACCTAAATGATGTCTAAATGTAGTATTTATGTGTAAGAGGGTTCCACCACCATTGCAAATGATGTCATATGTTTTCCATGGCCAAGGACTATAATCAGCCTTAAATTTTCCCCACCAGCACTAATTGCAGCCTCTTAACAAGCCTAACCCCATAAAATGACAGCTGTTTATCTCTCAACATGTTGATAGTAATCAGTATATATGCCAGAAACAGGTTGTTCACTGGCTCTCTGGCCTTCCACAGTACATCTGCATCGATTAACTGCTTGCACCCCTTGGACTTAGGACTGTTTGCCACCACACAGTTACAGCTTATAAACAAGTGGCAGCACAGTGGCTAACTGGTTAGCCCTTCTGCCTAGCATCACTGAGGTTCTTGGTTCAAATCCCAATCCTGCTACCTGGCTAGAGGTTTGTATGTTGTGGTGTTAACATTTCTTTTTCACCAGTGATTACATTTTTGATGGGTTTCACATCATGGAACCCCAATAAATAAAATTATAAATCAAGCAAGTGTGGGTTTGCACCAAATCTAGAACTGGGGTGTTTTGGGCCAGATATGGATGTATAATTCTGGCATGATCCTGCCCACACATTTTAATGTTGAATGCTGATGATGAATGATGAATGCGCTTTGTCACCAAATTGTGTGAAGCAGCCCTCACAAAGTTGTCATTTCCTGTTTTGGACCCTCCACATGCCCAACAACATACAAGTTTGATTTAGAGATTTTTGGGATCACTGATTATGGCCAGAGCCGTGGCCATTTGTTATTTTGAGCTTTACCCTGCACAGATATTAATGCTGAGGCATTTTTTCATTTGTAAAGAGTTTGTATTCCTAATGAACAGGTGTGAGCACTTGAGGCCTACCTCAAGAGACAGAATCAATTACACTGGTGGGTGTGTCCTTTACTGGGTGGGTGGAGGTGTGCTAGCAATCTTAGCTAGGTTTTTTAAATGCCTGCATTAGTGGTGGGTGTTTGGCCTAAGAACAGGTCTGAATCTTTCTTCGCAGTGTGTATATTGGGTTACAAACAGATGTTTTTTTGTGGTTCTTTGGGGGGGGGGAGTGTGCATA
>BLSH010215950.1:266860-279180 GCA_018402905.1 Glandirana rugosa | reverse complement strand
GCGCCTCCGGCGGCGCGCGCGCGCTCACTAGGCTCGTGAGCGCAGCCGCCGTCATATGACGGCGATTTGCGCTCACGAGCCACCTTGCCGCCGTCAGATGCCGATCGGCGGTCGGCAAGGGGTTAATGTACCAAATGTTTATACTAATGTTGAAATAAAAAGTTGATTTTTTTTTTTTGCTTTATGTTCAGACTTTATGTGCAGACTAGAAATACATATTTTAAAAGTCCAAACTATTCATACCCCTTCAAATCTGTATTCACTCTAGTTGCATGCAAAAGTATTTGGTTGTGCACACATGCAAGTAGAAAGTGTAATGGGGGGGGGGGGGCAGGGGGGAGAAAAACCCCCAAAAATATCCCTGCTCCAAAGCTGAAGGCTCTACTAATTATTTTGTGGACTAGGTAAGCCATGAAATATGTCAACTAAATGTGAATTCTCTCTAAGCACCAAATTAAGAAAAAAATACCCCAAAAACAGATTTTTTAACAAAATTTGCATGCCCCCCTACCAAAATCCATACCAGATCCTTGGGGTCTGGTATGGATTTTAAGGGAAACTCAACACCGGATTAAAAAATATAAATTGGCATGGGGCCCCCAAAATCCACACCAAGCCCTTTAGGTCTGGCATAGATTTTAAAGGGAACTCCATGCCAAAAGTAAAAAGAAATTGTATTGGCCTGGAGGTTAGGATGGGGGGGTGAGTGAGCGCCCCCCCCCCCCGAACCGTACCAGGCCACATGCCCTTGTTGCACATGTTGATGGGGACAAGGTCCTCTTCCCGACAAGCCTGGCCGGTGGTTGTCGGGGTCTGCAGGCAGGGGTCTTATCAGAATCTAGAAGCCCTCTTTAACAAAGGTCCAGATCCCGCCCCCTATGTGAATGGGTATCGGGTACATCGTACCCCTACCCATTCACCCCAAAAACAGTGAAATGTAAAAAAAAAAAAGAGCTGGTTTTTGACAAATTCTTTATTGCAAAATAACCCTGAGTTGTCTTCTCCTGCTGCCGTCTCTCCTGGGGCTATCTTTTCCCGATACCGTCTTCTTCCTCGCTGCCGGTTACCCGCTTAAAAACGGCCCCCATGGCTATAGAGAGATACCAGACAGCAGGTGACAACACAAAGGAGGAAGACAGCCACAGAAGAAGAGCGGCTTTTTTTTTTATTCAGTGGGTAACTGGTGGCGAGGAAGAACACAGCAGCGGGAGAAGATGACAGCGGCGGGAGAGACGACGGCAGGAGAAAACAGCTTAGAGCTATTTTTCAATAAAGGATTTGTCAAAAACCGGCTCATTCTCTTATAACATTTAACTGCTTTTTGGGATGAATGGGTATGGGTACAATGTACCTGAAACCCGTTTACATAGGGGGTGGGGTGGGATCTGGGGACCCCCTTGTTGAAGGGGGCTTCAAGATTCCGATAAGCCCACCGCCCGCAGGCCCCGACAACCACCGGCCAGGGCTATTGGGAAGAGGCCCTTGTTCCCATCAACATGGGGACAAGGTGCTTTGAGGCGGGGGGGGGCAGAGCCCCCCCGCCCCAAAGCACCCACCCCCCATGTTGAGGGCATGTGGCCTGGTATGGTTCAGGGGGGGGCGCGCTCGCTCATCCCCTCCCTAACCTGACCTCCAGGCTGCATGATCGGATAAGGGTCTGGTATAGATTTTGGGGGGCCCACGTCATGTTTTTTAATAAAATTTGGCGTGGGGGGGTCCCCTCCGAATCCATTCTGATTTTTTCACATTTTTTTTTTCTGGCAATTTTTTACATTCTGCTGTCAGCGGGGAACTCCACTGACAGCTGATTACTCATTGGTTGTTAAGGATGCGGTGGCTGGCTTCCTGGCCTCTTGCTTAGCAACCAGCTATATACTGTGAAAATAAAACTTGCAAAGCTTACATCTTAGCAGCATATGCTGACAATAGGCAAATGCCTAATAGCCAATGCCACATGCACATGGTTGTTGCCATAATATTAATGCCTCAAATGCAAAATGTTATTGTATAGAATTAAGAGAACCAAACTGTCTGCAACTGGTGTCACCAGAGATGTGTGAACTGCAACAGAGAATAACAGGCACAAATAGTTGAAAATAATATAATTTATTTAAAAGATAGGTGGACAAAGATGTAAATGCACCTCCAACATACCAAACAGTGTAAAACAAGCCAAATAACCAAATAGTGAAACACAAAGAACAACTGCCTAAACAAAGTATAGCAGATAGGGAAATGCCAAACCGTAAAAGTAGCCAAGCCCAGGCCATACACAGGAGATCAGTCAGAGGGAGCTGGGAGCAAGACAGGAACAGGGAACAGGAGATGGAGAGACCAGGTGGGAAGGGATCAGGCTGCAAGACAGGGGTCAAGGAATGGATACAGGATACACAGGTTAGGGGCACATGGAGAATAAATCACCAAGGCAATCAGCACATGACAGACAGGGTTTAAATATATATCCAGCAATGAGCATCAGGTGATGACTAATGAGCTTCTGGTTGCTGGGAGACACCCACTGGTGGACACTGGAACTGCAGCCCATGGATCCAGGAGCTCCAGTGCCACCAGCAGGTGAGCCCTTTCCTGACAGCCGCTGTGGACACTGGAACTGCAGTCCATGGATTCGGGAGCCACAGCGCCTCCAGCAGGTGAGCCTTTTCCTTACAGTACCCCCCCCCCTCTAAAGAGCGGCCTCGGGAAGCTCCAAACAGCAGTAGCTGAACCAGTCCTTAAAAAACAGTCTTTTGTTAAATAAGTCCACAGAAGAAGTTCCTTGTAAGCTTAAGAAGTGCTGGGTTCCAAGCAAGATGCCCTACTGCCAAGAACCATTGATAGGTAAAGTGTCCCCCCACCTAGGTCAGGTAACTGGCTGGGTATCCCACTGTTGGGGTCAAGCGACTAGCTGGGTGTCCTGCTGGCCAGATTCCTTGAGACATACAGAACTTGACACTTCAAGTCCCTCAAAACAGCAGATACCCCAACACTGGGGTCCCACAGATTAAAACTTAGCCCTGGGGTCATGTGACAATACCGGAATACAGACACCAATGTGCCTTGTCATAACTAAGTAGCTTGCCTGGTTTCCAGGACTTGCTCTGCACATCAAAAGCCAACTAGGTCTTTCTGAGGCACAGGTTATCCAACCCGGGTTCCCTATTGCACCTGAAGCTGTGGCAGTCACTCCTGGATTATAGCAAGGCACAGATCTTACTCTGCCATTCTCCAGGAGCTTACCAGGACCAGGTCCATGAAGGCAAATGCAGCCATTAGTTACCAAGGGTATGTCCGGACCACCAGGCTTGGGCGCCATAGAGCAACACACTGACAGAGGGTCTCGACCGAGGCAGATGTCAACTGAAACTTAGGCCAAGCAGGTAACCCATATAAGGCATGTGAGGGTTCAGAGCTTTCAGACCCAATAGCAGGTGGACACTTAGCCCTTGCACAATAATCTAACTGAGCAGCTGGCATATAGTCAGTAGAACCCGGCTGTGTGGTAGGGAGAAGATAAGCAAGATCATCTAAAGTAGACTTGTCATTGGGCAGCGAACCATCAGAGGCAGGTAGGTTGTTGGGCACAGAACATCCAGAGACAGGCTAGGCATCAGGGACAGGATCATCACGCTGGGCAGTGGGCAGAGGAACATCAGGCTGGGCAGCGGGCAGAGGCACATCAGGCTGGGCAGCGGGCAGAGGCACATCAGGTTGGGCGCAGGCAGAGGCCCTTCAGACTGGACAACAGGCACTGCATCGTCAGGCTGGACTATGGGCTCCGGATCAACAGGCTGGACAGCAGGCACCGGAACATCGGGCAGGACAGTGGGCACCAGATCAGCATGCTGGAAAGCAAGCACTGGATCAGCAGGCTAGACAGCGGGCACTGGAACAGCAGGCTGGACAGTGGGCACCGGAACAGCAGGCTGGACAGCGGGCCCGGATCAGCAGGCTGGACAATGGGCACCAGATCAGCAGGCTGGACAGCGAGCACTGGAACAGCAGGCTGGACCGCGGGCACAGGATCAGCAGGATGGACAGTGGGCACAGGATCAGCAGGATAGGCAGCGGACACAGGATCAGCAGCATGGGCAGCGGGCACAGGATCAGCAGGCTGAACAGTGGGCACAAGAACAGCAAGATGAACAGCAGGCACAGGAACAGCAGGCTGGACAGCGGGCATTGGATCAACAGCATGGGCAGTGGGCACAGGATCAGCAGGATAGGCAGCAGGCACAGGATCAGTAGGCTGGACAGCATGTTTGGGTCTGTCAGACAAAGACCAAACCCCATTGGCAATCAGGGAGGTGGACTGGAGCAGATTGTCTGGTGTGGAGGCAGGCTGAAGCAGGGCGGCTGGTGTGGAGGCAGGCTGGAGTAGATCGGCTGGTGTGGAGGCAGGCTGGAGCAGATCGGCTGGTGTGGAGGCAGGCTGGAGCAGATTGGCTGGTATGGAGGCAGGCTGGAGCAGATCGGCTGGTGTGGAGGCAGGCTGGAGCAGATATGCTGGTGTGGAGGCAGATTTGGATAGTGGCAGGATTGTGCAAGTTGGGAAAAACTTCAGTTTGTTTTTGGGTTTAGTCACCAACATTCTGCATGTGAACGCATGGCTGCGAGCAGGGGGTGCAGCTGATGGAAGTGGTGGTATTCGTCAATGGGTTAAAGGCAGGTTAGGTGCAGCAAGTGGAAACAGGATACTGACATATAGTTGGTAGCAGGGTATACTGGACTGCAACTGAGGCTGTTGTGGATGATGGAGAGAGAGATAGGGATAGGTAGAGTGGTATGAATGACCGATCCAGGGCCTCCTAAGGCTCAGGAGTTTCCCACCAGTCAAGTGGGTCTCCTGCAGAATGCAAATGTGTGGAGTATATCGCTGCAAGAATTGGAATACTAATGATCTCTTTATCTTGGAAATTAGACACCTGGTATTCCAGGAGACTATTTTACATAGAGCCATAGGTCTTTCATATTCATATTTAAGCCAGGAGGTTGTACTATGACCCCTGACCGCCACAGCCTGGAGCCGGCCACCCCCCCCCCCCCCCCCCCCAGTTCTGGAACACTCAGCTCCCCCTGCATTGAATAAGAAACATTTGCTGAGATGAACATACCGACATGTTAAGGCACAAAAAGGTAGAAAATAAACAATCCCCCCAACCCCCACCCCGCCAACCCCCACCCAAACTGAAGGAGGCCCATCACCCAAAACAGAAAAGAGCAAAACACCCTTGTGGGGGCACCATGTGCAAGCAGGCATCAGTAGTAGGCAGTCTGGCAACAGTACCTATGCCGGAATGACAGCAAGCCGGTGCAGTCTCCCAGCATGAGCTGGGGGCACAGACTTAGTGTTGCAGAAACAAAAAAGGACAAAACTATTGGCTAGAACAGGAACTCCATGAATATAAGCAGTATTACTGTGTAGGGACATATGGTACAAAGCCACCCAGGAGTTGTGGTCTGATTATCGGGCATGGCCAATGGTACCAGCAGGTTTCAGGTCCACAGGATATAGTAACCAGACCAATCCTCAGGATCTGGCAATCCACAGCAATTCCTTATGAAGTAAAGGCCGCCCCATATAGTTCCCTGGTATAGTACAGGTGGGCAGCATGTCCATCCGGGAGGGCCACCCATGTTAGCAAAGTACCAGGAGGGTCTCCCTGCCATTCAGCATTAAGCAGGATGCTACCACATGATGAGCCGGGGACCCTCTTTATTCTGTGTTAGGCATGTTAACCCAGAGGAAGATCCCAGTACATAGCTAGATTAACATATGCCCCAGGACACATTCTTCATGATCTGTAGGTCAGGGAACCTGAGATAGCTCCCCAACCCAGTGAAAGAAGAAGGGGTAGAATCCAACAAATACAAAATGGAGGGGGGGGGGCTCTCACCTCCGCCGGACAGTTTCTATCCAGGATGATGCCTCCTCCGGGAAGGTGAAGAAACGCACCGTCTCACTGTCCTCCACTCTCAGCCTGGCCAGGAACAACATGCTGTACTTTAACCCCTTGGAACGGAGCTTGGCCCTCACCGAATTTTAGTTTAGTTCAGTTTAGTATTTTCATACTTCAATTCCGGTAGGAGCCTGGCCTCCCGCAGCACCAGGTCCCTGTCCTTGAAGTGCAGCAACTTAAAAATAAATGTGTGAGGGGGGGATCCCTGGGGCCCCTTGAAGCTGGCATGCGATGCACCCTCTCAACCATGAAAAAGGGGGAGAATTGGGCCATGGGTAACAGGGTAGTCAGGAGGCGCTCAGTTAAGATTGTAGGATCAGTACCCTCCGCTCCCTCAGGGAGACCAATGATCCGCAAATTATTACACCTATTTTCGGCATCCTCATCACCGCTCTCTAGTGTTTTCACCTTATGTTTGAAGGTATGGAGGTCCCCAGTATGATCTCTGATGGAGTCCTCCGCATCTGAGACCCGCCGCTCAACCACGGACACCCTTCTGTGGAAGGAGTCTAGATCCCGCCTGATGATGTCCACATTAGTCTGCATATGATCAATCTTGTCCATGAGAGAGGCCTGACCAGCAGCCAGAGGCTGCATAGCCGCCGCCAGGTCCGCCGCTGTGGCAGGGGGAGATTCTGCCTCCGTTTGAGAAGCCATGTGCGCCGCCTGGCCTCTGGTGAGTGCTCCGTCTAGAGAATTGGCCTATGCTTTGGAGCGACGCAATTTACCGCTGGGCATGTCCCGGAGCCACCGCCTAGCACTCCTAACCCCTCCACCACCCGAAAAGGTGTCGCTGCACCAGGTATCCGCAGGATTGATGTACCGGACTCCTGGCACTCAGTTACAGAGCATCCTCTCCCGTCGCCATCTTGGACACGCCCCCACCCAAGGATACTTAGGTCCAGCCTGGAGGACAGCAGTAGCCGCCGACCAGCAGCCAGCAATACCTGCAGGACTCCTGAGGAAGAAGTGATGACTAAGGTCAGTTGAGGTGCAGGTAAGCCACAGTGCATCAGTGAGAAAGCAGCCTTAGGCCCCCTTCACATAGTTGGTATGATCGGGTCCGCCTGTCCGTTTTTCGGGCAGACCCAATCAGACCCTCCATTCACCTCTATAGAGCGGCAGAGGTAGACGGATTTGTGTCTTTTTACACCCGCCTATCTCCAATTCGATCAGCTTAAAAAAAATAAAAATAAAAGGGGATCCGTCCCCTTCTGTCTGGGTGGATAGGACTGGAGGGTCCATAGAGTAGAGTGGACTGTGTCCATGTGTGCTCAGTATAAGCATCGTGGACACAGACCTATCATCTGCCTGCTCCGCTCAATGTGAAATTCTATCAAAATTATCACATCGGCAAACAAACATAACTTCTCTTCTAATCAATTTAAACTAAATTTCAATCTGATTTGATTAAACTGAGTTGATTGGCCAGGGCAGAATATAATTGATCATTTTGCCTCAATCAGTAGAATTTCAATAAATCAGATTATGAGAATATATGGTGGAAACAGAGACATGATTGCTCATATTATCGATCAAAATCCACTTCCCTATGTGTGGCATATATTGATTGAATGGGCTGTCGACTATAGAGAGATTATTCCTATTGGAGGAGGTTGATCGGAAAAGAAAGCAATAATTTTTTTTTTTTAAATAAATGTTATTGATTTTTCAAACACATATATATCACAACATATGACTTCCCTACGACTCACTCAGGAGTCCTTATATCAGTCACATACATAAAAAAAGGAGACGAAACAAAAAATAAAATAAATCATATCCATAAAAACATTCTACTACCCCCACCCCCCATCCGTTCCTATTCCAAAGGTGTACTTGCTTGCCCACTGAATCTTACGTAGAATGTACCAAGATCGACTCATATCATTCCCCCATTTACTATTTATATTTCCTTTTTGAATAATCCCCTATTTCCCCCTCTCTTATTCTATATTACTCCACCGCTGTTGAAGGGTCCTCTATCCAACTGGACCATATTTTTCCAAATTTCCTTATACAACCCCTATTTAAATAGGTTTCCTTATACAAGAATAGATTATCATCGACCAGCTTCTTCCAGAATATTAATGAGGGGAGTGCTGTTTTTTACCAGTTGAGACAGATTTCTTTTCTTGCATAAAATAATAGTAGACTAATCTGTGCTTTTTTGCTACTGTAGTGGCCTCTTTTTTTATCAGTCCCAGTAAGCATGTTTCCATTTTTTTCTCCATGGTAACTGTCGTAACCTGAGCTATAGCATCCAGTACCTCTGACCAATAGTTGCTCATTTCTGGACATGACCAGAATATATGAGTGAAGTCCCCTGGGGTATGCCCGCATCTCCAACAATGCTGGTGATAAGTGTCATTCATCTTATGCATTCTGTAAGGTGTTAAATATGCCTGATGTTTTATTTTGAACTGTATCAATTTGTCCCGCAGGGAGACCAAAGATTGAAACAGCGTCTTCCATATATCCTGCCAGTCCTTTTCATCTAAATGTGGAATGTCCCTAACCCACCGTGACCATAATCGGTTCAGGTTGGGTCCAGATATTTTCATAAAATGGGCATATACTCTGGATATTACTTTCCTTCCTCCCTCCGCTCTTATCACCTGCTCTAAGGCAGGCCCCGTAATTGTGGATAACCCCCAGGAAACTGGCTCTGTATCTCATGAGAAAGTTGCATATACCTAAAGAAAAAGATTTCAGGAAGGTTATATTCTAACTTAACTTGTGTATAAGATACCAGATCTCTTTGACGTATCACTTGATTAATAGTTTTAATTCCATACCTTTCCCAAATTCCCGGATCAGGGATAGAGCCCAGAAGGGGTCAGCCCATATGGTGCTTTGAGACCTCGATATAAAAGTGATTGTAAAGCCCCTGTCGATTGGACCACAGAGGCTTCCAATGCTATGGATGGATTATACCTGTCGGGGTTTAACCATCCAACTGCTGTTACTAATTGAGCCGCAAGATAATATTTTTGACAGTCCGGGAGGGCCAAACCTCCCTGAGTTTCGGGGTGCATTAACACCGACAGCTTATATCTAGGGGTCTGATTTTTCCATAAAAAAGAAGAGAACATACTATTCAACTGCACAAAAAAAAGGCTTTGTTAGCCATTGCGGGGATTTCCTAAACATTTATAAAAATTTTGGTAGGATTTTCTTTCAATAGATTTTTATTGATGAAATGTAATATCAATACATAACAGGAACAGTGCATAGATATAAATCCAGACCTGAGAGGATCTGAACCATAGACAAACCTAGAGTCTTGCAAGTGATATACAAAATATGGTGAAAAATAACCCAGTTACCACTGCGAGCTAAAACCCTGGCCGGTGGCCAGGGAGATTTCAGGCGACACCGCCCCAGCCCCCCGGCCCAGCACCCCAAATGGGAACCTGCTGTGCAGTGACCCAGGGACCAAGGCCGCCCTGCCCACCCCAGGATAAGGCTGGCCTGTTTAGGACCCATACCGCCCATGAAAGATCGCAACTCTCCAATGTGAGAGGCAATCTTTATGTAGGGAAGCATATGCCCCCTTCACTGTAGACAGCTGGGCGATCTAGGCACACAGGAGCAGTACTTGCAGGTGGGACAAAATGCATAAATAGCGTATCGCTCTAAATAGCTAACATTGCGAATAGCGAATAACCCAAGGTATATAGTAATAAAGAGCCCTAAGGGCCTAACCTCTTTAAAGGAGAAAGAAAGGGGTCGACAAAGGGTCGTTTCCAGGCTCTAGCGATGGATAACTTGGTGCCCGACAGAATAAAAGATATGAGACGTTTGGATAATTTCGGTATGTTCGGGCCCATCATATTTAGAAGAGCCATCTGGGGCGAGTTTGGGATTGAGAGGCCCGTAACTTTCCTGATGAGGTGGAAAATTTTGTTCCACAAGCCCCTAATCCTGGGGCATTCCCACCAGATGTGGATCATAGATCCAATCGAACCACAATGAAGGAAACATAGGGGAGAAGAGTTGGGAAATATCCTGGCAAGCCTAAGGGGCACTAGGTACCATCTTGTTAGGACCTTTAAATTTGCCTCAACAATGGCGGTATTACAGAGGCCCTTCGAGGAGGCCATGAAGGCTTTATACCAAGCCTCCTGTTTCAGTTCCATGCCAAGCTCCTCCTCCCAATCCCTCATATATTTAGTTTTGCCAGAAGAGGAGGCCAAGGAGCGATAGATAACCGATATGCCCCCCTCTGCTCCAGGGGCTGACCACACCATTGTTCATAAGCTGAGGGGGAGTTGTTATTCCTGCACAGAGACCTAATGAAGTGAGTAATCTGTAGGAGCCTAAATCTCTCCATACTAGGCATGTCTAGTTTGCTAGTGCAATGTGTTGCGGAGAGGGGACCCTTGGGGTTTACAAAGTGGCCAATCCTGTAAAGACCTTTATCTAGCCACCAGCGGAACGCCAGAATATTCATCCCGGGGGCAAAGAGCGGGTTGTGGAATAGATGAGAAAGCGGTTGCCAATAGGACACTAGAGCGGGAGAAGATTTAATGCTGTCCCATAGAGAGAAGGAGTGTGACAGGGTGGGAGCTAGTATCGGGGGTCTTGCCTTGGGGGGGCGCCACAGTAAAAAATCAATGGTGTGATTGGGGATGGCAAGCCTCTCCATCCGAGCCCAGTGGGGTAGGGAGTTCTTAAAGTAGACAGACGAAAGTTGGGCTAATTGCGCTGCTTGATAGTACCAAGTGAGATTGGGTAGATTAGGTCCTCCCTGATCCTTGGGCCTGAACAGTGTTTTTTTATTTAGTCTATGTCCCTTGTTACCCCAGATGAAACGAATGACCTTGGATTGGAAACTTCTTCAGGGGAGCCCTGGGTATCGGAATGGGCAGGGATCGAAAGAGATACAAAAGTCTAGGGAGGAGAGTCATCTTAACAGAATTGACTCTCCCCAGCCAAGAGATCCTCAGCTTCTCCCAATCCTTCAATTCCACTGACAATTTGTTAAACATAGGGGGGAAATTTGCTGCGTAGAGGTTAGTTATGGAAGGCGTTAATTGCACCCCTAGATACGGGAGTGATGCAAGGCCCCAGCGAAAACGGAAATTGCGTTTGATAGGATTAACTGAGTGATCTGGTAGGTTAATGTTAAGGGCCACCGATTTGGAGTAGTTCACCCTCAGTCCAGAGGCATTGCCAAATTCATCCAGGATCCTGCATATCACTGGTAAAGAGACATGAGGATCCGTGATGAACAGCAAAACATCATCCACATACAGGGCACATTTATGAGTCTGATCACCACAAGAGACCCCGTGAAAGTCTGAGTTATCCCTAAGAGAGATAGCTAGGACCTCGATGACTAGGGCAAATAAGAGGGGGGAAGTGGGCATCCCTGCCGTGTGCCTGACCTGATTGGGAAGGTGGAGGAGTGGAAGCCCTGCAGTTTAATTTTAGGTTCAGGTGAGGAGTAAAGGGCGCTAATTATGTTCATGAAGGATTTCCCGAAGCCCCATCGTTGTAAGACCTGAAACAGATAGGGCCACGAGACTGAATCAAAGGCCTTTGACATGTCAAGAGATAGGAGGAAACCCTCCTGATGGGGGCCACCATCCCAGCCGGATTGCAGGAGGGAGACAATGTCAATTGCCCTTCTGATCTGGTTCGGGCCCTGTCTTCCCGGAATGAAACCAACTTGATCCCTGTGGACGTACTGCCCTATAAAGTTGGAGAGGCGGTTAGCTAAAATTTTTGTTAAGATCTTAAGATCATTGTTGATCAGGGATATAGGGCGGTAGTTCTCAACCATACTGGGGTCCTTATTGGGCTTCAGAAGAACAGAGATAAATGCGGAGTTGAGGTCAGTGTTAAGTGGATGACCATCTCGTAGGTGGTTGAAGAAGCGTGCCATAAAAGGAGCAAGTGTGTCTGCAAAGTGTTTGTAATAGGGAACAGCGAATCCGTCTGGGCCTGGGGCAAAGCTGGGTTTTAACCACTTCCGGACCGCCGTACGTCGTTTGACGGCGGTACTTTGAAGTGGGATACCGTTGTTATGGTAGCAGATAGCTACCATAACCCCGGTATCATTTTTTTCAGGCCAGGCCTTCACCAATTTTGGGTCGAAACGGGGTCCGGGTCTGCCTAAGCGACAAGGGATAATGTTTGTGAAACGTCTGTGTGAACGAGGAAAATACCGTGCGAAGAAGTTGGTGGATGCTCTACCAGTAGGTGAATTGTGACTGGAGTTGAGGCGTAAATAGAGACAAGAAGACTTCGGGTTATTCCTGGGGTCATACCAACTCTTGATGGCGGGATATAGGGACTAGTTGTTACTAGAATTCTAGAATTGTTTTTAAAATCGATTGGCGGAGAGGTTGAAAT
>BLSH010215950.1:240329-252396 GCA_018402905.1 Glandirana rugosa | reverse complement strand
GATTACTGTGTAAATACCATTGGCAGTGAAGGGGTTAACCTGCAGGGGGCGCTCTAAGGGTTAACTATGTTCCCTGGGCGTGTTCTAACTGTGGGGGGACTGTACTAACAGGGGAAGGGAAGTGGTCACAGCCTTCATGTACAGGAAGGCTGTGATCACTCCCTTCCCCCTCTCACAGAGCGGAGGTCCGTGTTTACATACACGGACCTCCGCTCATTCGCTCCGGGGGGGCCATCGCGGGTGGCCGGCGGCAATCGAAGCCGCCGCACCCGCTCCCCGGCCCTCCCCGGACACAGTGAGCGCGCGGGCGCGCCTCCGGCGGCGCGCGCGCGCTCACTAGGCTCGATCACGCGGCCGCCGTCGTATGACGGCGATCCGCGTTACAGAGCCATCTTGCCGCCGTCAATTGCCGATTGACGGTCGGCAGGTGGTTAAGCAATGCCTGTGTAATCTTGAGGTCTATGGACCTCAAATCGCATCAAAGTTGGACCAAAGTAGTGCTAATGTATGATAATCCCAGATCGGGGATGGAACTGTATGATGTGACTGCTATGAACAATCATAATAGAAGACACAGAATGACAGTGCCCCTAGCAATTAGCGGGGGCACCATGGGACAGTACAAAGGGTGCTGTGCTGTCTCTTCTCTTCCTCAGGTTTCTATTGGCAACTGTCAAGGGGGAGATCTGCATGGTGACAGCGCTCTATTGGTGCATTTGGGTGGGCTGTGGCAGTGCCAGCAGGAGGCTATAAATAGCACTGTTTTCCCGCTCTTGCAGCCGCCTGAAGAGAACTCCCAGCTGTGAGGACCGCAGCGCTAGCTTACCAGCATGGAAGAACTGCTACAGTGTCTTATCTTCAAGGCGGAGAGTTGGGGCGGCGCTCAGTGGCTTAGGAAGTGCCTGGAGGAGGACGGTCCTTCGGTCTCAGGCAATACAACTTCGGAGCACGCTCAGTTCAACCCTGTTGAAACTGAGCCTATTGAAGGTAATGGAGATTCTCCTGTCAGAAACACAAAAAATAAAAAGTCACGCTCTTTCAAACAAGCCAGGAGAAGTACACCTCGGCCAGCTGCAGTGGGCATATCCCAAAGTGTCAGTGAGGTGACCTGACCTGGGCATTTCAGCAGCGTGGACAGCATTCCTGGTCAGTTTGTGAATGCAAATTCACTATCAGATTTGGGTAAAGCAGTTGGTTCTCTAGCCAGCGTGCTTGCGAGCTTGCAAAAAAAAGAAATTCAAATGGTACTGGTTCAGTATGGAACAGTCGGTTTTCTGAGAATAATTTTAACCCCGCAGTTACCATTGATAATGCTGGGAATAATTCTCAAACTGGTTATGGAAATATTAAAATTAATTCTACTGTCTCCACTAATCCTGCTGTTTTTGCTGAATCTAGTCAGTCTTCTATTACGTCAGAGTTTAGGAATTCAGTACCTTTAATGAAGCCTCATATATGGTTCAGTGGATATGCAGTTGGCTAAAGGATAGATCCCAGAGTGTGGTTGTAAATGGGGTTCACTCAGAACAGAGACCAGTCACTAGTGGGGTACCACAAGGTTCTGTACTTGGTCCTGTTCTATTTAACCTATATGTAAGTGATATAACTAAAGGTTTGCTGGGCAATGTATGTCTCTTTGCTGATGATACAAAGGTGTGTAGTAGGGTTGATATCCCTGGAGGGGTCTGTAACATGGAACATGATTTGGCATTGCTGGAAGATTGGTCAAAGCAGTGGAGACTGCAGTTCAATATTTCTAAATGTAAAATAATGCATCTAGGGAAAAAGAATCTGCTTAGAGAGTACAGCATTGGGGGTACAGTGTTAGCCAGCACTACAGAAGAAAAAGATTTGGGGGTGCTTATTTCAGATGATTGCAAAATGAGCAAACAGTGTAACCAGGCAGTGGGAAAAGCAAATAGAATTCTGGGATGTATCAGTAGAGGGATCACCAGCAGGAGGAAGGAGGTTCTGATTCCTCTATATAGATCTTTAGTGAGACCTCACTTAGAATACTGTGTCCAGTTCTGGAGACCTCACTTACAAAAAGATATTGATAAAATAGAACGAGTTCAGAGACGGGTAACAAAAATGGTGAAAGGTCTGGGGGATAAAACATATCAAGAGCGACTTCAGGAACTTAATATGTACAGTCTGGAGGAAAGAAGGGAGAGGGGAGACATGATTGAAACCTTTAAATACCTCAAGGGGGTGAATAAGGTTCAGGAGGGCAGTCTTTTCAATATGAAACCAAAATCAAGAACACGGGGACATGACCTCAAACTAACTGGGGGGAAGTTCAAAACTAATCTTAGAAAGTATTATTTTACTGAAAGGGTGGTTGATGATTGGAATAAACTACCAACAGAGGTTGTGAGACAGTCAACAGTAAATGGCTTCAAACATGCTTGGGATAAACATAAATCCATAGTCCGACAGCAAGGTTAATGTAAAAAAAAATAAATAAATAAAAAATAAAAAGGGGCAGACTCGATGGACTACTCAGTCTTTTTCTGCCGTCACTTTTCTATGTTTCTATGTTTCTCATATTTCTGAGTCTTGTTTTACAGAGGCTCTCCCTTGTGAAATTTCCCCTCTTGGTTTCCACCTGTCCAATTCAATTAAAGAAAAAATTTGGAAAGGGGATTACATCGATATTTTATCATTACTCCCATCATCCAAAGAATTTTTGTTGAAAGGTGATAAAAAAAATAGATGATAAAACTAAGGAGGATAGAAGGAGGGCAGTCCATAGAACCTTCCAGAACTGGCTCCAGGCATTTTGCGCCTCTGTTATGGGGGAGCGTTTCCCAGAAAGATGTTCAGGTCTCTTCCAACATCTTGATATTGTAGCAGAGGCCTTTCGTCATTTTGGAGGCATCTCCTGGTTTACTTATGATGAAAATTTCAGGCAGAAGCTTTCCGTCCACCCTGCACTGTGTTGGGGTGTTAAAGGCGTAGGCCTTTGGCTTAACTTAATGTTGCCACAAAAATCACAGTTTGTGCCAAGGGTTCCTAATATTAATCAGCCTTCCTTTCGTAAAAGGGTATGCTTCGCCTATAACAATGCACAGTGCAAATTCTTGTCAAATTGTAGATACAAGCACGAATGCTCGTTCTGCACTGGTGTCCACCCAGCCTTTCGCTGTTATAAAAGATCTTCGGTTTCCACACAACCTCAGTCCAGAGATGTTTGTGCAAAAGGCTCAGACGCCAGTGACATTATCAAACATGCTGCCATGGTTAGATTGGTACCCAGACAGGATGGCGGAGCTCCTTCATAATGGTTTCCAGGTGGGTTTTCTAGTACCTTCATTTTCTGGTCAAGGTTGCCTTTTTTGTAAAAAATTTACGTTCTGTCCTTTGTCACCCCGATATCGTGCAGGAAAAAATAAATAAGGAATTAAAAGAGGGTAGGATTGCAGGCCCTTTCTCTTCACCCCCCTTTTCAAATTTCAGATTATCTCCTCTGGGGTTAGTTCCTAAAAAGGACCCCGGATCATTCCGACTAATTCACCACTTATCTTATCCCCATGGCCAATCTCTTAATGATGAGGTATCTGAATTCGAAACATTGGTAATTTATACATGCTTTGATGAAGCATTAGGCTTGCTAAGACGATTTGGTAAATCATCCCTATAAGCAAAGGCAGATATAAAGTCTGCCTTTCGACTGCTGCCTGTGCACCCCCAGGGTTTCAACTCACTTGGTTTTCATTTTAATGGCTCATTTTATTTTGACAAGTGTATGCCCATGGGGTTCTCCAAATTCTGTTTTTATTTCAAAGCTTTCTTCACCTTTTTACAATGGGTAGTATCAAATGTAGCCCCTCTAGGTGGTATCATTCATTATTGGATGATTTCCTCTTTATAGGTCCTACTGATTCGGCCATTTTTGCTGGCTTGTTATCCTGTTTTATAGTCTTTGTAAATTTTTTGGTATCCCCTTGGTTGTTGGTCCTGTTACAGTCATTGAATTCCTGGGCATTACCATAGATTCCTTGGCTATGGAATTCAGACTTCCGGGATCTAAATTGATTAGAATGAGGGCAATGATTGCTTTATTCTTGTCAAAAAAGAACGTTTTTCTCAGAGATGTACAATCATTATTAGGTCTTTTTACTTTTGCAGCTAGGGTTATCCCGGTAGCTAGAATATTCTCCTGGAGATTTGCTCTTGCGACTAACGGTCTCAAGAATCCTTTCTCCCATGTTTCGGTAACCCGCCAAATTAAGGAAGATCTAAAGGTCTGGGACGAATTCTTAGTTAGCTTCAACGGTTCCACTATATGGCAACGTGACTTTATAAAAGACTTAGATATAGGCCTTCATACTGATGCATCTGGCGCAATAGGTTTTGGTGCTTTCACAGACGTGAAAGGGTCTGGAGAAGCTGTGGAGAACATTATACTGCCTGTAACATCGTTCAGCATAACTGGTTTGGTGGTGGGTCAGTGATGGTCTGGGGAGGCATATCCATGGAGAGACGCACAGACCTCTACAGGCTAGAAAATGGCACCTTGACTGCCATTAGGTATCGGAATGAAATCCTTGGACCCATTGTCAGACCCTAACACTGGTGCAGTGGGTTCTGGGATCCTCCTGGTGCATGACAATGCTCGGCCTCATGGGGCGAGAGTATTCAGCCAATTTCTGGAGGATGAAGGAACTGATACCATTAAATGGCCCCCACACTCGCCTGACCTAAATCCAATAGAACACCCAGTCAAGCTTTTCGTAACATTAATTAATGGCATCCCAAACGCAGAAGCAAACACATTTTGGCACCATGAAAAAACAAGTGACAAACATAGCAAAACACACAGTAAAAAACATGCAAACTGCAACATGCCAAAACGTCCCATGATCTACTTTGCCACGTGTAGGGCATCCCATGGGTGTCAATGGACTGCGCTATATGTGTAGTGGTAAAAATGTGGTAAAAAAGCATGCGCTCCCACTATGCTGGGTGCGAATTGGGCCTAAATGTGAAATTGGTGCGTTTACACAAGAGTAACGAAGCTCCATTTACACCTCTGCCTTTCTGAACGCATGGCAGACCATACAGAAATAGCGTGCTGTTGTGCATTTAACCACTTCCTTACTGGGCACTTAAACCCCCTTCCTGCCCAGACCAATTTTCAGTTTTCAGCGCTGTCACTCTTTGAATGACAATTGCGCGGTCGTGCGGCGTTGTACCCAAACAAACTTGGTGTCCTTTTTTTCCCACAAATAGAGCTTTCTTTTGGTGGTATTTGATCACCTCTGCGTTTTTTATTATTTGCGCTATAAACAAAAAAGGAGCAACAATTTTGAAAAAAGAACAATATTTTTTACTTTTTGCTATAATAAATATCCAAAAATAAAAAAACAAATTTATTGATCAGTTTAGACCGATATATATTCTTCTACATATTTTTGGTAAAAAATTGGCGTATATTGATTGGGTTGCGCAAAAGTTATAGCGTTTACAAACTATGGACATTGGTTTATGCCATTTTTATTTATTTTTAATTTTTTACTAGTAATGGCGGCGATCTGCGATTTTTATCGGGACTGCGATATTACGGCGGACATGTCGGACGTTTTTGACAATTTTTTGGGACCAATGACATTTATACAGCGATCAGAAATGTAAATATCCACTGATTACTGTGTAAATGTCATTGGCAGTGAAGGGGTTAACCTGCAGGGGGCAGTTAAGGGGTTAACTATGTTCCCTGGGTGTGTTCTAACTGTGGGGGGGGCGGGGTTGGCAGGGGCATGACAGATCTAACTGATCCCAGCGACAGGGATCAGTAGATCTGTCATGCCCCCCCTAACAGGACGGGGAACCACCGTCTTTACATCGGCGGTTCTCCGTTCCTGCCCTCTGGACGGATATCGGGTCCGCCCGACCCGCGGGCACGCTCCCGCAGCGCGCGCGGGCACACGAGCCAAATGGGAGGACGTCTATAGACGTCCTCCCAGCATATTAGCGCCGCGCTGTAGCCGTCATTCGGCTATGGCAGCGGTGCGAGGTGGTTAAAAAACACGCTGCAAATGCGCACTGTGCTTTCATCGTCATTAAATGTTAAAGGCAACCCAGGCACAGATAGCAGGCATGTGTTTGTCCTGCAACAAACGATCTGCAAACACATAAAAAAAGCACACTAAAAATGCACCATGCCCTGCTTCAAAAAATGTTCTGGAGCTTCTTTTGGGTATTTGTTCGCTTGAATGGGCTGCCCTATGCACAATGAGCAGAAATGCTCCAAAACAACCAAAAGACAAAATGCGGGAAAGTGAGTCCCTACTATGGGGAGATGTGAACAGGGGCTAACAGCTGAGTCTCCATCCATTCCCTCCTATTTACTTGTTTATCGCCTTGGCACAGAGCGGCTTCATATTTGCATGAATTAGTGTAAATACAGCTGTCTTGAGAGTGCGCATCCTGACACAGTTACCAACAGCTAAGGGAAAGCTACCGATCGCTACTTGCAATTGGGAGCTTTTCAATCATGTGGCCGCTGTCCAATCGCGGCGGTCACATGATCATAAAATCTAATTCGGATTGGTCGAAAAATGATTGATCTATTTAAATTCTGTGTGAAGAATGGCTGGTTGTTAAAGTGAATGTAAAGGCAGAAGGTTTTTTATCGTAATGCATTCTATGCATTAAGATAAAAAACCTTCTGTGTGCAGCAGCCCAATGTTGCAGGAGAGACTCGGCTGCCCAGGACAAGCCCTCCTCATTGGCTGAAACAGCAGCGGAGCACCATTGGCTCCCGCTGCTGTCAAAGTCAGTGAGCCAATCAGGAGAGAGAGGGGGCATGGCCTAGCTGTGGCTCCATATCTAAATGGACAGAACTGCGGTTTGGTTGCCCCCATAGCAAGCTGCTTGCTGTGGGGGCACCCGTCAGGAGGGAGGGGCCAGGAGGGCCCAAGAGGGACCCAAGAAGAAGAGGATCCAGACTGATCTGTGCAAAACCACTGCACAGAGTAGGTAAGTATAACGTTTGTTATTAAGCAAAAAAAAAAATGAGAGGGCTTCTTTCCCACAACCCTGGCCCATTTGTTGTGGGGGGTGACTTATCGGAATTTAACAAGACGGCCCCCCTCCATGTGAACGATTAGGAGTACATAGTACATAATACCCTTACTCATCCATCAAAAGTCCAAGTTAATAAAAACACAACAGCAGATCTTGACAAATCCTTTATTTAAAAAAAAAACATAAAAACGCCAACCTGAATGAAAAATAAAAATGTAAAAACCGTTGCTCGCTGAACATGACTATTCCCGTCCAAGGACACAGCCGAATGACAGGTAGACATAGGGATGGGGGCAAGTGTCATTATGGGGTGGGATCACCAATGACGTCACCAGGTAATCCCCGTTCATCTGTCATTTGAGAATAACACTCAGCCAATGAGAAGCAGACATGGAGGCGGGGTCCCCATACATCACTGGTTAACCTCACCTCTGTGTTTACCTGTCATTGGGCTGTATCCCTGGACAGGAACAGCAACGTTCTGTTTTTTTCCCATTCAGATTGGCATTTTTATGTTTTTTTTTAAAAAATAAAGGACTTGTCAAAAACTGGTGGTGTTTTTATTAATTCTTTGAGCACCTTTTTGTGAATGAGTAGGTACCACATACTGATTCACATGGGGGAGCCAGGATCTGGGGGCTTACTTGTTACAGGGGGCTTCCAGATTCCAAAAAGCCCCCCGCCTGCAGGTCCCACAACCACCAGGCCCAGGCTTGTGGGGAAGAGGCCCTTATCCCTATCAACATAGGGACAATGTGTTTTGAGGGAGAAGCCACCTTGCCCCAAAGCATCCCCCCATGTTGTCGCTCATTCCCCCCCTTTGCTTGCCAGGCTGCATGCTCAGATAAGGGTCTGGTATGGATTTGGGGGGGGGACCCCAAGCCATTTTTTTTTACATTTTGGTGTGCAGTTCCCCTTAAAATTCATACCAGCCCTAGGGGGCTGGTATGGATTTTGTGGAGGACCCCATGCCATTTTTAAAAAAAAAAATTGGCGTGGAGTTCCACTTAAAAACTATACCAGCCTCAAAGGGACTGGTATGGATGGGGGGTCCGGGTCCACACAGTTTTTAACCACTTGCTGACCGTGTCATATAGAAACACGGCCGCAAGGTGGATCAATTGTTCTGGGAGGGCGTACTATAATGTCCTCCCAGAATCACGCTCCCACGCACCCCCGGGGGCATCCGTGACCGCCGGGTCCGGTGCATCACGGTATATGGCTGCTCGCAGCGACCATTTACCACATATGATCGCTCCATCAAATGACGGAGTGATCAAATATACACAAGCCGGCAGATATCCGGCTGGTCTCTCCCCTCTCCACACCGATCGGTGCAGTGTGAGGGGAGAGATTAGAAGCAGCGGTGTGTGCGCAGGATCTGAAGTGCCCAGAGCACTGCTATGTGCCAGTCTGGGACTCCCCATCCATCCATGCTCACCCATCCAGCTTCATCCATCACCCATGCACCTGTGCTCACCCATGCATCCATTCTCACCCATACATCCGTGTTCACCCATCCAGCCATGCATCCCTGATCATCCATCCGGCCTGACCCGTGCTCACCCATGCACCCGTGCTCATCCATCCATCTGTGCTCACCCATGCATCCATGCTCAGCCATGCATCTGTGCTCCACTATCCATCTGTGCTCAGCCATGCATGCGTGCTCACCCATGCATCCGTGCTGAGCCATCCCCATCTGTGCTCATCCACCCCCATTCATGCTCATTTATGCCTCATTCATTCTCATCCATACCACATCAGTTCTCATCCATGACCCATCTATGCCACTGCAGTGCCCATCCATGCCACTACAGTGCCCATCATTGCCACTACAGTGCCTCACAATAGTGTATTAGATAGTCAAATTAGATTTGAAATTTATGCCCCTAGAATGCCTGCATGTTGGGCCTCTGTATGTGGCCAGGCTGCTTAAAAGTCTCATACATGTGGTATCGTTATACACGGGGGGAGTAGCAGAATATATTTTGGGGTGTAATTTTTGCTAGGTACATGCCGTTTGTTAGAAATATTGCATAAATAGACAACTTTATGTAAAAAAAAAAAAAAAAGCGTTTTCATTTTCTTTCCGCATTTTCCAAAAACTTGTGGAAAAAATTACATGTTCAAAAGGCTCATTATGCCTCCTAGAATAGTTACTTTCCAAAGTGGGGTCATTTTTGGGGTGCTTCCATTGTCCTGGTGCTCCAGGACCTTCAAAAGTGCAAGAGGTAGTCAGGAAATTATTTGTGTAATTCATGTCCCTAGAATGCCTGATGGGGCTCCCTGCATGTTGGGCCTCTGTATGTGGCCAAGCTGTGTAAAAGTCTCACACATGGGGTATTGCCATACTCAGTAGTAGAATGTGGTTTGGGGTGTAACTTGTGGTATGCATATGCTGGGTGTGAGAAATAACCTGCTAATATGACAATTTTGTGAAAAAAAAAATCTTCATTTTGCAAAGAATTGTGGGAAAAAGTTACAACTTCAAAAAACTTGTCAATGCCTCTTACTAAATATGTTGGACTGTCTACATTCCAAAAGGGGGTGTTTGTACTGTTCCTGGCTTGTTAGGGTCTCAAGAAATGAAATAGGCCGTCAGTACATCAGGAGTGATCAATTTTAGGTGATTGGTACCATAGATTGTACACTCTATAACTTTCACAAAGACCAAATAATATACACTTATGTGGGTTATTTTTACCTAAGATATGTAGCAGTATACATTTTGGCCAAAATGTATGAAGAAAAATTACTAATTTGCAAAATATTATAACAGAAACAAAGAAAAATGCATTGTTTTACAAAATATTCGGTCTTTTTCCATTTATAGCCCAAAAAATAAAAATCCCAATGGTGATTAAATACCACCAAAAGAAAGCTCTATTTGTGTGAAACGGACACAAATGTCATATGGGTACAGTGTAGTATGACTGAGTAATTGTCATTCAAAATGTGAGAGCACTGAAAGCTAAAAATTGGTCTGGTTAGGAAGGGGGTTTAAGTGCCCAGTAGTCATGTGGTTAAAAAAAATAAATAAATGCTGTAAGGAGGGAGTCAGTTTCCATGTGGATTTTTTTAAACTGCATGAACAAGTTGAGGGTCTTCAGATTCAGAATGGGCCAGACTCCCCATTTGGTTTGAAAACCAAAAAAGTTAGTACCTTTGAACACAGTCTTCTGTTGGTACAAGTGTAATGACCCCTTGAGACCATGCCTGTAGAACAGCAGCAAGCAGACCTGCCCTTGTCAATGGGACACGTTTAACCACTTGCTGACTGCATTGTGTTTATGTACGGTGGCAGATCACTGTCTATAAACGGCGATCCGCACAGCCGCAGTTGCGTGTGGGTGCACCCTGCTGCCAGCGTGCGCTCCGCGAATGGGGCTGTGGGTTGGGTGGACTCAATATCCACCGGCGACCCGCGATCGCCTAGTACAGAGGAAGAACGGGGAACCGCCGATGTAAACATGACGGTTCCTGATTCTGACAGGCAGCAAGACTGTGATCTACTGATTCCTGTAATTGGGATCAGTTAGATCTGTCATGCCCCTGCCAGCCCAGCCGACATACAGTTAGAACACACATAGGGAACACAGTTAACCCCTTCCCTGCCAATGACCTTTACACAGTAATCAGTGGCTATTTTTATATGTCTTAAATGTTTTAAATGGCAATGGTCCCAAAAGAGTGTCAAAAATGTCCGATCTGCCCACAGCAATATCGCAGTTCCAATAAAAATCACAGATCGCCATTACTAGTAAAAAAAAAAATAGTAAAAACGTCATAAATGAATTCTCATAGTTTGTAACTATTGAGCAAACCAATATACGCCTATTGCGATTTTTTTTTACCACAAATATGTAGAAGAATATATTTTGGCCTAAACTGATGAATACATTTTTTTTTTGCACATGTATTATAGCAAAAAAAATATCGTTTTTATTTTCAAAATTGTCACCTTTTTTTTGTTTATAGCGCAAAAAATAAAGACAGCAGAGGTGATAAAATACAACGTTGGGTACAAAGTCACACGACCACGCAATTGTCAGTTAAATTGACACAGTGCCTAAATCACAAAAAGTGCTCTGGTCAGGAAGGGTGTAAATCCTTCTGGGGCTGAAGGGGATTAAAAGCATTAATTGGGGGAAGGGCACAACTAAAGTGTGTAGCTACTAATAATGACACTCCAGACCAAGGTGTTTGAGGCTTTCAGGGACTAGAAGGCCATCAGACGTCTCCCCCCCCCCCCCATCTCTATAAGAAGTGGGGCAATCACTGGGAAGAAGCCTCTGATCTAGTTTTGGCTGGTTTGAAAGGTTCTTCTAATGAATATACATTTCTGCTCTAGATTTCAAAAAACGGCTTAATCAAAAAGTGATTTAGGAGCCGAGGTAAAAGGGGCACGAGTGTGACCCCTGCTATCTACGGCATCAATAAAACTTGATGCCAAGTACTTGTGGGCCCAGATGTTCAATGAAAACCACTGAACTGTGCCACTAGAAGAAAACCAGGAGTTGTTGCCAGTCTTGCCCAGAATGACGAAGAGGCAGGGCATGCAGGATTTTTAGAGGAAAGGCATCCTGGGTAGAGTTGAGCGAACACCTGGAAGTTCGGGTTCTGCTGGTCCGTCCGAACTTCGGGACAAAGTCCGGGTCCGGGTCCGGACGGAACCCGAACGATCGCACGGAATAAAAAAATTTTTATAAATGTCAATAAAGGGACAGGGGTAAAAAAACATCCCGTGAACGGGATGGGAATGGGGGTAAAATGAAGGAAAACGTCGGGAGACCCCGAAAGGTCCTGAAAGGATGTCGGTAAAAACACGGATTTTCAAGCCCAGGGGTAACTAAAGTTACCCCAAGCAACAGGCACGCTAGCAAGCCCAAGGCAGGCCTGGGCCTGGGCCTGAAACAGGGCTTCAAGCCTGCCTGGTCGTCTTGGGCTTGAAGGTCCACAAGCGAGTTGAGATGGGTCCTACGGAAAGGAGATTTTTAGGACGTACGGGACGGAGAAGCAGTAAGACCCGTTC
>BLSH010215950.1:161976-172617 GCA_018402905.1 Glandirana rugosa | reverse complement strand
GTTACTGGCCCTGTTGCAATTGAGGAGGTGGTGAGGAATGTCCATTTGGTAATCCGGAGACAAGCTGCAGAGGTTATACACCTTACTCACCTAGGAATCTTCTGAAGCGCCATTAACCACATCAGTACCGGGCACGAAAACCCCCTTCCTGTCCAGGCCATTTTTCAGCTTTCAGCGCTATCACACTTTGAACGACAATGACTCAGTCATGCAACATTGTACCCATATGAAATTTGCGTCCTTTTTTTCACACAAATAGAGCTTTCTTTTGGTGGTATTTAATCACTAGGGGTTTTTTTATTTTTTGTGCTATAAATAAAAAAAGATTGAACATTTTTTGAAAAAATGCCTTTTTCTTTGTTTCTGTCATAAAATTTTGCAAATTAGTAATTTTTCTTTGTAAATTTTGGCCAAAATTTATACTGCTACCTATCTTTGGTAAAAATAAGCCAAATAAGTATATATTATTTGGTCCTTGTGAAAGTAAGGCCCCTTTCACACACACGGACCGTTTGTCCGTTTTTCATCCATCCGTTGATGGATGAAAAACGGACATCAATGCATCTCTATGGAAAAACGGATGACAACTGATGATCATGTATTTGCCAATCAAATCCAATGACGTGGGAGCCCGGGGGTGGAGTCCTGCTGTCTGTGTCAATGGACGCAGCAGCAGGCGAGCACGCCCACACGAGTGCCCTGTTGGAGAGCGGCTCTCCCACGGGGCACTCGAGAGGAGGAGGAGGAGCCAGGAGCGCTGCTGCTGAGGGACCCGAGAAGAGGAGGGTCGTGGTTACTTTGTGCAAAACCAACAGCACATAGGAGGTAAGTGTGACATGTTTGTTTTTTTGTTTTAAACAAATCTTTACATATCCTTTAAGACAGTGGTTCTCAACCCTGTCCTCAAGTACCCCCAACAGGCCATGTTTGCAGGTTTTCCTTTATCTTGCACATGCTTTAAATCAGATTCAAGCGCTTGGTATTTTGGACAGCTATTTTATCTAAGAGAAATTCCCAAAACATGGCCTGTTGGGGGTACTTGAGGACAGGGTTGAGAACCACTGCTTTAAGAGACAAACTGTAATGTAAACCTAATATCGATGGTTTATGTACTTTTAACTGGATGAAACTCCGCTTTAAAGTCAACAGCTACAAAAAGTGTAGCTGCTGACTTTTAACAATTGGAAACTCACCTGTTCCAGGCTCCAGTAATGCGGTCGCCGGAGGGCTCGCTCTTCTCCGCCTCCCCTTGGCGGTGCCAGCATCACAAATGTGGATGCCCGGCTTTGGCTTCAAAGCCGGGTGCGCACTGCGTGTGTGTGAGTCGCGCTGCGCCTTGTGAATGGCCGGCGTATCTTCTGGGATCTGTGATGTGTCCCAGAAGAACGCCGAGAGGGAGGGGAAGGAAGGGGAACTTCTTTCCGGCTCCGAGGCGCTAGGAGAGTTAGTGGACCTGGGACCCTGTAAAAACAGGATCCCCCCCCCCAAAAAAATGCCACGCCAATTGTGGCACTTCAGGGGGTCATCTTCCTTTAAAGCGGAAGTTCCACTTTTAGGTGGAACTCCATTTTAAAGCAGAGTTCCACCCAGGTAAAAGTCAGCAGCTACAAAAAGTGTAGCTGCTGACTTTTAACAATCGGACATTCACCTGTCCCTCGCTCCAGCGATGCGGTCGCCCGAGGGCTCGCTCTTCTCCCCCTCCCCACGGCGGCGCCGGCACCCAGCTTTAGCTTCAAAGCCGAGCATGCACTGCACATGCGCGAGTCACGCTGCGCCTTGTCAATGGCCGGCGTATCTTCTGGGACCTGTGACGTGTCCCAGAAGATCACAGAGGGGGAGGAAGATGAACTTCCTTCCGGCTCCGTGGCTCTAGGAGAGAAAGTGGACCTGGGACTCTGTGAAAACCCCCCCAAAAAAATGACATGCCAATTGTGGCATGTTGGGGGGTCACTTCCCTTAAAGTGGAAGTTCCACTTTTGGGTGGAATTCCACTTTAAGTTGTTATTGGGTACATTACATTAATATAGTATTTTCTCTATAGAATTTTAATGTAAAATTTTCTTTTCTTTGAGTTGATTAATTTTTTTCTATCCTTTGTAAACAATTTAAAAAAGCTTTACTGTAATTTTCTTTCAGGCCTCAGGCACACAGGATGTTTAGCAAACTCTTCTAGAAGCCTTTCCTCCTGGCAGCAGTGTTTTGGGAAAAAAAACGCCCAATGCTTGCAAAAGCGTGAATGCTTTTAGGCACGTTTACAGGCGTCAAGCACTTGGGCGTTAATTAATTTCATTGGCCAGAATAATAATTTAATCTGGCCATTGAAATGAATTAACGCTCAAGTACTAAATGCGCCTAGCATTATGGCCTCATACACACGGACGTTTCTTAAAGAATAAACAAAACGTCGGGCCTGACGTTAAGGAAAAAAAAAAAAAAACTGCGTTTTTCGGCGTTATACATCGGCGTTAGTGAGCGTCGGCGTCAATAGGCATTTTGTTTAAAAAAAATCATCCCTCTGCTATTTTTCAACCTAAATACCTTGGCGTCAAAAAACGCCGGTACGGCGTTCGTGAGCGTTTAGCGGAGTCGGCGTCATAAAACACCAAAACGTTACAGCCTCAGAACGCGCTGGCCGTGGGTTCTAGTTTCAGCTCACTAATGCCGACACCATCTACAGCTCAAAAACGTTGGCGTTTTTATGAGGCCATTGACTAACATGGAGAGCTGCAGAAAACGCCGGCGTCAAAAAACATCCGTGTGTAGAAGGCCTAACACTCGTGTTTTAACTAGCATTTACAAGCGTCAATCATTTTTTTCTGCCAAAACTGCTGCTCCTGGACATGCCGGCAGTGTTTTTGTTTCCTGTCTTTAAAAGCCTCTGCAATTAAACACTGCTAAAAGCCTATGTGTGCATGTAAGCTAACATGCAGGGAAGTTTAGAGGCAGGGGAAAAAAAAAAAGCCAGACGCTCCTAGGAGCAGCTGCAAAATCACCCAATGTGCATGAGGCCCAAGATCAAAACAATATTCTTATCTGTTGTCCTGGAGCCCTTTAGGTCAGTGCCTACTCCTCCTATTTGGTAATCCAGGACTGTCGAAGGCTCCTTTCACATGAAGGGTCAGATCAGGTCTGCCTGTCAGTTTTTCAGGGGGACCCGATCAGACTCTCTATTCATCCCTATGGCCCTGCAGTTGTAAATAGACTTCTATCCATTTACACCCGCCTATCTCTGATTCGATTCGCTAATATAAAAGATGGAAGAGGATCAATCCTCGTCTGTCAAATCAGATGGCAGTGGGTGTAAAGGGACAGTGGAGTCCGTTTACACCTGCCGGTCCATAGAACAGAGCAGGCTTGGCTCGTGTCCCCTCTGCATAAACTGAGCGGACACAGGCCTGTCATCCACCCCTCTGCACCAATCAGAGAACAGATCCCCTGCTGATCTATTTGGAGTCTGCCCCATGTGAAAGGTGCCTAACATATCATAACAGCATCCAGTGGAGACTGGTGCTCATTACTTTCGGGGGGGGAGCAAACCAGCGCCAACCCCCCCCCTCCCACGCAGGAGACGGATGGGATAGCGGCGAAGGAACACAGAGTGCAGCAAGTCACTGTATGTTGGTGTAAACATACAAGGTTGGCACCACTATGATAAGTGCAAATATTGTGCAAATGTAATTAAAGTATAAGAGTATTGCTGCCTACTATCAAGATGAAAATGAAATCTCCATCAATTAGCTAAAGGTAAATTGGAAAGTTAACAGCGTCTACTCTTTAAAGAAAACTTCATAAAAGGTGCAGTGCATACATAAAGTGCATATCAAATAGTGCATATAAATTCATATTAGGTATATATATACACACTATAAATTACAACAAGTAACTGCAAAGAAATATTTAAATTGAAATGTGCAAAAATCCACTCAATAGTGGGGATCAACAACACAGTCCAATAGTAGACCTTCAAAAAATGACTCTTCAATAGCGAGGGAAGCATAGACTGCCCATCCACCAAGTGAAAGAAGAAAAAGAGTGTCCACACGAAGGCTTGTCTTCCTGCATACTGGGCAGTGTTGCCAACCGTCAGTAAATTTACTGACAGTTTGTAAAAATCAGTGATTTTTACAACTGTCTATAAATATCAGGGTCTGATAATTTGTCATGCTGTGCTAACTTTTTAAGTGTAAACCGGGCAAATTACTGGATATGGGTATTGTCAGTGTTTCCATGTTGTGTATCACTTGTCTTAGTTTTAAATAGGAGTTATGTTATTTTTCAGGTTGCCAGTAAAAAATTGTGCTCCGCCAGTAAATTTTCCATGTTTTGCCAGTAAAAAACGCTGCGGGAGGTTGGCAACACTGATACTGGGGTGCTCCACCATCACACGTGTGTGCACTCTAAACACTCACCAGATACATCTGATAAACTCGCATTTAGCATCAAACCACAAACTGGACAGGTTTCTCCTAGACAGCACTGGGTGGCTTTGTGTATATGAATACTCCAATGATTCCCTCCAAACTAAAGTCAAGCATTGGTTCTCACAGAAAACAAAGAGACATCTTCATAGCGCAACTCCATTTATTTAAACCATTGTGTGCATAACATTAAAAAACGATTACTCACATTAAAAAGTGCTGTATGCCAGCACGTTCAGCCTTCAGCAGTGGGAACAAACGGCGTGTGTTCCAAACATCAAAACCGGAAGTAGCGTTAAGTCACTGCATGCGTTTTCGCTCTTCTAATCAAAGCAAGGATTAGGAGACTCACGGTTATGGATGCGGGACATTCCCGAGAGCCCTGACTGTCTTGGTGGCTGTATTAGCTCAGCGTCCACCCGAGCAACGGCCGTCTACAGCTTCTCCTCACGGTCGAACAGGAAGTGTGTCCTGAGACGTGATTAGTCACAGGACCCGCTTCCTGATTGGCCGGGTGGAGAACCAGGAAGACAATAGCAAATATTAATTCGCTACAAGTGGGTAGGCTCAAGGCACCCTTTTTTGAAGCCAATTAGAGCCTCAGGCTCTAATCACAGCATTGGAATCCATGCGTCCAGCGCCCTGCATGTAGCTTAGGGGCTGGGCGCATGGTGCACTTATGGATGGGTCAGCATCTATCAGTTTGCACGTATGGAGAAAAACCCAACCAGGATAATAGGTATCACTCCATCTCAGATCAGGGTTGCCAACCGCCAGTAAATTTACTGACAGTTTGTAAAAATCAGTGATTTGATAATTTGTCATGCTGTGCTGATTTTTTAAGTGTAAACCAATCAAATTACATGATATGGGTATTGGCAGTGTTTCCATGTTGTGTTTGAATAGCAATTGCCTTATTTTTTAATGGGACTTCTGTTATTTTTCATGTTGCCAGTAAAAAATATTATCCGCCAGTAAATTTTCCATGTTTTACCAGTAAAAAAATGCTGCGGCAGGTTGGCAAAACTGTCTCAGATTAGCACTAGCGAGTTATTCGGGCGGTTAATCCAATCACCAACCATTGAAACTGTATATAGTAACACTAAAAAAAATCTAGTTTAGCTTTTCTAAAATCTTCCACAAAGTATTATTCGAGCTGCATTCAGGGAGCTGACCCTTCCTGGTCCTTATCTGCAAAATGACCATTATGTGATCTGTAGAAGTCCTTAGATGATATTTGTTGTTACTCAGAGATGAGGAAGTTGATTGTCGGGTCGAACAGGAAATGATGCCAGGAATGCCCGCACTTAGCACACCTTGATCACACCCTTGAAGGCTGTCAGCTGCTTGTCATTAAGGATAATCAGCGCTGTCAGTGATTGGTGGAGGTGTTTGACGTTGCGACGTCACAAGGAAGGAGTGGCTGATGATCGCAGTGAGTAGAGCAGCCCGGTGACAGGTGTACTGGTGACCGGCGGAGAGTGTTGTGCGCAGAGACGATCTGTGGTGCCTGGGATAAAAGTCAGGTGAGTTGTTTCCACCACATGATGAGACCATTTCATAGATCAGCCGGACTTAGTGCTCAGGTTACTGCTTGTTGACCTCTTATCTTTTTATTATTATTCTGCGGTCCTGATGTCCGTGTTGCGATCGGTGTGCTGCTCTCTGTCATTGTTTTACCTAGTCCTTGTTTCAGATCCGCTCCTACTAATAAAGAACAACAGCAGGTGTGGATGTGGATCGGATATCCTATCTATAGTGGGATTATAATGGCTCATTGTCCTGGGAAATGACAAACCTGAATGTGGAAATAGCACTGCCATTTTTTATTTCAGGTACTTGTATAGCGCCGTCAATTTACGCAGCGCTTTACATATGCATTGTACATTCCCATCAGTCCCTACCGTCAAGAAGCTTACAATCTAAGGTCCCTAACTCACATTCATACATATACTAGGGCCAATTTATGGTTGAATATATTTTTATTTATAGAAAAAAAAATTATCAATACAGAAATTAAAGAAGCGTAGAAGTAATCATAACATTCTTTGTCTGTTATTATGCGTCCAGTTAATCTCCAAAAATTCTAATTTTCACATTTATGGTGAATTCTGAAACTGGTGTCATCGCGAGTACCTAAAATAAAAACCCCAGAAATGAATTCTCATCATCCGTAAATGTGGCAACTTTTGCGCAAACCAATCAATAAATACCGATTGCGTTTTTTTTTTACCAAAAATATGAGGAAGAATATAAATCGGCCAAAACCGATGAAAACATTTATTTATTTATATATATATATATATATATATATATATATATATATATATATATATTTTTTTTATTATTATATATATTTTTTTTTTTTTGCGAAATTTTCGCTCTTTATTTTATTTATAGCTGCGATCAGAAATGACGCAGAGGTGATCAAATATCACCAAAAGAAAGCTCTATTTGTGGTAAAAAAAAGACGCAAATTTAGTTTGGGTACAACGTCGCAAAACCGCGCAATTGTCAGTTAAAGCGATGCAGTGCCGAATCGCAAAAAGTGCTCTGGTCCTAAAGTGCTTCCGGGGCTGAAGTGGTTAACACAGTTAAGGACAAAAATCAACAAAATCAGGTGGGGAGGAACCTCTGGGTAAGGTTAGACAGTATTAGCGTTCTGTATGGTGCGCTTTCCCCTGCAATGGGACAATAGTAGGATAACCTCTGGGGAGAGGAGGTGTTGGTCCCCAATATCCGTATCATTTATAAACATAAACAATTAGAGACATAAAGAAATAGAAAGTCAGGTGAGAGAACATAAAAATTTAGAGGAGAGAGAGAAATGCGATGAGATGCCAGAGGAAGGGGAGGGGGAAAGGGTAGGGATTGGTAGGCGGGGTGGCGAGCTTCTCTATCATTAACAGGACCTGAATGGGGAGCAGGAAGTGATGGGATTGGAGGGTATATGAGAGGGTATAGACTCATACTACGGAGTTGGAAGGTTGTGGTGTAAGCCGTAAATTAAGTTTGTCTGAAGTGGAGTAGTGAATCCAGATCGTCCAAAGGACCTTAAACTTGTCCCAGGTGTCTTGTTCACGTGCTTCCAATTCCTCCATAAGCATGATGTCATTAATTTCATTTACCGACCTGGAGAAGGGCGGCGGGGTGGAAACCTTCCAAAACCTTGAAATGAGCTGCCTGCCTGCCATAAGAAAGAATCTCAGAAGATTCGATTTTTGGGATTTAAGCAAGGCAATGGAGGGACTGGGGATAACTGGTCATCATAAATGTCTGTATACGTCTGGAAAATCGGTGTCCAGAATGGTTTGATAAGAGCACAGTCCCACCAGATATGTAAGAAGGATCCCTTCTCCCGGTGACATACTAGGGCCAATTTAGACAGGATCCAATTAAAGTGGTTGTAAACTCTCTTACACCACTTTAACCTACAGGCAAGCCTATAATAAAGCATACCTGTATGTTCTGTGGATATCTCCCAAATCTGCATGGTTTAGGAGATATACAGTGTACTTGCATGTGATGTCATCAGTACATGCGCAGTGAAGAAACGTGCTGCCGCGCCGTTTCTTCACTGACATCGTGCCGCGATTGACGTCACAGAGCCGGAGTCCGAAGGAAGAGGGGCGAAGATGGATGCTTCCTGGAGCGGGGACAGCACGGGCTTCCAATGCAGGTAAGTGACACATAATAGGCTAGTATGCGATGCATTCTAGCCTATTATGCTTTTACTCTGCAGGGTAATAAAGAGGAAGTAAAACCCATCAAGGTTTACTTCCTCTTTAACCTACCAGCATGTCTTTGGAGTGTGGGAGGAAGCGCACGCAGGCACAGGGAGAACATGCAAACTCCAGGCAGGCAGTGTCGTGGTTGGGATTTGAACCAGTGACCCTTTTTGCTGCTAGACGAAAGTGCTATCCACTACACCACTGTGCCGCCCCATATATACCTGTCCTGTGTAGAGGAAAGCTATGGTCATCGAAACTAAAACTAGCTGCTGTGTTTTATAGAGATAACTGGACGTGTTTTGGTTATTTCACTGTAGAGGGAATTCTCTAAGAAGTTTAGACCAGGGACGGACTGAACTCATGGGGCCCCCAGGCAATAATGGATCTTGGGGCCCTCTTTGTCCCCGCCCACACACAAGCCACGCCAACACAAAGCCTCACTTATATATTGCACTGCTACATTACATGCACTGGTCACAGCATTTCTCTACAGTATGTTCAAAATAAATGTTTAAAGAGTTAAGAAATCAAAGAAAAATAAACTTGCATGAACCGGATGCCGACCGCCCAATGTACATTTTACTGCGGGGCGTTGGCTCTTGTGCGCAGAATCACATGCAGGTACATGATTCTGCACTTGCGGGTCTGCAGCACGCACATGCGCCAACGCTCATGTGATTGGACACAGCGGGAGCCAATCAGCGGGTCCGGTGGACCCGATGTTCACCTGGACCCGCCAACAGAGGCAGAGCGGCGGTCTGCTGATGTAAACAAGGCAGACCGCTGTTCTGTTAGTAAGGAAGACCGTGATCCTGTGTTTCTGCTACACAGGAATCCGTGCGGTTCTGTCTTTCCACAGTTAAAGCACCTCCCCCACACAGAACATGTTTAACCCTTTGATTGCCCCTGATGTTAACCCCATTCCCTGCCAGTGTCATTAGTACAGTAACCATTACTAGCCCCATTAGTTTAATAAAAAACATTTTGAGGAAGATATCCCATAGTTTGTAGACACTGACTTTTGCGCATATCAATCAATCCTGGGATTTTTTTTTAACCAAAAATACATAGCAGATAATTTATCTAAACTGATCAAGAAATGTTTTTTTTTTTCAAAATTGTTGGCCTTTTTTTGTTTACAGCGCAAAAAATAAAAACTGCAGAGGTGATCAAATACCACCCAAAGAAATCTCTATTTGTGGGGCAAAAAATGGACATCAGTTTTGTTTGGGTACAGCGTTGCTCGACCGCTCAGTTGTCAGTTAAAGCAATGCAGTGTGGTATTGCAAAAAATGGCCTGGTCATTTAAAAGTTAAAATCTTCCTGAGCTGAAGTGGTTAATGGACAATCCACCATGCTCCTCCATGAAATTGCAGAGCAGCCACTCTAGGAGGGCAACGTGGTGCGTGTTTTAGTGCACCGCACCTTCCCCCTTCTTCCCTTTTTTTTTTTTTTTTTAACAAACTTTAAGTGGACTGTAAAAAAACGTACACTTCATACACTGCAGTGTCAGGCGGCGTGATGTGCTGCTTGACATAGCAGTGCGATTAGGGCTGGTGTGATGCGATAAAATGCAGCCTTTCTGCATATTAGTGCAGCGTGAATTGGACACCTAGGAAACGGTTGTTTCCTGTGTGTCTTGGCAGTGACGGAGGTTTTACATTTCCTTGTAACATTGCAGTGGTGCTTACTGACAGAACGTACTGTGTGCAGTACTTTTTTTTTTTTTTTTTTCTTTCTTTTTTTATAAGTGCAGCATAGTGCGCGGCAATCCACCGCCTCATAACGCGCAATCTGATTAAGCTGCAAAGGATTCAGCGAAACGCTTTGGGGGCATGGCCTGCTGGGAGCTCAGGCTAAGGTTGTCATTCTTGCCATCACACATTTGCGCCGGTGTGTGGTGCAGGATGTACGTTCCTTCTCTCTTAACGCACAATGGCCAGGTGAACATTTATGAAATGTCAGTGTGACACGTCAATAAAATTTTGTTTATAAAAAAAAAAAAAAAAAGTACAATGCACTGCAATCGACACTGTGCTGTTAACGCACAGAATGTTGTAAACCAGTTGTTGAATGAATCCTTGGCTGACAAGACGGCAGCTGGTGGGTATACACATGCTGCAACCATGATGCTTTGCTTCATGACTGCAGCAAGAATTATACAACAGTCGGTTCCTAAGTAAGTTGTTGACCAAATGTTGTAAGACACGCAATTGTCGTGTCACAGCTAACGTCACGTAACATGAAAAAAAAAAAAAAAAATATTTGTTTTAAAATAACTGCACAGTGTGACTGTAAAGTATTTACAAGTGGACCGGTAACACGCAATTCTCTCTTCCTTGCATGTAGGACGTGGTGTGTGGCCGCGTTTACACACTACCGTTCTTACTGTTGGAATCGGACTCGAGGGTCGTCCGGTACGGGGGTTTCGCAAAGCGACTTAGGAAACGTCGAATTAGTCTAACGCGCAATACTCCGCCACCTAACGGCGC
>BLSH010215950.1:95961-109683 GCA_018402905.1 Glandirana rugosa | reverse complement strand
GCGCAAACGTTTATTTTTGCGGCGCAAACCAGCGCAAACGCGGCGCAAACAAATGGCGCTTTTGTTTTTAAATTTCAGCAACATGGGGTGCAAAGTGGGCGGGGCTTGCATTAAATTGAATGTTTAATATCTCAGAAACCGAACCGGCGCAAACGCTCATTTTTGCGGCGCAAATCAGCGCAAACGCGGCGCTAACGAATGGTATATTTTTATTCAGGTTTTACAAACATGGGGTGCCAACTTCACACAGCTTATTTTATTGGCTTGTAACTACCTGTTTGGTTTATACCTCTATTCACTTGTGCAATTACACTGGACTGATTTTAGGTCTCTAAATACACATCAAAAAAGCACGTTGAAACGGTAAGTGCTTTCATGTGTGTTAGTCAAAGCAAGCGTCCCATGTGCTTTACAACCACTGTTGTACATTCCATGTTAAGCCTATATTCACTGTGTGCAACCTCCACCTTCAAACCACTCACCAGATCTAGAGACCCACTGCTGTTTAGGGTCAAAACACACTTGAGCCCCATACACACAGGCCAAATGTCGGGAGACAACAACTGGTTCAAAAAAATAAAAATAAATAACGTCCGACATTCACCATTTGGCTGGCTTCTGTCAGATGTGCACTGACCGAACACAACGGCTAAGCGGGGAGGATCGCTATACTAACCTTGCATAGTTGGTAAAACGGCTTGCACCAGAGCTGTCAAGTGTGGTGGTGGTGTGTGTTTTTTTTTTTTTTTTTTTTTTTTTTTTTTTTTTTTTTTTTTTTTTTTTTTGCAAAAAAAAAAACAAAACGGTAGTGTGTACCCAGCTTTAGGATCACGGGAGTGTACCCCTCCATCTTGCTTATTCAACATCACTGCCTCAATCCTCTTGCTCTCCAGGGTCTGCACCACTTATCTCTCCTATGGGTTTCCACCACTATTGTTCTTTTCTTCTCAGCCAGACTCGTCTGCCAATCACCATAACTCTCCTTTTATTCTCGCATGGATGCTGGCATAGATAGCTGTAGAGGTTATGCTGGTGAAGCTCCAATGAGCAGGGTCCTCCGCTTTTCCTCCTGTATTAAATTGTATTGTAACTGTACTGCCTGGCCTCATGTTATAAAGTGCTATGCAAACTGTTGGCACTATATAAATCCTGTATTATAATAATAATGTCATAACATTTTTTTTGTGTGTGGAAAGTTTTGAGCCACAGCGAGTTGGCGCAGAATTGTTTATTCTTTTATATATATATATATTCTCTACCCTCTGATTTATAATTCTGGCTAGTGAACATCTACATTATTGCCAAATTCATAAGGATGCAGTTCTTTATCAAATGATGTTTCTAATGCTTCATAGTGTTCATAATTGTGACCTTGCTAAAGTTATAATCGGAATAACAGAAACCATTGGGGAGCATTGTCTGTCTGCTGCTCTCTCTCTTTATTCTGGTCCCTTGCTGAATAAAGACCCCTCCTAAAAAATGCTTTGAATGCCTCTTTGGTACGTTGGTGAGATTATATATAAATTGTGGTCAATTAAAACTGTTTGTTTTAATTGCTTCTGTAATTGTGCAGCAACACTCATCTGTCATCAGAATCTTTGAGATGTCAGGTCCACTCACACTTGGGTAGATGGGGTACCACTAGAGTCAGGAGAACTGGGGAATGATCTGACCATATCAAACTATCAATATTGCAGGTTGCCGACCTCTCTAAGAGGCTATGGGCTACAAAAAGTAATCAAGATAGCTAAAGGATTGGGTTGAAGAAAAGTATGTGTATTCCTAGTTTGTGGGTGGAGTATCCTCCAGATATCTATCAGTTGATTGTCATGTAAAATTATTGAATACATTCAATTTAGAATAATGAACAGGGGAATTGATGTGAAGGATTCCAAATAAGGTTCAAGTAAGATTAGAGTCTCCTCCTGGAGAATGTGGCCTGCACTGTATGTAGACATTCAAGTCTTCTCTCCCTGCCGGAGATACCCTAAAGTATCCCGTCGGGACCGAACATCTACAGTGGAGCTGCTCCTTCGCCAATGGGGAGGCTCTGCTCACTGGGCGCTCTCTTCTGACACCATTCTCCCCAAGATCTGCAATGTCAAAGCACGGAAAAGATGCCTGATCTGTGAATGAGCTGGCCAGTCAAGAAGGTAGCTTAGAAACTGTTTATCAAGCAGCAGGCAAAGGATTGAGCAAGCAAGCCAACTTTGGATGATGCCAGTGACCTGGGGACAGACTCCCATGAGTTGGAACAAAATGCTATGCAGTTTCAGGAAGCCAGTGGCTCCAGCAACAGCTTAATTGTGAGCACTGTAACCTCTCCCCCTGACGTGGTGCAGGGCACTGAGCTGAAAGACACTGATCCTGAGCCCACTCTCCATGAGATCCTAACAGCAGGTACCACCTGTAAGACCAGCTATAGACCGTTTTGAATCTCAGCCGTTTCAGCAGGAACTGGCCAACATTTGAACCATGTATGGGCAGACTGATTGTACCAAGTTGATCGATCAACTAGTGTACAACCAGCCTACCGGAATTTACATGCGATTGTGTCAGGGCTGGGCTTAGCTCTCCCTTCTCAGAGCAAGCTGTTCTGCTGAGGGTCAATTGCCATTTTCAGCTTCCACTGTGTATCACCTGATTACCATATCCTGCTTCGTTTAGCCAGCTTTGCTGCTGTATAAACTGCCAGGATCAGATCGCAGATGCATTCGCCTTAGTCAACATCTCTGGAGAATTCTCTGCTGTGTGTTCCTGTGAAAGACTTTGCCTGTTTTGGTTCCTGGATTCAAAACCCTAGTTGGCTGACTCTCCTTCTGGCTCCTGATCCTGCATTCCGTTTGACCTCGCTGATCTCTGGACTCCTGTTTCACTGGCTTACTATGACTATCCGCTCTGGTAACTGAACCCTGACTGTGTTTTGACCAGTGTGGGAGATTAGTTAGTGGGGATCACTTTTCAAATGCAAACATTCAACATGGACAGTTTCTTAAAAAATCTGGCGGCTTGCCAGGTTTATTTCAGAAACGGAAAACAAAACCTCGCCGTCTGGCGCTATACTAAACAAACAAGTTCCTCTCTATACAGTGTGGGTCTGTCCCTGACACCCACAAAACATAAGCACAGGGCAAACCTTGTTCTTAGAGTCCAAATTGACTCTCAGCTTTCTCCCTCTGAGATCCAGGATAGAGCTCTCCTCTGTTCTCTTCCTGGTCATTAAATGCAGGTGGAGAGGGGTTTGAGTGGACCGGGCTGGAACCGGCTCTGCCACGGTGGCCGGCAAAACCCGGGTCAGACTCAAAATGATTGCATGTGAGGCGACCAATATCGCCCGTCCATTGTGGTGCCTTGCATAACGTCACACCACGTTTACTGTTTATTACATTTTACCATTTTATTAAAAAGTGTGATTTTACCGCACTTGTGTCTTGGTCTGATTCATGGTTTCTGACAGATTGCTAGTGACTGGTATAGTCACTAGCAATAATCGCGGTCTTCCGGTGGGGAAGGCTTCCGCCACCAGGAGAAAACAATGGTGTGAGGGATTTCCTCATCAATGCTGTCTATTGATGGGGGAATCAAGTGAATTTCTACCAGGGGTTGCAGGAAAGAGATTGAGTACCTTTTAGAAGATAAGTGGCAGCCATTGCAGCAGGATGTGTGATATGTGCACTCAGTCTCTTCCAACCATGCCACTAGACTGGAATATTTGTGCAGAAATAATATCAGGGCAATTGGAATTCCTGAGAGGGCTGAAGGTAAAACTTGGTCTGTTTCATTGAATCCTGGCTTGTAGACACTTTTTTTTTTTTTTTTTTTTACTTCTCAATGGAGCGTGCTCACCAGGTTCCTGCAAGACCTCCCCCATCTGGTGCACCTCTGAGACCATTTCTATTTGAGACCGTTTTGCGTTTTTGTTTAATGTGATCTGTTGGATTATTTTATTCTGTTATCAGGCAGAACACTTGCATGATTGCCGGTATCGGGCTTTATGTCACCGACCTATTGCCTTACATTGCAGCGGATCTGGGCATCTTATAGACTATTGGACTGACTCGTTAGCTGGTTTATTTCCTTGCTACTTGCTTTTGCCAGCATCTGTATTCCATATCATTCTGTTGGGATCTACTCAATGTTTTCATAATGACTCTGTTGACTGCCCCTTTCACATGATCAATTTTTTCAGGTGGATCCGAGCGGGCCACCCAAAGACCTCTATTGGCAGGCAGAGGTCAGCGGAGATGTGTCTGCTGACACCCATCTGCCATTCGACAAGATCCGCTCAAAACAGACAGATGGCGATACGTTCGCCATCCGTCCATTGGATCGGTTTAAAATGGACATGCAGCCTGTTTTCATCCCATCTTCCCATAGAGAACAGTGAGGATCTGACAGGTCCGACCCTGCACAATGAGCAGAGACGAACCCGTCACCCGCCAGCTCAGTGGAGATCAATGGATTGATAGGATCCGCCCCACGTGAAGGTGGTCAATGGTGTAAACGTTTCATTTTGCTCTCTAGACATGTTAGAGGGCTGGGAGACTAGATTAAATAAGTGGTGGATTTTACAACTCTTTTAAGAGGCTTGTGCCTTCACTGGTATGCTTACAGGAAACAAATCTGAAACCTCTGATGCTTTACAACTACTTTGATCCAGATTTGTATTGCACCCAATATTCTACTTATTTGTCTTTCCCTAAAGGTGTGCATACATTATATAGTTGGTCAGGTTGAAAAAAGACAAGTTCAACCAATAGAAAAAAAATCCTGCAGTCCCACATCCACAATCCTATACCCACAGTTGATCCAGAGGAAAGCAAAAAACTCCAGCAAAGCATGATCCAATTTGCTACAGCAGGGGAAAAAAATCCTTCCTGATCCCTTGAGAGGCGGTCACATATTCACTTTATCAACTTTTACCTATAAATGTTAGTACCCAGTTATATTCTGTACATTTAGGAAAGTATCCAGGCCTTTTTTAAAGCAATCTACTGAGCTGGCCAGAACCACCTCTAGAGGGAGTCTATTCCACATTTTCACAGCTTATTGTGAAGAAATATATTTCCTTATTTGGAGATTGAATCTCTTTTCCTATAGATGTGCACATCCTAATTTCTCAAATGGTACAGTTTATCTGTTTTACAGGAGCAGATTGATGAAGGCGGTAGATGTGTGTTTCTTTTGGGCAAGCTGGATGGCTTTACTTGTATTGTGGCTGGTATGTCCCTCCACCCCTCTCTGAGGTCCTAAAATGTTTGGCTCAATTGATGGCCCTTTTCCCTGATGTTCCAATACTGGTGTTGGCTGATTATAACCACTACCTACCCTCTGCAACTGTCTGTTGCTAATGGAGGTGCTGTGTTAACCTCCTGCCCTAGACCATTTGCTAGCTTTATTGCTGAATTAGACGTGTAGAGAGAAAAGAACAAAGAAATGTTACCCATGTCATGGGACTGTACAACCCCACAAACAACCACCCTGATTCTACCCACCCCATAACCATCTGACCAATCATGATAATAAAAAAAACAGGAAACCGAAGTGTGGAAACTTATGGCTGTGGCCCCTTCATTTGGGTTTTAAAACCTAATAAGAATAACCTTGAACTTTAATTTTGCCAGACCTTTAACCCTGAACACAGGGCTGAAATATTAGATAACAGTGTGTTTGGTGTTAATCAAACAATTGAATTAGTAAACTCACAACCTCGAGTGTACCCACAGGAGTCCTCTGGAGAAAGAAAGAACACACAGACCATTACCACCATTAAACTTTCACCAAACCACCTGCTCAGCCTTTCAGGACTCGAGCACCCAAAATCTGTAAAAATCACACAAGACCACAACACAATCCATTTAGCGCTTAAACCAGGTAATTAGCTCAAATATGTGTTAAATGTTCCATTGGAAAAGTGAAATTAAGGAAAATTTAAAATAAAACTTCCAGTTCCGGTGCTTGATGTGAGGAGAGCGAAGATCAGCGGCTCCGTCTACTCAGCCTAAGAAACCGGCATTACACGCGAACGCCCCGTCTTGTGGCTCCCCCTCTCTGCTACCCCATGGAGCGATATCTCATGCACGGCACCAATGTCAGCGTCAACGCTTGGCCATAAGTCCGGGAGCGGGTCGGACATTTCCAACATGGCCGACACTGACACACAGCATGTCTCAGGGCCAGCACCCACGGCTCTCCCTAGCACCACTGCTCCCCCAGCAGTTCTCGAGGAACAATATGCTGGCTTGGCCCAGGCAGTGGCAGCGTTTACTGACCCCAACGATCACTGCAGCCGTGGACAGAGCCATAGCTGCAGGGATGGCTCAAATCAGCAGGGAGCTTGGCGATCACAGCAAGCGTATAACGGACCTAGAATGCAGGGTCTCTGAAACTGAGGACAAATGCAGGCATCATTCTCAACAGAAAAAGACATCAAACAAGCACAGCATATCTTATTTGAAAAGCTTGACAATTTAGAAACCTGTTCGAGACGGAACAATCTCAGGGTCATAGGCCTCCCAGAATCTTTCAACACAGAATCTCTTATGGACGTTTGCTCTGCTCATATCCCGCAAGCGCTGGGCCTTCACTCCCCTTGCACTGTGGAGAGAGCACACCGTGTGGGGGTTCCCTCAAACGACAGGCGATCCCCCAAGACCAGTGATAGTACGATATTTAAATTCTGCTGATAGAAGCAATATCTTGAGATCTTTTCACAATTCCAAACCACTACAGCTGGAAGGGAACAAATTACTTCTATTTGCTGATTATCCCCAAGAGGTCTCTAGGCGGCGCAAGGCATTCCAGCCAATATGCTCAGCCCTATTCCAACAAGGCATCAGATTTTCACTGGTTTACCTGTCACCAGATGTCACCAGATGAAGCGAAACACTTCTTCCTAGAGTCGACCATGCACCTACCTATGGCCATCTCAGGTCAATCGGATGGCATAGGCCCGGGGATCTCCCGCAATCAACGCAGCCCGAGGATGGAACCAGCAAAAAAGCTGCGACTGAACGACAACCCAGGCTCGAACGGGTGGTACTAAAGACACAGACATCACTCCTCTCTCCGAGGCCTTATCGTTCGTTGGAAATGGGTATTGTATCACACCTTCAACCTACCTACACTGCAGTTATTGTCTAACCACCTCTTTGGCATCAAAGGGGCATCCCAACAACTTGTTAACACCCGAATGACATTCTCTAGCTCTTCACTCCTGTGATTTCGACACTCCTCTAATTGCACTGTTCATGGTTTGTTTTCTGTGTAGCTTACATTTTCTAGGCACCAGCTGCCGCTATTTGCCTCTTACAGCCTTCCCGAGCCAGTAATGGTCACTCATTCCAATCTCCTTTCTGGGGACGGATCTCGTCTCACCCCTAATCTGGGTGGGCCAGCTGGATGGGGTCTGGCGCATCTCTCGCGGGCGGATGACACCTTTCCCTCGCTAACACTGTATCAGTCTGGAGACTCTCATGAGAAAAAAAGAAGTACAACCCTCGGCGGGTATGTCTTCATTCTGTCATGTTATTGTTATGTTGTTGTGGTCCAGTTGCAGGCCACCCGCACCCCCCCCCCCCCTCCCGTACCTTTATATCACCATCATTCTCCTACCCCGGGCACAGAACGATATAGGGCACTATCTACACTAGCACATTATCCTGGAGCAGACAGGAGCATTAAGTACCCCCTAAACTTTGAATCACACCACTCCCAACAGGCACCTTCTTAAAACTAGTTTCCTGGAATGTGAAGGGTCTCAGGTCCCCCTGCAAGAGAATGTCCATTCTCAGGCACTTAAAACGACTTGCGATCCTACAAGAGACGCATCTCCTAACCCCTGACTTCATCCGTATGGGTAGGGCAGGTGGCTGGGTCCCCGTCAGTGGGCAGAAAGGCAGGAGTTATACTTCTAATTAACAAAAATACCCCCAGCGAGATCATATCCATGCACTCAGACACGGAAGGAAGGTTCTTTACTGCTATTCTCAAAGCCAACAACAGGAACTGGGCTTTGACGGCGGTATATGCACGCAACTAACCCACACAAACCTTTTTTCATTCACTCACTGAACACAGCTCCCCACACCCACATGCCACACGTTTGCGCGGGTGACTTCAACTCCGTAATGTCACCCAGGGAGGGTAAACTGAAAAACTCAGGAATAAGACAACCCAGCTTGACCACACCCCCCACTCTACACTCGCAATGGGCTGACAGCCTGCAACTTCTAGACATCTGGAGACTGACCCATCCAGAAGGTTGAGAATTCTCTGTCTTCTCTAACCCCCACAATTCCCTTTCCAGAATTGATTATTTCTTCCTAAACCAAAACATGGTCACATCGGCCAGAGACCTGACCATACACGATATCGCAATTTCCGATCACGCCCCCATATCCCTTCTACTATCAGGCTTTTCCCAACCAGATAACCCCAAAATCTGGAGGTTTCCTTCCTATTTGTCTAAAGATGCCCAACTCAAACAACTGCTCCAGAAAACCTGGACTGAATTTTCTAACACCAATGCAGACCATGCCACCAACCCTAATCTCTTCTGGGAGATGGGCAAGGCGGTCCTGAGGGGTCGGATCATTGCCTATGCTTCGACTTTCAAAAAAAAAGGTCAACTCAGAACTCCTTGTAAGGAGTAATGCTCTTAGAATAGCACATACAAACCTCTCCTCTGACAACTCTCACCACAATAGGGAAGCCTGGAGGACCGCAAAGGAGAACTTCGAAGTCTGGGCAGACACGCAGGAAAAAATTCACCAATCCCACCTAGATCTTAGATTCCATAAATGCGGAAATAAACCGGGAAAACTTCTAGCCCGGCTCTGTAGAGGCCCACAGTCCATTACCCACATTGCCTCATTTAGAGACAAAGAGGGCAACCTAACTTCCTCTCCCAAAGTTATAAACTGCATTCTTAGGGATTTCTATGCTTCCCTATACAGCCCAGACCCTATCGATGAAGACAAGGCCAATACCTTTCTTAAACGAGTCTCCCTCCCATGCGTTCCGCAGCACCTACTAGAAAGATTAAATGCTCCAATCACGGACCTAGAAATAACTAAAACCATTAAAACACTCACCCCAGGAAAGGCCCCTGGCCCAGATGGTTTGTATACCAGGGCATTCTGGATGGTAACCCCTACCTCCCTACAGGGCTCCAAGCCCACATTAAACTTATACCAAAGAAAGGCAAAGACCCCCTGGACCCTAGCTCCTACCGGCCCATTTCCTTCTCAACATTGATTCCAAAATATTGTCCGAGATAGTGGCCAGTAGACTCGCTTTGATCATGCCATCCCTTCTCCATCCGGCCTAAGCAGGCTTTACTTAGGGGAGGTCTGCAACCTCTAATATAAGAAAGGTCCTTATGGTGCTGGAGTGGGCGAGGGTGGGACGCGTAGAAGATCCAGCAATTATTACTCTAGACGCGGAGAAAGCCTTTGATAACGTTAGTTTTCACTGGCTCAAACTGATTCTGACCGACTTTGGCTTCTTCGGCCCCTTTTGCCATCTGGTCGACACCATGTACTCCACCCCCTCAGTGAGAGTGGTGGCGGAAGGCTCGGTCTCCGATGCGTTTCTCCTCCACAAAGGCACCAGACAGGGATACCCTCTGTCCCCCCTACTTTTTAACTTGGCCTTAGAACCCCTCTCCAGGCTTCTAAATGACCATCCCACCCTCTCAGGGATCACCGTTGGCTCCCAATCCCTGAAAACCGCGTTTTTCGTGGATGATATTCTAATATTCTCCGCCAATCCTGCCTCCAACATGTCGCATCAAAGTTGGAATGGAACGGTCTCTATTATAATATAATCAGAGCGATCAAGTTTTCCCGAGAGTTTTTTCGAGTTTTTCGCACAAGTCTCGCGTTAAGATAGGAACCAATGAATGACAGACTGACAGATTTTTATAGATGTTACTTTTTTAACTTTTGCGACGTTGATTTACGATTTTTAATTTTTTGATATGTTCAAGGTTTCAAAACTCTAGCAATTTTAAATATTGTTCAAAATTTCCACCTCACACCTGCAAATCTCACACGGAACACTAGTGTGCCACCGCACTCCATTTGAGAATCGCTGTACTAAACCATCTATCTGAGGGTGGTAAACTAAAGTAAGCAAATGCTTAATATTGAACAATTTGCACAGCTCTTTCATTACCTTTTGATATGAAGGGAGTTTCTTGGTCAGTTAGAACCTCTTTTGGGATCCCAGTACAGGTAAACATGTGGAACAACTCTTTGGCAATCGTTTTGGTAGAGGTGTTTCTTAATGGAACAGACTCAGGATACTGGGTGGCATAGTCCATGACCACTAGGATGTACTGATAGGGTCAGTAGATAATTCTGCTAGAGGCTATCAGATGGCAATTCGGTCATAAGGAACCTCAATCACGGGCAATGTTACCAGTGGGCTACAGTAATGGGGCATGGGGGCTGCCTCTTGTTTCTCAGAGTAGCATGTATCCCAGGCCAAAAGAAACGCTGTAAAATACCTTCTTTTGGTCTTTTCGTAGGCTAGATTTGGGGCCCTGTGGGTATCTCAGTCTGCTGCCACCGTTTGGCCAGGTTGATTAGGTCCTACATTTTGGGAGTGTGCGGAACCATCTGCCTTAAAACTCCAGCAGTATACTCGCTGCGCTCTCACTGCTGTGGTGACCCCCAGACACCGCAAGATCTCTTTAGTTTGTCATCTCGAGCATCCTCCACTGACAGATCAAAGTACTCTTTTTGGGAGTCCCCTGCCAACAGTGGTGCCTCAAGCGCAGCCCTGCGGTCTTTAGGCCAGGCCTGCCCCTCAGCAGTTCTCTCAAAAGCACATAAGAATGCCTCCACCTCATCCCGGGATGTCCTCTTTTGAAGAAGGTGACTTTTGGTACCTGGCAGGGTGTCACCAGGGGATCCTGTGGAGACCTTCTCAGGCTGGCTGCCGCGGAACCGGAAGGATGTTCAGCTATCCCCCCCCCCCCCCCCAGCCGATCTTCTGGGACACGTCACAGGTCCCAGAAGATGCACCAGCCATTCACAAAGTGCAGTGCGGCTTGCGCATGCACAGTGCGCACTTGTGATGCCGGCGCTGCATAGAGGAGGAGGAGAAGAGCGAGTTGGGTGAGTGTCTGTCTGCTTCTGAAGTCAGCAGCTACACTTTTTATAGCTGCTGACTTTTAATAGGGTGGAAATCTGCTTTAAGGGCTTCCTGGCCATGTTTATTTGGTCAGCAAATAAAGCAAACGGGCTTCCCGCGCAGGGGCAGAAAACCTATTCCCAAAGCAAAAGTCAAGCAAATGAATACTGTATAAGCCTCCTGGCTAATAGACCTCACTGTGTCTGCTTCAATCCTGCAGGCATGTTTCCTCACAGCCTGCTTCTCCTCTCTCAGCACCACACTGATTATACCCAGGTAAGGCCACATTATACCCCAGGTGGGGGAGCAAGGTGTGGCCAGTGCTTAACCCCTTGCTGCCTACAGACCTTTCACTGCCACCCATTTACCTTTAAAGTGATTTTATAAAGTCTTGTTTGTTATTTAAAAAAAAAGTTCTACTTTCTTCCTCTGTGCAGTTGGTTTTGCACAGAGCAGCCTGGATCCTCCTCTTCTCGGGTCCCTCTTTGCTGCTCATGGCCCCTCCCTCCTATCGAGTGCCCCCAGAGCAAGCAGCTTGCTATGGGGGCACCCGAACCGGGTCAGAGCTCTGTGTATCCATTCAGACATGGAGCCCCGAACCGGCCCCACCCCCTCTCTCCTCTGACTGGCTGGCTGACTGACTTTGACAGCCTTGGGAGCCAATGGCGCCGCTACTGTGTCCCGGCCAATCGAGGGATGTCCCGGACATCCGTGGACATTGCTGGAGAGAGATGCGGCTCAGGTAAGTAATTAGGGGGGGCTGCTACACACAAGGTTTTTTTTATCTTAATGCACAGAATGCATTAAAATAAAAAAAACCTTATGCCTTTACAACTCCTTTTAAGATTCTCAAGATTCTATGTGGCAGATATACTCCATCAATAACTGACAGGGGCTGTTTGTCACAATGCGTAGGGGTTTGGTAACTCTGCTAATGTGACATTTGTAGAGGATTCTGCTTCTGAACCTAGATTGTCAGATCACTCTCCTTTTTTGGGTATGCCTAGGTATTCCTGGCCCAGTGTAACACCCACTCTGGAAAGTCAACCCTTTTCTGGATGACCCTGGGGGAGTAGTTGTCCTTTCTAGAATGGAATGGTAGCTATAGTATGGGATGTCCTCAAAGCCCATCTCTGGGGGCCTAATCCTTAACCACTTCCCGCCCGGCCTATAGACAAATGACAGCTGGGCAGTGGTTCAGTTATTCTGAGCGGACGTCATATGACTTCTTTCAGGATGACCCGGGGGCGCCGATTGCGGCAATCGGTGGTGCGGTGTGTCAGTCTCCTCCGGAAGCTCTTTACCACGTGATCAGCCGTGACCAATCACGGCCGGTCATGGTGTAAATGGGAAGATCCATGTATCGGCTTTTCTTCTACTTGTGCCTGCAGACGCGAGTAGAGGAGAGCTGATTGGTGGCTCTCCTGACAGGGGCTCTGCACTGATTGTTTATTAGTGCAGCCCCTCTAGGATTGCCACCCAGGACCACCAGGGAACCCTCCCAGAACCACTAGGGAATGCCCACCCAGAGACCACCAGGTATACCCAAGGGAAGCCCACCCTAGACCACCAGGTAAGGGGCACAGTACCCAACAGGGGTGGCATTCAGAGCCCATCTTGGCCTCCCATTAATGTGCCTTTCAGTGGCACCTATCAGTGCCCATCAGTGCCGCCTATGCGTACCCATCAGTGCTGCTTATCAGTGCCGCATATATATTCCTCATCACAAGTGTCCATCAGTGCCACCTCCATCAGTACTGTCTCATCAGTGCCCTTCATTGTAGCCTCATCAGTGTCCATCAGTGATGGAGAAAGTGTACTTATTTACAAAGTTTTGTGACTGAAACAAAAACTTTTTTTTTTCTTCAAAATTTTCGGTCTTGTTTTATTTGTAGCGCGAAAAATAAAAACCCCAGAGGTGATCAAATACCACCAAAGAAAGCTATATTTGTGGGGAAAAAAATGATAAAACTTTTGTTTGAGTACAGTGTTGCATGACCACGCAATTGTCATTCAAAATGCAACAGCGCTCAAAGCTGAAAATTGGTCTGGGCGGGAAGGGGGTAAGTGCCTGGTATTGAAGTGGTTAAAGGAATCTCCCCAGTTAAAAAAAACAAAAAAAAACAAACAAACTAGGCTTAGGCTGCATTCACACAGGGGCGATCCGACTTCAGGCACGACTTTGCCAGGCTACTTGCAGGCTACTTGCAGGCTACTTGCAGGCTACTTCAAGCTTGACTATGCCAGGCGACTTTGCCTGTGGCCAATCAGAGCGGGGAGGGAGGTGGTTGCCCTGGATAAATTCTTTTCTTTTAGTCGCTTCCATGTAGATGGGGATCCGACTTGGAGGCGGCTTCTATTGAATCCTATGGGCACAAGTCGGATAGAAGTCGCCTAGAAGTAGTACAGGAACCTTTTCAGAAGTCGCCTTGAAGTCGGAGCGACTTCAGTCGCGTATATTAAGGCTGCATTCACACAGGGGCGATCCGACTTCAGGCACGACTTTGCTAGGCTACTTGCAGGCTACTTCAAGCTTGACTATGCCAGGCGACTTTGCCTGTGGCCAATCAGAGAAGATCC
>BLSH010215950.1:85938-95951 GCA_018402905.1 Glandirana rugosa | reverse complement strand
AAGACGGCTCCCATTCATTTCAATGGGATTTCAGATGTCAAGCGACTTGGGGCGACTTGAGGCAACTCAAGTCGGATCGCAAGTCGCCCCTATGTGAATGGGCACTAAGACGGCTCCCATTCATTTCAATGGGATTTCAGATGTCAAGCGACTTGGGGCGACTTGAGGCAACTCAAGTCGGATCGCAAGTCGCCCCTATGTGAATGGGCACTAAGACGGCTCCCATTCATTTCAATGGGATTTCAGATGTCAAGCGACTTGGGGCGACTTGAGGCAACTCAAGTCGGATCGCAAGTTGCCCCTATGTGAATGGGCACTTAGGAAGACTAGGTTAAGCTGGTAGTTCAACAGGCAGAAGCTTGGTTTGTAGCTGACCTAAACCCAACTATCCGTAAAAGCTGGATGGAAGTCCAAAAATTATAGAATGCCATAACTATGAACTCTGCTAAAAAGAAGCGTGAACTCGGGGCTCCACTTTGCAATGGTTGTGAATGTGCAACAGGAACTTCTATTGATTCCATCCAAGATGACCCTGCAAAATCTGGTGCAGCTGTGCAAGGTAGCCAATCAGATTTTAATTCCAGCTTATTCAATTAGACTTTGACAAAAAAATCTGAAAGCCAATTGGTTTCTATGCAGAGTGGCACCAGATTTTGCATGCTCCAGTTTTTAGTAAATCAACTCCACTGATACATTATAGACCTCACATTCTGCTATACTACATGCCTTTCATCAGTTCTACACAACCCTCTCCTCCTCTAAAGAGCAAGGGCCTACCTGGTTGCTTAAAAATTTAAAGTGTTTAGGTTTAATCTCAGATTATAGGGGTTTAGTAAATCTAAAGGAAAATTGTATAACCACTTGATCAGGCCTTTTTCTGACACCTTTTGCTTACATGTAAAAATCTGTATTTTTTGCTAGAAAATTATGTAGTGCTACCCCTGCAGGAACCGATTAAATATGTTCAGTCTGTTACTCTGCCTCTCAACCCCAATAACCGCCTCAGTCCCCTTTGGCACACCTGGCAATAGTATGAGTGCAAGGATCAATGAGAAACGCACACGTTATTATAAAACACAGAAATTGTCTTTTACTGTAGTTTTTCTGTGGAATAACCATTGGCAATATGCTCAAGTAATACAATAGAATATTAACTGAAGTTATGAGCAATATAGCTCAAGAGTACATTCAGGCTGCTTTCAGGGGATTCAGAACCTTAGAATAACTCCAAGAGCAGAGCAAACCCTTTAATAACCATAAAGTCACAAAAATGGCAATCTGTACCAGATCGGTTACCTTTTTCTCAAGTTTGGCTTTGAGTTTAGGCAGGAGGAGAGCAGAAGGCTGACCCTCTCTGTCAGATCCCTCTTTTCTGTCTCCTGGCACCACAGACCCAATAAAAAATATTGTATTCAAATCAACGGTCAATATCTTCGCTTCCCAGATAAGCTGTCCCACACACCCACTGCATATACAGAGGCATGGATGTGTGTGTGTGTGTGAGGCCATATGGCAATAGAAACTTCAGTCCCTTTTTGAAGTTAAATACGTCTTGGCATCTTCAGCTAGCTACTCTCGTTGGTGCACTTAAATTCCTGGATAGTAGGCCCAAATAACATAACTGGCCCGGATCCTTAAGTGAAGAATGCAAGATTTTCCTCACCAGGGTGAAAGGACAATGACCTCTGTATACAGTGTCTTTCTACTTAAATGGCCTTGTATCCTGAGGCGCTACAAGTGTCAGCAAAATGACTACTAGCAATTTCTGTATACAGGGTTCAATATAACTCTGTCTGTGCGGTGTCCTTGTTTCCTGCAAATGGGCACAACCTTCTCACCCAATCCTGCGATCAATCAAGGCCCAAACAAACTTCCTGGGACAGGCATGCTTTCATGGTGGCGACTGGTCACCTCACACTAGAACGCTTCTCTGTCGGTGCAGGTGTACCTGGATGTGCAACTGGGATTCTTCTCTCCTCTCCTCTCTTCTCCTTTCTCCTTTCTTCTTTCTCCTCTCTTCACAGAGGCCACTTAGCAAAAGCCACAGAAATAGCGCGGCACCTGCTACAATTACTTAGAACCCCAAACATATATTTTTTAGCTGAGGCCCTAGAGAATAAAATGGTGGGCTTTGCAATTTTTTTTTTTTTTTTTTGTCACAGTATTTGCGCAGCTGTTTTTCAACCGCAATTTTTTTGGGAAAAATACACAAACACAACAGAATACCCATTTTTGTTAAAATATAAAAGATGGTGTTATGCCATGTAAATGTCATGCTTTAAAATTGCGCACACTGGTGGGAAAGCAACAAACTACATTGCCATAGGCAATGCTTTAAATGCTTTTACAGGTTACCAGCTTAGAGGAAGAGGTCTGGTGCTAGAATGAATGCTCTCACTCTGATGTTTTGCAGCAATACCTCAAATGTGTGATGCGATCACCGTTTAAATATGTATGCTGCCGGACCAACACGTGCATTCGTTTTTCCACGCTAGCAAGGGGGGACGGATGTACTTTAAGAAAAATAATTTTACATTTTTAAATTTAATTTCTACAACGTTTCTTTACTCCTTTTTTTAAAAATCACTTTTATTGCTATCACAAGGAATGTAAATATCCCTTGCAACAGCAATAGGCAGTGCCAGGTTGTAAGGAATCATCCTGGGCCATTGGATTGCCTATGCGTGGGTGCACGTTCCTGTATCCTGTGACCCAGCGTTTTACCTTGAAGAGACTTCCTGTATCTGTGACCCCGGCTTTCCTTTGACTTTGTTCTGCTTTCTGCTTGCCCTGGCCCCCGGCCTGTCTACGACTACTCTTTGCCTGCTCCTCTGTACCTCTGCTTCCCGCACGTTGCCAACCCTGCCTGCACCTGACCATCCGCCTGCCTGATCCTTCTGTACTGTACTCCCAGCCTGTTAACGACCCGGCCTGCATCTCCATTCTTCCGCCTGCACAAGTTCCAGTGGACTCTCAGCTACCGCCAGTGACCAAGTCCTGCCCTCGTGCCCCCCTGTGCTCCAGAACTCACGGTCTCAACTAACAGGGGTTATCGAACCAGGGCCATAAGAGAGGTTGTGCCCTGCACAAGTCACTCGACCACCATCTCTTGTACCATGTCTGCAGTCTTTGACCATCTCTTTTATCATGTCTGCAGCCTCTGACCATCTCCTGCACCATGTCTGCAGCCTCTGACCATCTCATGTACTATGTCTGCAGTTTCTGGCCATCTCCTGTACCATGTCCGCAGTCTCTGACTGTCTCCTGTACCATGTCTGCAGTCTCTGACAATCTTCTGTACTATGTCTGCAGTCTCTGACCATCTCTTGTACTATGTCTGCAGTCTCTGACCATCTCTGGTCTTATATCATGTCTGCAATCTCTGGGGGGGGGTCTTGAGAGGAGCCAAGAATGGGAGTGCTGCCAGGATGGGGTCATGGAAGAAGTCAGACATGTGTAGTGTGGAGAGACTATAGGATAAAACCAGAGGCACCAAGCTGGAGCCAACTGACTGAGCCCCTGTTTCTGCACTAATTTTGGTGGCGATTTGAAAGATATCTGCGCATGAACCCGCACAAATGTCTATAAAATCCCCCCCAAAGTCGGGCTGAAATGCTGCTTTGAAACCCGCCCTCAGTGGGAATGTGGGCTTATTCTGGGGAGTAGGTTCGAAAATTGGGGCAGGCTTGAAGGGGCCCCGGTGCATTACTTTGCCCAGGGGCCCATAATCCTATTAAGATGGCCCTGACCGCCGGAAGTTCCGGGCCTTCCGTAACTCGTGTGAATTATATTTTGCCCTCCAGCCATGGACCTTTTCGTTGGAAGCGACTAAAGTGAGGCTGGTGTTCTTATTGCTCTCGGAGGAACCAGAAGCATGGGCTCATCGCCTCTTGGAACAGAAAGCATCAGAGACTACCAGTTTGGACCGGTTCTTTCAAGCGATGGACCCCCCACCTAGCGGCCAATGCGGAAGCAGCTCTTCACGCCCCCCAGCAAGGCCGACGCACAGCGGAGGAGTATGTCTCTGAATTCCGGCGCTGGAGCGCCGACACAGCCTGGAATGATGCGGCCCTCTGTTACCAATTCAGGCTGGGCCTCTCAGAGCCGCTCAAGGACTAGCTGGCCCGCGCTGGGGTGCCTCATACCCTCGACGCCCTGATCAATCTGTCTATACAGATTGATCGTCGCCTGCGGGAACGCAGGGCTGTGAAGTCCACAGGGGCTGCATGCCTCGTCAGGGTGATGCCCAGAATAGCCAGCTACCCTGGCTCTAGTCCGGCTGCCTCTTCCTCCTCCGCTCCACCAGACCAGTCTGAACCTATGCAAATCGGGCTTCTCCGCCCGCCAGTTATCTCAGAAGAACATCAGACGTATGGCACCTGGTGAGGAACTGCTCTGCTAAGACCGGTAAGTGTGCCACTCCTACCCGGGAAAAACTGATGTATCTGACAAGTGAGAAAGTTCACCTTGTTCTCTCTCTATCCTTACAGCTTCCCAGCGGGGATACAATGGTGCAGGCAATCGTTGATTCAGGAGCCTGCAGCTGCTTTGTTGACGTTACCTTTGCAGCCAACCACCAGATCCCACTTCGACCTAAGGACCATCCCATGGTCGCCCAGCTAGCCCACGGAACCACCATTAAGTCCGGCACCTTCACCTAGGAAACCATCCCTGTACCTGCCAAGACGGTGGGGGGCACTTGGAATTCTTGCTGCTGGACACCATTGGGTCCTCTCTATTCCCAGTCATTTTGGGCCTCCCCTGGCTCCGGATGCATAACCCCCACATTGACTGGTCCACAGGGGAAGTACAGTTCAGCTCTCCCTACTGCCTCCAGCATTGTGTGCCACAGCTTTCAGAAGTCCCATCATCCGTGCTCTGTATGGGCACTGAACACACCCAGGACACCCGCCTGACTGTACCTGTACTTTTTCACACCCACTGCTGTCTCATTAATATTTTGAATGATAATTGAAATAAAGCTTATGCATTTATAAACTGCAGCTTCTCCCACGCCTCTCATTAGAACTGCTTTCTGGGTTACCTCTGTTAACCCTCCCCCCTGTTTGAGTGAACCTGTACATTACCATGACTTTCTGGACGTGTTCAGAAAGAAGGGGGCTGACATTCTACCACTGCATAGGTCATATGACTGTCCGATTGACCTCCTACCTGAAGCTGAGGTTCCTTTTTGGCCGGATTTCCCTTTGTGTGAGGTGGAGCTAGTGGCCGTCAAGGCCTACCTTGACGAGAACCTAGAAAAGGGGTTCATCAGACCCTCCACTTCACCTGCCGGAGCAGGGATCTTCTTTGTGGAGAAAAAAGACCACTCTCTCAGGCCCTGTATAGATTACCGGGATCTTAACAGGATCACTATCAAAAATCGGTACATGTTCTGGACAATGATTCATTGCCAGGACCTGCTGATCGGCTGTGTCCAATGACAGCTCAGAGCCCTGTGCTGACAATCAACACAGGGCTCTGTACAGGTATTACGCTATGGTGGGTCTTTTTTTCTGTTTCCCACCTTTTATGTGAGCCCCTGGGTATTGCTTCCATGACCAACTCCATAATAGGAGCAACTTGGACCTTCTTACCAGTGGCCGGTGGCGTACGTTCCTGAGATTCCATACGGTTAACATAAGGACTGGGTCGGTGGTGCTGACCTCTGTATACCTTTTGGGCGTTTTTCCACCTGAGTCTGGTAAGCGCATACCCTTATAGTTACAGGTGGATTTCTGTCCTTATGATTTTACAATTTTCCTTTGGATACACCATAGAGACATTGCTTTTTGTGTGGATACCATTTTGTCAATATTTTACAGCTTAAAATCTAAGTTCGGACATTTACCCCATTGGCGCTGCTATATTTAGACTATTGTGACTTTCTACAAACTGATCTTGTTTGTTGTGCGGGCTGCCAATACTATTAATATATTTTTGGATTTTTCTGGTTTTATCATTTACCATCAGTTCATATATTAGTTTTTTGGGGTGAGCGCGGGAAATATACATCTCTGTAGCAGAATACGTTTTGGCCAAAATTTATATATAAAGATAAAAGATATCCATAAACTGATTTATATTTTACTACACCATCTAAGCTTTTTTTTCCTTTAATGCAAGCTGCCTTGGTGCCCCTTAAAGGGGAAGGGAAGTTGAGATTGGAGCACTGAAAATAGGTGGATCTCCATCCTAAAATCGCTAATGCCGTTCATGACCATCAGTGAGTGAGACCGTATCGGGAAGTGGTGTGCCTTTGACACGTGAAGCGGAAGAGTTTATCACGGCAGAATTGTGATAGTGAGACACTGGAAATTATCACTGGTGGAGTGGTCTTTATTTATATGGACATTATTTATATGGACATAATATTTTATTTGAAGGTGACTGTTTTAGTTCCACAGCGCTGATTCATACGAAGTAAAAAATAGTTAATGCAAGTGTGGTGTAGAATATGCATAGTTTTTATAAGGTAGCAGCAGTGGACATTTTAAAACTTTTTATACTTTTTGAGGGAAGAGTTTGCATGATACATTTTGTTGGTGTTGTTTGAACTGCCTCCGTAGAGTGGTGTTTTAAATATATTTGTAAAAAAAATAATAATTGAAAGTGCCCCAGCCCCCCAGTGCTCACACACAAAGGCGAATGCCTACGTAGGTCCCACATGCATATATAAACACCACACATGAGATATTGCCGCAAACGTTATAAAAAAATTCTAGCACCAGACGACCTGTGTAACTCTAAGCTGAACCTGTAAAGGCTTTAAAAGCATTGTTTATGGAGATTTTTAAGGCTCCATGTACACGGAATGCTTTTCAACCTCCCCTGAACGTTTTATCTTGACAGTTAGAAATCGGCGTATAAAACGTCAGTTTTTGCCGTGTTCTTGTCTAGGAGGGTTTTCTTTTCAAATAGAAACACCGGTAAATGCAACGCTCCTAGACGCGAGTTACCACATTTAGGCATGCTTTGCAAGCTGTTACAGGCATTTCAAATGCCTCTGAACGTCCATCTGAATGCATTTCTTTTTTTTTTTTTTTTTTTGTTTTCCAAGAAATGCTTCTAAACCCAACTGCTTGGAAAGGACCTTAAACGACCCTGTGTACATATACTGATAAGATAACATTAGATGAGTTCAGGGGCAGCTAAAAAAAATGCCCAAGTGTCTCTAAACATTTTGTTTATCGGCCGCAGTGTAAATGAAGCCTTAAGTACTGTAGTCTGGCCCTGTTCCATGGATGTACACCATTTTAAAGTGTGACATGTTTGGTCTCTGTTTATTCGACATAACATCATCTTATATGTTTACCAAAAAATTGGACATTATTTTGTGTTTGTGTGCACTAAAAATTAATTAAGGCTGCGTTCACACTATTCTTAATTGGATGTGGGTTTCTCCGCATCCACATCCAATTTGCATGTCGGAAGATTGTGACTGGCTCTCTATGGAGCGGCTCCAGTGCGAATTGCACAGGAGTCCTGTGCGTCTTCTGGTTCATTTCAGGTCCGAATTCAGCCAAAATTTGAGGCTGAAATAGGACCTGAAACCGTGAATAGGGAAGTGCCGGACCCCTGCTGTGAGCCACTCCACGCTGCGATGTGTGTTCCCCAAAAATTTTGGTTTTAAAAACTGCTGCACAAATACCGCGTGACTTAAAAAAAAAAGTGCACCCACCATTTTATTCTCTAAGGCCTCTGCTTAACCACTTCCCGACCACCGTATGCAGAATGACGGCCGGGAAGTGGTTCAGTTATCCTGACTGGGCGTCATATGACGTCCTCAGGATAACATGCCGGCTCGTGCTGGGGGGGGGGGGATGCGCATCGCGGTGGTGTGGGGGGGGGGGTCTGACCCCCTGCATTACCGATCTTGGTAAAGTGCTTCCGATGGAGCCGTTTATCGGCTTTTCCTGTACTCGGGTTTGCAGACATAAGCTGTGGAGAGCCGATTGGCTGCTCTCCTGACAGGAGGGGTCTGTGCTGATGGTTTATCCACACAGCCCCCCCTAGGATCGCTACACTAGACCACCAGGGAGCCTGCCTAGGGACCACCAGGGATGTGCCCACCCAGGACCAATAGGGAGCTGACCAGGGAGCCAATCTGGACCACCAGGGAGACCACCAGGTAAGGGGCATAGGGCCCAATATGAATGGCACTCAGTGCCACCTTCAGATGCCACCCTAGACCACCAGGGAATGTGCCCCTATCAGTGCATCTGCTCACCAGTGCCACATATCAGTGCCACCTACCAGTGCCCACCTATGAGTGCCCATCAGTGCCGCTTATCAGTGTCCGTCAGTGCTGCATATCAGTGCCACCTATCGGCGCCAATCAGTGCTGCTTATCGGTGCCGCCTAACAGTGCTCATCATTGCTGCATATAAGTGCCTCATCAGTGACACCTCATCAGTGTCGCCTCACCAGTGCCAATCAGTACTGCCTTATCAGTGCCTGTCAGTGTAGCCTCGGTGATGGAGAAAATTTACTTATGTACAAAGTTTTGAAACAGAAACAGAGAAAACCACAGGGGTGATCAAATACCACCAAAAGAAAGCTATATTTGTGGGAACAAAATGATAAAAAATTTGTCTGGGTACAGTGTCGCATGACCGCGCAATTGTCATTCAAAGTGCAACAGCACTGAAAGTTGAAAATTGGTCTGGTAGGAAAGTGTTTTAAGTGCATAGTATTGAAGTGTTTAAAAATATATAATGTTTGGGGGTTCAACATTTTCTAGCAAAAAATGCAGATTTACATGTATGACAGAAATGTCAAAATTGACCTGGGGATCAAGTAGTTAAAAAAAAGAGATTTTATTCTGAAATGTCAATATCGAGTTTTTGATGAATTGACTGCCCTTTACACACAGTTAAAATGTATCTATACCAGAAAAATAGGTTCTGTTATGGGGACAACATTTTACCAGACAGGTAGCGAGGGAAAATCTGCAGTAGGGATACAGATGACAATAAAAAGAGGACAGATTCTAGCATTTCCCTACTTAACTTCAAGAAGCATTCTTCTGTCTGTTGCTGTTGGATTGATTTCCCCATAATTCCTGTCCTGGCCACAACCTAGTTACCCAACAGGAGATGACAGAATCTCTCCAGCAGAGCCTCTGACTGCAGTAAAACCTTTTATTGGGGAGAAAAAAGGTTTAGGTATAGATACACTTTAACAATAGAGCTCTAAGGATGATAGTGAACAGAAATTAAAAAAAATAAACCTGCATTTACAAGTGCTGGGTGTTTGCATATATTTGTGTAGTTGTCCAGTAATATCTGTTCTGCTCTGCCCTATGAATGCCTATTGGACATAATTTTAAAGTTCACATTCTGAGTGTATTTTTAATTTGTCAATGTGTTTACTCCTTGAGAATGTTTTTTAATATAATATTGGAACTGGTTATTTTGTTTAGTTATTAAATCATGTGCTGTTTTTCTATAGGGGACTGTGGAGCACCTTTGAGGTTGGACTTTGCCATTGTGGGAGATCAGTTTATTGGCCAAAACAATTTTTCTGTTGGTGCTAATGTAACTTATACCTGCATAGCCGGATACATCCGTGTTCCTGGAAGCAAAAATGTTATATACTGCTTGAGTAACTCCACATGGTCAACTCCTGAAACATTCTGCAAGAGTAAGTACTTTGTTGTATTTTTATTGTATTTTTTAAAATGTCTATCTTTATTTTTATTTCTCTTTGTGTCTGGCGTGACTCTTGACAACATTGTGTCCAAAAACTCCAAACAGATACTGTATAAGACATTCCAACTATAAAATCTGTATACCCCTTGTAAGTTTTTTTTTTTCTTTTTTTTTTTTCTATTTTTAAACAAAAAGAAACACGAAAATAACCCAATACAAACACACATGTGACATGAGGAATTGTGTGTGTGTGTGTGTGTGTGTGTATATATGTATATGTATATATGTATGTATGTATGTATATATATATATATATATATATATATATATCGTCATATATTGTAAAAACGAAGGTCCTTG
>BLSH010215950.1:57404-74010 GCA_018402905.1 Glandirana rugosa | reverse complement strand
ATGTTTATAAAAACAATGTTTCCCTAAAAATACACTAAAATCATTATTAGCAGATATAAACACAGTTTTTTGATTGAAAATGTATACTTTATTTTGCATAATAAAATATACAAAAAACAAAATACAAAATACTGAATACAAAATACTTTGTCGGGGTACATTCTCCCCTGTACTGCGACGCAGCGCATAAATACACTACATAACAATACAGTTTCAAGCATACAAATAAATACATTCGCCCTGCGGTATGATGCCTGACGTGTTGTGCGGAGTAAAGTTACCCCGAAACCTCACATCGTGCATGACGCCGCTAACCCCAAAAAGCATTTTCCTGAAGAACACTAAAACGTGTTACTTCAACCATGACCTGTAATCACTTTAAACATATCGACAATATATCAACAAGCATCGGGTGTGAGGGGGGGAGGATGGGGGATGGGGAATATGGGGCATGGGGGTCACGGGCCGCTATGTCGGACGCAATATTGCAGTCCTGATAAATCGCCGTCATTACTAGTAAAAAAAAAAAATAGTAAAAGCCCCATAAATTAATTCGCATGGTTTGTAATCACGGCAACTTTTGCGCAAACCAGTATACGCCAATTGCGTTTTTTTTTTTTTTTTCGTTTAGCCACAAAAGTGTAGAAGAATATAGATCGGCCAAAACTGATGAATTAATTTAGTTTTTTTATATATATTTTTTGGATATGTATTATAGCAAAAAGTAAATATTTTTTTATTTTTTTTATTTTTTCAAAATTGTTGCTCTTTTTTTTTGTTTTTAGCGGTGATCAGAAGTGATGTAGAGGTGATCAAATACCACCAAAAGAGAGCTTTATTTGTGGGAAAAAAAGGATGTCAATTTTGTTTGGGTACAACTTCGCACAACCTTGCAATTGTCAGTTAAAGCGACGCAGTGCCGAATTGCAAAAAATGCTCTGGTCAGGAAGGGGGTACATCCTTCCGGGGCTGAAGTGGTTAAACAGTAAACCGTAGACTTTCTCAAAGTTTTTTAGCTTTGTGCACTTTAGTACAGTGCCTTGCGAAAGTATTCGGCCCCCTTGAACTTTGCGACCTTTTGCCACATTTCAGGCTTCAAACATAAAGATATAAAACTGTAATTTCTCTTACGTTCACTGACAGACACAGCTCTTTTTAAATGACACGTGGGTTTTATGTCGTCCTATCAGGAGTGACTAGGCAAAACAGATGCAAAAGCATCAGGGATAGGCTGGCCCCTCCCATGGGGGCCGTCCTCATCTGAGCCTATTAAACCCCCTGCTGGCCAATAGCATTCAGTTTTGTTTGCCTAGTGCAAAGGAGTTGAGTGGGTTCCCTTATGGGACCTGCGTTTTTTATGCATGTAAATTTTCTTTATGAAAAAGATGGAGACTTCTATCAAGTAGCCGGCCTTGGCATAGAGCGGATATCACGAATCCAAAGCTTTGCCCTGCCCGGCCACCTCCTGGCGACCTACCCTAAAATGACAGGGCTGCGTCGCTCAGGGCCCGTTCCGTGCAGGCGGCCTGTGGCTGTTGCCACTTGTGCCCATTGTCTGGCTTTTGCCTTTCCAGTGGCCTTGGCCAGCAGCAATCCTTCCCGGGACAAGGGGAGAAAGTCTGCTTCGGGTGGCTACCCGCAACGCCCGTCGGACTGGTGAGTGGACCCCTCCTCCGCCCTTAGGGCGTGGGGGGGCGACATCCGGGGCAGTTTTTATTTTAGCGGTAGCTTTTTTCCCTGTCAGGGGGGCACCTAATTATTGCCTTGCCCCTTACACTCTTTGGATGTGGTGAGGTCCCTGCGGGTTTATTTGAGCGCTACAGCTTCCTTTCGGAAGTCTGACTCGTTGTTTGTGTTACCCGGGGGCTCCAAACAGGTTTCGGCAGCCTCGTCGGCTACCATTTCCCGTTGGATTAGACAGACCGTGACCCATGCGTATGCGCTTCGGGGCAAGGTTCCCCCTTTTCCGGTCACGGCTCATTCCACCAGGTCGGTCAGCACCTCCTGGGCGTTCAGGCACCAGGCTTCGGTGTCTCAGGTGTGCAAAGCAGCCACTTGGGCCTCAGTGCACACGTTTACTACGTTTTACAAAGTTGATGTGTCGGCATCTGCGGATGCTGCTTTTGGCTGCAAAGTTTTGCGAGCAGCGGTGTGAGTGCGTCTGGCGCTCCCTGAGAGGGTTCTGTTGGGTACAGTTGTTGTTGTTGTTTGCCCACCCCTCTAGTTTATTGGCACTGCTTTGGGACGTCCCCTTGTGTCATTTAAGAAGAGCTGCGTCTGTCAGTGAACGTAAGAGAAAAAGGGATTTTATTATAACTTACCGTAAAATCCTTTTCTCTGAGTTCACTGACAGACGCAGCTCCCACCCCTCTGGTTTTTTTGTTGCACTGCTTGTGACAAACTGAATGCTATTGGCCAGCAGGGGATTTTATAGGCTCATGTGAGGACGGCCCCCATGGGAGGGGCCAGCCTATCCCTGATGCTTTTTTGCATCTGTTTTTTGCCTAGTCACTCCTGATAGGACGACCTAAAACCCACGTGTCATTTAAGAAGAGCTGCGTCTGTCAGTGAACTCAGAGAAAAGGATTTTACGGTAAGTTATAATAAAATCCCTTTTTTTTGTGAAGAATCAACAAGTGGGACACAATCATGAAGTGGAACGAAATTTATTGGATATTTCAAACTTTTTTAACAAATAAAAAACTGAAAAATTGGGCGTGCAAAATTATTCAGCCCCCTTAAGTTAATACTTTGTAGCGCCACCTTTTGCTGCGATTACAGCTGTAAGTCGCTTGGGGTATGTCTATCAGTTTTGCACATCGAGAGACTGAAATTTTTGCCCATTCCTCCTTGCAAAACAGCTCGAGCTCAGTGAGGTTGGATGGAGAGCGTTTGTGAACAGCAGTTTTCAGTTCTTTCCACAGATTCTCGATTGGATTCAGGTCTGGACTTTGACTTGGCCATTCTAACACCTGGATATGTTTGTGAACCATTCCATTGTAGATTTTGCTTTGTTTTGGATCATTGTCTTGTTGGAAGACAAATCTCCGTCCCAGTCTCAGGTCTTTTGCAGACTCCATCAGGTTTCCTTCCAGAATGGTCCTGTATTTGGCTCCATCCATCTTCCCATCAATTTTAACCATCTTCCCTGTCCCTGCTGAAGAAAAGCAGGCCCAAACCATGATGCTGCCACCACCATGTTTGACATTTGGGATGGTGTGTTCAGGGTGATGAGCTGTGTTGCTTTTACGCCAAACATAACGTTTTGCATTGTTGCCAAAAAGTTCGATTTTGGTTTCATCTGACCAGAGCACCTTCTTCCACATGTTTGGTGTGTCTCCCAGGTGGCTTGTGGCAAATTTTAAACAACGCTTTTAATGGATATCTTTAAGAAATGGCTTTCTTCTTGCCACTCTTCCATAAAGGCCAGATTTGTGCAGTACACGACTGATTGTTGTCCTATGGACAGAGTATCCCACCTCAGCTGTAGATCTCTGCAGTTCATTGAGAGTGATCATGGGCCTCTAGGCTGCATCTCTGATCAGTCTTCTCCTTGTATGAGCTGAAAGTTTAGAGGGACGGCCAGGTCTTGGTAGATTTGCAGTGGTCTGATACTCCTTCCATTTCAATATTATCGCTTTCACAGTGCTCCTTGAGATGTTTAAAGCTTGGGAAATCTTTTTGTATCCAAATCCGGCTTTAAACTTCTCCACAACAGTATCTCGGACCTGCCTGGTGTGTTCCTTGTTTTTCATGATGCTCTCTGTGCTTTAAACGAACCTCTGAGACTATCACAGTGCAGGTGCATTTATACGGAGACTTGATTACACACAGGTGGATTCTATTTATCATCATTAGTCATTGAGGTCAACATTGGTTCATGCAGAGATCCTCACTGAACTTCTGGAGAGAGTTTGCTGCACTGAAAGTAAAGGGGCTGAATAATTTTGCACGCCCAATTTTTCAGTTTTTTATTTGTTAAAAAAGTTTGAAATATCCAATCAATTTCGTTCCACTTTATGATTGCGTCCCACTTGTTGATTCTTCACAAAAAATTACAGTTTTATATCTTTATGTTTGAAGCCTGAAATGTGGCAAAAGGTCGCAAAGTTCAAGGGGGCCGAATACTTTCGCAAGGCACTGTATATAGTCAATTTGCTGTAAATATTATAAATATTTATACAGGCAAAAAATACTCCCTTGGACATTATCTCTCTCAGACTCCGCCTGTGATTCTCACAGGAATCTCAGCACATTCCTGTGCACCTCACATGCAATGTCTGTGTGGCACAATTTCAAATGTATGGCTGAAAACGCACCCGCAGCAAAATGGTACAAGACCCTTTTTTTCCTTCCACACATGAATAAGCTAAACACGCATGTGATTCTGGCAGTCGCACTGCATTTTGTGAGCTGTTTCAGGGTCCTTAATGTAACATTGACAACCCATGCAATCCATACATACAAGAAACCAAAACAAATCCTTTCAGAAATGAAGTTATGTGTAATAAAATGCAATGACTCCGGGAAAGTATTGAACATGCTAACTGGAATTTATTAAATACTTTGTACAAAATCCTTTTGTTGGTAATGACTGCTTCAAGAGGCCTCCTGTATGGAGAAAATAGTCGCATGCATTGCTCAGGTGTGATTTTGGCCCATTCTTCCACACGAACAGTCTTCAAATCATTAAGGTTCTGTGGGTCTCTTCTGTGAACTCTGATCTTTAGTTCTTTCCATAGATTTTCTATTGGATTCAAGTCAGATGATTGGCTGGACCATTCTAGCAGCTTTATCTTTTTTCTTTGAAACCAGTTGAGAGTTTCCTTGGCTTTGTGTTTGGGATCATTTTCTTGCTGAAATGTCCACCCTCATTTCATCATCATCTGGTAGATGGCAGCAGCTTTTCATCAATAATTTCCTTGGTACATTTTTCCATTCATCCTTTCTTCAATGATCTGAAGTTTGCCAGTACCATATGCTGAAAAACAGACTCACACCATAATGTTCCCACCTCCAAACTTTACTGTTTGCATGGGGGTGTTTTTGGGGTGATGTGCAGTGCCATTTGACCTTCAAACATGGAGTGTATTATGGCATCCAAAGAGATCAATTTAATCTCATCTGACCAGACTATATTCTCCCAGTATTTCACAGGCTTGTCTATATGTTGTGCAGTAAACTTTAAACAAGCTTCAACATGTTTTTTTCTTCAGCAATGGAGTCTTGCATGGTGAGCGCGCATACAGGCCATGGTGGTTGAGTGCATTACTTATTGTTTTTTCTTTGAAACAATTGTACCTGCTAATTCCAGGTCTTTCTGAAGCTCTCCACAAGTGGTCCTTGGCTCTTGGAAACTGTTCTGATAATTATTTTCACTCCTCTATTAGAAATCTTGTGAGGACCACCTGGTCGTGGCCAGTTTATGGTGAAATCATTTTTTCCACTTCTGGATTATGCCCCCAACAGTGCTCACTGGAACATTTTAGAAGTTTAGAAATCCAAGCAGGACGGGGGGGGGGTGTAGCACTGCGCTAGACTTCAAAAAATTATATAAAGAGATGGAATATAGCAGCAACCAAAAAGTACCTTAATTCATTACCATTCATGAACAACTGGTCGCGCTAATGAAATTTGAACACATTGGATATACTAAAACATATGTTCACATGAGTGAGATAATATAGAGTCCATTAGAAGAGTCATGAACCAATCAATGAAGGTATAGGTATTCTGGATGGATGGATGGATAGATAAATCACCGTGTAATCAATAGTGACACCTCCACCTCAAGTATATAAGCAGCTTACCAGAAGTAAGCGCAAATAGCGCTGTGGCTGTACCCCAGCCCGTGTCCCCACCTGGGGATATCTCCGGCAGTTATGAGGTCCCAATGGAGCGGGTGTGACTTGGTTGTGCCAAAGGAATGTCAGACTAAACCACCGAAATCCACCATAAGATAGCCATGATTGGCAGTTCAATAACTTGATGGTCCCACAGAGCAGGTCTCCCCACATACACCGAAGGGAAAATAATAACACTAATAGTGTGATACCGTTTTAAAAATTTAATGAATAAAAGTATTGCACTTACATGTAGAAACATGCAGGTATTGTAAACGTGATCCCTGCTGTATATTTACCACCCCATGTATAGATTAGCATAGGTGGGGGAGAATCTAGTGCTCATGGAGGCCCCTTGTTTTTGTTTGTACCATTTCTCATTAAAGTGGAAATAATTATGATGTAGGAGGAAAGATACTCCTCCTAGGACAAACCACTCAAGTTCAGAAGAGTATTCCGTATATAGATTCCTATGATGTTTGAGTGACTGTAATCTCAGGGTGTGGGGTATACAGGAATAAAAGGATCTGACGTCACAGGTTAACCACTTCTTATTCTCATCCCAGGGAAGACCATCAAGCATTTATATGGTGTGTTTGGTATCTCTCAGGTGGAAAGGTATTCTGTTGACAAGCGGTTGTAACAAGGTATCCATCAAATTGCCAAGAGGTTCACCAGGAGAGCCAATGCTCACCACAATAGGTCTGCCCTGTGTGCCCTGGAAGGTGGTAAAAATAGGTTCAACTGGATGAACGGGTACCAATTTGTTAGCCCCATTATGATCAAGGATCCCTATAGACACATGCCTCATTCACAGTCAGATCCAAACGCTCCTTATAATTCTGAGTGGGGTCTGAACTTAAACGCAAGTTTCTTCATCAGAGAGTTGTCGCAATGTCTCATTAAGGTAGTCAGAGGAATGGAGTACCACCACAGCTCCTCCCTTGTCTGATCCCTTGATTACAATGTTGGGATCCTCTTGTAAAAAATTCAGGATCCCTTTTTCTTTTTCTCTTAAAATGCACTTTTTAAATACGGAGTCATCTACTTCCCCATCGCACACTTTTTCTTCCAACAGTTCACTTCCGCTCACTGATTTTGATTTTCAGTATTTTTAATTGATCCATGATATGAGCATGTTGGACACTTCTGGATATTCAGGAATCCTGGTCAATGACCAAATAGGACTGGCAGATCACTTCTCTATTCCCTCTTATTTCAAATTGGAATTTTACCCTATCCAAACTGGAGGAAAACAATTGGATCTTTCAGAAATTTGTCAAATGAGATCTTGTGACCTTGGCCAAATCTATGGGCACCTCCTCCAAGCATCGCCAGAACCTCACTAGAGGAAAAAAAGGGATCCTGAAATCTTTACAAGAGGATTCCAACATTGTAGTCAAGCGCTCAGACAAGGGAGGAGCTGTGGTCATACTCCATTCCTCGGACTACCTTTTTAATGAAGTATTGCAACAACTCTCTGATGAAGAAATGTGTGAGTGCTTACCTTCAGACCCCAATTGGGGATATAAGGAGCGTATGGATCTGATTTGTGAGTGAGGCAGTGTCTATAGGGATCCTTGATCATAATGAGGCTAATAAATTGGTACCCTCTCATCCAGTTGCTCCCATTTTCTTACCACCTTTCCAAGACACAGGGCAGACCTATTGTGGCGAGCATTGGCTCTTGGTGAACCTCTTTGCAATTTTGATGGAAACCTTGTTATAACCTTTTGTCAATAGAATACCTTCCCACCTAAGAGATACCAAACATACCATACAAATATTCAATGGTCTTCCCTGGGATGGTAAGTGGTTAACCTGTGATGTCACATCCCTTTATTCCTGTATACCCCACACTTAGTCACTCAAACATCATATGGATCTATATATGGAATCCTCTCCTCAACTTAAGTGGTTTGTCCTGGAAGGAGTATCTTTCCTCCTACATTCTATTTATGTTCTCTCTAATAAGAAATGGTACATACAAAAACGAGGGGCCCCCATGGGTGCTAGATTCTCCCCCACCTATGCTAACTGATAAATGGGGTGGTAGAAGGAACAGTATGTCTATAACACATGCAATCCTTACAGGGACTCAATTGCTGCATATTTTTGATGACCTGGTTTTCATCTCTGGCCATGGCCTATCTGAACAACAACCCCCTTAATTTTAAATCGGAGGAACACCATGTCGAGATTATCTAGACTTTACATTGTCTGGTTTCGTTCAGGATAAGACTGTGAAGTGCGTTCATGTAGGAAACCTACATCTAAAAATGCACTTTTACATTCATCTAGCTGTCAGCACAGAAACAGCACTCTTGGTAGACGAACACAGCTCTAGATTACAGATCACTACAGGCAGCATTTCTTTTTTGGCTTGATTGGCAACAGATTTACAGTCCTTTGGCTCGTGGTTGCTGGTTGCTATGGGAAACGGCTGTGCAGGTTATCATAGGGAAAACCTGGAATTATGAGCCCCCATATGTAGCGATACCCCCACAAGGGCTGCTGGATTTTATGGGACCTCTGGGTCACCCTATTTTAGTGAAATCTCTACTGGCAGAAACTCTGTCCCCTTTCTTGAAAATACCAGCCCACCTGGCTGCTTAGTGAAATATCCCAGGATAAGGGATTGAATCACAGCTTGTTAGTACAGTCACAGAAAAGCTTGCTTGATATTACATGCAGCAACCCCTTTTTTGGCCCTAGCGATGTAGAGGTACTCTGGCCTTTTACTGTACAGGTGGTCCTTCTCAAGCCAGAGTCTCTCCCAACCGACACCATGGGGATAGTGGAGATCCATCTGTCTTTATCCTTTCTCAGCTCTCAGCCTTGAGGCAAAACCCCCCTCATCCCCGGGTTCCCTCCCAGTCCACCCTCTAGCTTCCAGAAACTTCTCTTCCAAGCGAATCTGGAGGAGGTACCAGAGGCCGGCCCTGTAGAGCCCTCCAGTTCCCACAACTACCATGAGTCACAAAAACAAATTTACCTACAGTAGTCTAGTACTAGCGGGTGCTACATATATATTTTTTCAGTTTTTTTTTTTTTTTTTTCTCAATATTTTTTTCACTATTTTTATTTTTGTCTGCCCTTTATTATATAAGAGGTTTACTGAGCTTCATTTTCCGTGACCTGACTACCACATCTTTCTGTCTAATTATGCAGCAGCCGATGATGCATTTAACCTCACTCTTTGCTTAGAATCCCTATTCCCATGATTAATCTCTAGGGGGCGGAGCAAAACACATTGGGGGCATGGCCTGGTTGAAGCCCTGGCTGAGACTGCCACATACTCCTTTACAGTGGACGTTCAGCAATGTGAGCCTTATGGGATACTTTTCCTGCTACATGGTGACGTCTGTGTCAGGAACCATGAATCAGATAGAAACAGAAAATGTAGTAAAAATCACACCTTTTTAATAAAATGGTAAAAATGGTAGCCATAACATAGCCAGGGATACGGTAGCCAAAGCGGGTAGTCAGAACAAGCCAGTAAATAAGGAAGCCAGAGATCGATGTAGTCGGAGGCAGCAGGATCAGGAACCAGAAGGGACTTCAGCCAGGCATGTTTTCAACAGGAACACAGCAGAGCGTCTCTTGATATGTTTGACCAAGGCGAAGGCACTGAAGGAATGAACCAGGCAGTTTAAATAGCCAGAAGGGGCTGACTGTGGGCTGGACTTGACGAGCAGGAAATGATCACCAGGTGAGCCACTGTGGAACGATGAGTGCTGGCAATTAACCGACAGCTGAGCAACCAGAGCACTGAGAACGGAGAGCTAAGAGTCCAGCCCTGACAGTGCCCCCTCCTCAATGACCCCTCCCCCTCAGAGGGCCTCTTCCCAATCTGGTAGGAAGGCGCAGGTAGGTATCTGCGGTCAGCATGGAGTCTGTACCTATCATTGGCACGTCGCAAGGACTCTTGGGCCTGCACCCAAGTGGAAAGAAGATCACAGAGATGCTCTAATGCTGGAATTTGTTCAGGAACAAATTAGTCAGTCAACATGGATGGTTGGAAACCATAATATGCCAATCAGGAATCTGTATTGACCGCATTATTGTGAGCAAACTCCTCCCAAGGTAGGAGGTCTGACCAGTTGTTATGGTGGTCAGAAATATAGCAACGCAGAAACTGCTCTAAGGCTTAGTTGGCTTGTTCTGCGGCCCCATTGGACTGCGGGTGATAGGAGGAGAAGGAAAGCTGAATTCCTAACTGTGCACAAAAGGCTTGAAAAAACATGAAGACAAATTGGCTACCCCTGTCAGAGATGACCTTGGATAGCCTGATCCAATGTACCTGAAAGATCTCCTGAGCAAAAATGGATGCCAGTTCTTTGGAAGTGGGTAACTTCCAAGTGGGTAACTTCTTTAGTGAAATACAACGTGACATTTTCAAGAACTGGTCAACCATCATAAGAATAACTGTGTTGCCCTGGGAGTTTGGTAACTCCACAATAAAACCCATAGACAGGTGGGTCCAAGGCCTCTCTCCATTGGGTATGGGTTGTAAGAGGCCCACTAATAGGTGTTGTGTCTTACTCTGAGCACACACAGAACAAGCGGCTACAAAGACAGTTATCAGTGCGGAGACTAGGCCACCAGAATTGTTGCGAAATAGCCCAAATGAGTTGATTCTTCCCTGGGTGGCCAGCTGCCTTGGGAGAATGGTAAGTCTGGAGCAAAGCAGTGTGGAAATTCTGAGGGACAAAGCAGTGGTCACCAGGTTTCTCAGGAGGAGAATGGATCTGAGCAACAAGAATTGTCACCCAAAGGTGAAGTGAGACTAGTACGTACAGTAGCCAAAATACAATTGGGAGGTATCACAGGGGCGACAATATAAAACTGTTGCGACAATACGTCAGCCCTTACATTCTTAAGCCTCATCCACACGTCCGTTAGAAAAAATGAGCTGTAAAAGCTAGTTCTGATGCCAGAAAAAATCGGTGGTAAAAACGCAATATTAGCAGCGTTTTGCATTGGCATCAATGCGTGTTTAGCCGCGCTAGCTTTTAGCGGCTTTTTTCATGCCTCTATTCAAAATCAATGGTTCCCTAGCCCATTGATTTGAATAGAAGTCACACCGCAAGTCGGATCATAACGTGACTAGTGTGCTGAGGATCTTGAAGGGGAACCCCCCCGCCAAAATGGAAAACAAAATTGGCGTGGGGTCCCCCCCAGGATGATTCTAGACCTCTGTCTGGTATGGATTTTAAGGGGAACCCCCACGCCAATCCATAGTAGACCCTTATCCAAGCACGCAGCCCGGCAGGAAAGGGGGGATGAGTAAGCACCCCCCGGACCATATCAGCCCACGTGCCTAAAACATGGGGAGGTGGGTGCTTCGGGGCAGTGGGGGCCCTGCTCCCCCTACCCCAAAGCACCTTGTCCCTATGTTGATGAGGACAAAGGCCTTTTTCTGACAACCTTGGCCGGTGGTTGTCGGAAACTGCGGGTAGGGGTGGGCTTATCACGATCTGGAAGCCTTTTTAACAAGGAGGGCCAGCAGATCCTGGCCCCCCACCCTGTGTGAATGAGTATGGGGTACATTGTACCCCTACCCATTCACTTTAAGAAAAAAAAGTGTCAAAAATAAACACTTGTTTTCAAAGTAATTTTTTAAGGCAGCTTCAGTATCTCTTCCGATATCTTCTCCCTTCATCCTCCGGTTCTTCTCCTTCCTCTCTGCGCTGTCTTCTCCCCCTCTCCGGTTCTTCTCCTCTCTGCGCTGTCTTCTTCCTCTTATGCCAGATCTCCTCTCTCTCCGCTGTCTTCTCCCTCTGTTCTTTCTCCAATGTTGACTCAACGCTCTCTCCCGCTCTAATGCTAGGTTCACCGTGTCCCATGAGTTGTATAGCCATGGGGCGAGGCCACCCAGTGACGTCATCCAGAGGCCCTGCCCCCTTGTGACTTCACCACCCGAGCATGATGGGGAAGTGACGTCACAAGGGGGCTGGACCTTCAGATGACGTCACAGGGTGGCCCCGCCCCATGGCTATATGTCATGGCACACGGCAGACCTAGCATTTAGAGCGGGAGAGAGCGCTGAATCAACATCTGAAGAAGAACAGTGCGAGAAGACAGCTGAGAGAGGAGACCCGGCAGAAGAGGGGGAAGACGGCACAGACTGGAGAAGAACCAGAGAGGGGGATAAGAATGCGCAGAGAGGAGAAGAACTAGAGAGGGTTAGAAGACAGCGCAGAGAGGAGGGAGAAGAACCAGAGGATCAAGGGAGAAGAAATCGGAAGAGACGCTGAAGCTGCCTTAATAAATTACTTTGAAAACCCGTGTACTGTGTTTATTTTTGACACTTTTTTTTGAATGGGTAGGGGTACAATGTACCCCTACCCATCTGGGATCTGGGGACACCCTTGTTAAAGGGGGCTTCCAGATTCCAATAAGCTCCCCCCCGCAGACCGCGACAACCACCAGCCACAGTTGTCAGGAAGAGGTCTTAGTTCTCATCAACATGGGGACAAGGTGCTTTGGCGCGGGGGTGCAGGGCCCCCCTGACCCAAAGCACCCACCCCCCATGTTGAGGACATGTGGCCTGCTATGGTCCAGGAGGGGGGGCGCTCACTCGCCCCCCCCCCTTTCCTGACCTACCGGGCTTGCATAAGGGTCTGGTATTGATCTTGGAGGGGACCCCCGCGCTATTTTTTATTTTTTTTGGAGTGGGGGTTACCCCTAAAATCCATACCAGGCCGAAGGGTCTGGTACCTTCCTGGGGGGGGGGGGGGGGGGCCCATGCCAATTTTTTTTTTTTTTTTTTCATTTTGGCGGGGGGTTCCCCTTCAAGTTTTTCAGCACACAAATCGTACCACAAGTCGGATAATCATGATCCAACTTCTGGTGCGACTTCTATTCAAATAAATGGGCTTCCATAGGGAACCACTGATCTTTGAATACAGGCATGAGAAACGCCTGACGAAGGCTTAAAGAGGTTGTATCCATCGTTTAGCAGCTTTTAGCGGCATCAGGTGTTTTTACAGCTCTAGCGCCAGTCATCAGAAAACGCTGGTTGCACTTTTTTTGCCATTTACAGCTCTTAAATGCCTGTGTGTGCATGGGGCCATAGAATAACATGGAGAGGTGTTTAAGCTGTAAAAAAAGAAAATGCCTGACGTTCCTAAAAGCGGCTGTAAAAACGCACGTGTGCATGAGCCCTTAGTACCAGGTCAAAATGTAATTGAAGCTTGACAGAAAAAGAGCCCATTGCACCCTTCTGGGAGATAAGTGTTTTTGCCTCAGATAAGAATGTGAGATTCTTATGGCCAGTCAAAATGAGGACCGGCACATCGTACCTTGGAGGAGATGCCTTCATTCTTGAAGAGCTAAAATGATGGCTAACAATTCTCTGTCCCCAATCTCATAATTGAATTCTGCAGGAGGCAATTTCTTAGAAAAGTAGCCACAAGAATACATAGAGCTCTCCAAGGTACGACGTTGAGACAGAAGGGCACCTGCTCCAGTCTCCGATGCATCAACCTCAAGAATGAAGGGTAACGTAGGATCAGGATGTGCCAGTACAAGAGCTGAAACAAAGGCTGCCTTGAGGGACTCAAAGGCTTTAATGGAGAGACCAATTCTCTGGGTTACCGTCCTTTCTGGTCATATCAGTCAGGGGCTTGACCAGAGAAGAGAATTTCTGAATACATTTCCAATAATTGGCGAAGCCAAGAAAACATTGTAGTGAACGTAGACCTATGGGTCAAGGCCACTGTAGAACCGGCAGTAGATATGTCATAACCCAGAAATTTAACCTGTTCACCATGGAACTCGCACTTTTCCAATTTACAATACAGGTTATTCTCTCTTAACCTCTGTAGCATACAGGATACATCTGTGTGGCAGTTCTCTAGGGATTTAGAATATCCTCAAGATAAACCACCACACATTGCTGCAACATATAAATAGACATTGTTGATGAATTGTTGAAAAACTGCAGGAGCGTTGCAAAGACCAAACGGCATTAAGCGGTATCCGTAATGTCACGTCCTGGTATTAAACGCAGTTTCCATTCGTTGCCCTCCTTGATTCTCATGAGATTGTATGTCCCTCTCAGATCGAGCTTCCTGAAAACCGTTGCTCCCTTGAGGTAGTCGAATCTGTAATCAACAGAATCGGTTAGGCGTTCTTAATCATGATCCAATTGAGACCCCTATAATCGATACAAGGTCTGAGTTCACCAATCATCTTCTTTTCTTTTTCCCAAAGCCAGCACCAGCAGGAGATGAGGATTTGCGGATGAACCCTCGGGAAAGTGCATCGGCAACATAGTCCCCCATGGCTTCATCCACATGCTTTACTGCATTGTGGCGACCAGGAAAGAACCTCAGCATGAAGCCAATCAAAGGGTGGTTGTGCCTCTGTAACCAAGGATAACCAATGACCACTGGGTAACTGGGAGAGGAAATGACTTGAAATTAGATTATCTCCTGGTGAAGAGCCCCTATGGCCATGGTCAAGGGAGCAGTCTCATGAGTTACATGGGCAGGCTGTAGAGGTCTCCCATCAATAGCCTTAATGGCAAGTGGAATGGCACAAAGCTGCAACAGGATCGAGTGCTTAGACACAAAGGCAATATCTACGAACAGGCCTGCAGCCCCAGAGTCGATTAGAGCCTGTGTATCGATGGACAACTCAGACCAAGAAAGGGTTACCGGAACTAGAGGCTTATCCTACAGGATAACTGAGGACGTAACAATGCCACCTAAGTTCTGTCCCTTGCAGGAGCTCGGGTGCGAGCCTTGCCGGAAAGGTAGGACAAGACTTCAAAAAGTGACCTGCCTGGCCACAATAAAGGCACAATCACTCCCACCTCCGAAAGGCCCTCTCATCCGCAGAGAGACATGAGAAGCCCAACTGCATGGGTTCTACTTCACTGGCTGACTCGGTACCAGGAGGTGAGGGAGGCAAGGGTGGGACTGCAAAGCTTGGAGCCAAACTTACAGGAGGCTTCTGCAAGCCTTCTTAAAGGAAGGTCTCTCTCGGAGTCTGGAGTCAATGAGAATGGCAAACATTATCAACTTCTGCAGATATGTAGGTATGTCTTGAACTGCTATCTCCTCTTTGATGTTATCCAAGAGACCATGAGAAATAGCAGCCATGAGGGCCTCATTGTTCCAAGTGACTTCTGCTGCCAGAGTGCGGAATTCTATGGCATAATCTGCAACAGTTCTCGTACTCTTTTTTTTTTTTTTTTTTTTTTTTTTTTTTTTTAATGGACATGAGGTACTTGGCAGCAGAAGTGGAGCATGCAGGAACGTCAAATACCCTTTTAAAGGAAGCCACAAACTCAGGGTAACTCATTACAATGGGTTTTTGCATCTCCTATAGAGGGTTTTCCCAGGCCAAGGCTCTATCAGAAATCAAAGAAATAACGAAGCCTACTTTGCTTCTGTCCGAGGGGAACGCCTGGGGCAGCATCTCAAAGTACATCTCAACCTGGTTGAGAAGCCCTCTGCATTGAACTGGATTGCCCCCAAATCGCTGGGGAAGTGGAGCGGAACCGGACATACCTCTTACCGAGGTAATATTCGAGACGGGTGCCTGAACAGAGACTGGAGCAGCAGCAGGGACGGCCTGCAAGACAGGTTGTACCGGAACAGCTACAGTGGGAAGATCCTGGTGAGCAGTGCAATTCAGGAGCTTCTAGAATGCTATAGCAAACTGATCCATGCCATCATAGGAAGAAGCTTCCTGCGGTGGCACACACAGCTGCAGAGGACTACAGAAGATGAGATTTGGGGCTGAGCCGCACCGTGTGTCTATAGACACAGAGATCGGGACTTGGGAGCGAGCAGGTACAAATGCTTCCATAGCTCCCCACTGTCAGAATACAATAACACAGCAGGAGTAATTCCCCCATCCACACGGTGTGTCGATGCGGAATTGGATTTTTTTTTTTTTTTTTTTTTGCTCAACCTGCTGGTTGGTACCTGCTAAATCATAAAAAAAAAGATTGAAAATACTCCAAGAAATGTCCATCTATGGTTTAGAAGCTCTGAGGGTGTACTTTATTTATTTTTTTAATTTTTTTTTTTAGGTTGACGTGAATGGACATGTTAATATTAGCCTGTTAAAGGGGGGTGGAGCATTAGTACCAGGAGGTAGTAAACTGTAGAAGCAAAGTCCTAGTTTTATGTCCAAGCCCAGGTACTGTATATAGAAAATAAATGCAAGCACTAAAACACCCTACCTAAACAGACAGAATAAATAAATTACACATGCAAGTCTATGCGTATTCGAACAAGTAAATATCTCTATTCTGTTAAACATTTGTATGATAAAATTAAAAACCACACATTAGAAGGTCCTACCTTAAACAGACTGAACAAATAAAAAAAAGGAGGCACTTATTCTAAATATTCGACACCCATGGCACCTTCCCCCTCCCTCGTCTACGTGGTAAAGGTATAATGACCCAAGATTCACGGAGGAAAAAAAATAAACAAGTCAGACAAATTCCATCCTGGAAGATTACACACCAAAAATTAAAATAGTATGTTTACAAATTGTCTTATCTCTATAAATGAACAAGCTTATGCGTATCTGAACGTACACATTAAATAAATAAGACAGACAAATCCATCCCACAAAATCACGAACGTAAATAAAAGATATATGTCATGGACCCGAACCTGTATTTTGATCCTGAAACGAAGATGTCAAATGATGGAGGACCATGATTACGAGGTGGGGGGAAATTGTCCGATTATAATTGTACAGGTAAGTGCAGTTGGATTTTTTTTTTTAAT
>BLSH010215950.1:37042-50482 GCA_018402905.1 Glandirana rugosa | reverse complement strand
TATACGTTGGGGTGTTTGCTTTCCAAAATGGGGTGATTTTTTGGGCGTTTCCATTGGCCTGGTGCTCCAGGACCTTCAAAAGTGCAAGAGGTAGTCAAGAAATTATGTGTGTAATTTATGCTCCTAGAACGCCTGACGTTGCTCCCTGCATGTTGGGCCTCTGTATGTGGCCAGGCTGTGTAAAAGTGTCACACATGTGGTATCGCCATACTCGGGAGGAGTAGTAGAATGTATTTTGGGGTGTAATTTGTGGTATGCATATGCTGGGTGTGAGAAATAACATGTTAACATATGACAATTTTGGGGGAAAAAAAATAAATACATAAAAAATGCATTTTGCAAAGAATTGTGAGAAAAAATTACAACTTCAAAAAATTCACTACGCCTCTTACTAAATACCTTGGAATGTCTACTTTCCAAGAAGGGGTAATTTGGGGGGTATTTGTACTTTCCTGGCTTGTTAGGGTCTCGGGATATGAGATAGGCCGTCAGTAAATCAAGTGTGATCAATATTCAGTGATTGGCACCATAGCTTGTAGACTCTATAACTTTCACAAAGACCAAATAATATACACGAATTTGTTTTTTTTTTTTACCAAAGATAGGTAGCAGTATAAATTTTGGCCAAAATTTATGAAGAAAAATGACTAATTTGCAAAATTTTATAACAGAAACGAAGAAAAATTAATTTTTTTACAAAATTTTAGGTCTTTTTTTAATTATAGCGCAAAAAATAAAAAACCCAGCGATGATTAAATACCACCAAAAGAAAGCTCTATTTGTGTGAAAAAAAGGACGCAAATTTCATATGGGTACAGTGTAGCATGACTGAGCAATTGTCATTCAAAGTGTGAGAGCGCTGAAAGCTGAAAATTGGTCTGGTTGTTAAGGGGGTTTAAGTGCCCAGTGGTCAAGTGGTTAAAAAGTCTGAGAAGAGATGAATTCTCCATCTATTTACTCCTAGGTGCAAAGCACAGCTGAGCATGGTCATCCATGAAGTAATTACAGGGCGCTATAGTAAATACCAAAATGAGAGTTTTTTTGGGAGTAAAAAGTGGAGCAATGCAGCCCAATGCAATTTTCAGCCATTCATTCTAATACAATTGTAACTTCCCCAAATAAATACTTTTCATGTTGAGATGAAATGTATCTTTCTCTCAAAGAAATTGTCCTCGCAACAATGTTGCAATTTTGATAATCTATTTTGTTTTTAAGATTGGTAGAATGTTCAATCTTTTTCATGTTTTGATAAAATATTATTTTTTCTCTGTCACTTTCACTTGTTGATATCTAGGGCATGAAAATATTTCCCCAAACTCACACAGGTGTCTTTACAAACCAAAAACAATACCATTGCTTATGGAAATTTAAAATGAATCCCATTTGTTTTATTTTTTCCAAATTATTTTAAAGAGGAAGTAAACCCTGATGGGTTTTACTTCCTCTTTGTTACTCTGCAATAGTCTATTATGTGTCACTTACCTGCATTGGAAGCCTGGGATGTCCCCACTCCAGGCCGCATCCATCTTCTCCCCTCTTCCTTCCGGGGCCGCGATCTCCGGCACTGTGACAGGCCGCAGCTGCGTGACGTCATTCCTGCGCATGATCTCAGTCAAGAAATGGCACGTCGGCACATGCAAGTACAGTGAGGTCAGGCACTGATGTGGATGAGAAGGCCTGGCTCGCAGTCTCCGCTCTAATTCAGCCAAAAGGTGTTCTATTGGGTTGATGTCAGGACTCTGTGCAGGCCAGTTAAGTTCCTTCACCCCGAACTCTTTCATCCATGTCTTTATGGACCTTGCTTTGTGCACTGGTGTGCAGTCATGTTGGGACAGGAAGGGGCCATCCCCAAACTGTTCCCACATTGTTGGGAGCATGAAAGGCCCACCAAAATCCTCAGCACCAGGCCCATGATGCTCGTAATCTGGCCCTGCGCGGCTCCATGTCTGAATAGACACAGGGAGCTGCGGCTCGGCTCGGGTGCCCCCATAGCAAGCTGCTTGCTGTGAGGGCACTCAACAGGAGGGAGGAGCCAGGAAGAGGGACTCGAGAAAAGGTGGATCGGGACTGCTCTCTGCAAATCCACTGCACAGAGCAGGTAAGTATAGCTTGTTATTTTTAACTTAGTCTATTTTTTTTTTTTTTTTACAATCACTTTAAAGCAGAACTAATCCCATTGCTTTAAATGAGAAGTACAGGCAAAGCTGGTTTGGCTGTACTTCTCCCATGGATCACAGGAGTACAGTTCATTCTGCAATCGTGTGACCCTTTTTTCAGCCGGCTGATGTGAAAGAGCTGGTCCAGGTTTGGGCTCCGTCCACATGCCTGGACTGCCACCTGGCTCAGCCTCTCAGCGAGCCAAGGAGAGCCTAAGCTGGCTGTTCCCCCCTCCACTGCCATGCACTCCAGTAGGCGAGGGGGTGGGGGGGAGCAGAGCAGAGAGTGGTGACTGACAGTTACCAGGTCTCTGCTCAGGGAGCCCCGAGAACCGAGCAATCGGCAGTGTTTAATTGTTCGGTTCTCAGTGTTAGAGCCAACGGGGGGCAGATGCAGCATCGGACCTAGGTAACTATTATTCTGAAAGAAAAAAACTCCATACTTCTCTTTTATTGGTTTCAAAATGGTATTCCTGGCATGCTGGAACCACAATTAACTGTCACCTTTTGGTAGTACTCTCAACCAAACTGTCAAACTATCAAATGGCTGGTGTCAGAATTGATCACATGTGCAGCATCATGGCAGTTTCAAATAAAACAAAGGCTAAGATGGCAGCTTCCTTGGTTGAAAAAGATAGGAGGTTAGTTCTGTTTTAAAGCTTAACGTCAATCTTTTATAGTTGAAATTGATTTCATTGTACAGTGATCTTCTCATAGTTGCAATAGAAGCTGCAGCAAGCCAGATAAAACCTGCTTCATTTACTGGCTGGAGCACATCCGATGTCATCTTGCTCTTTCCTCCCTATCCTTACTGTCCCTGGCCTACCCCTTTCATTTCATTCATTGAATTTCAATCATGGAGTCTCGGAATCACATCACATGCCAGGCCAGGGGTGCGACACCTTTTTTTTTTTTTTTTTTTAATTCACAATCAAGCCCCCAGTAAAAAGATGGCATAAAGAACATAGTATATCACAGTAGTATCCTCTGCTCCATTTCACTTCACCCCCCCCCCCCCGCGCACACACAGTAGTACACTTTGACCCACTTCTTTATTTTAGGCAGAAAGGGAAGACCTCTGGAGACACTCTATGCCTTCTAAAGAGGAGTTGTGATGACTGGTATATACTGTCACTAGGAAACGTGTCACCTCTGGTGATAATTACTGTAAGTGAAGAAAAATAAATGTTACAAAAAATAAACATAATAAAAAAAATACAAAACCCCTATACACAAACCGTGCCGACACTCTCTCACACACACTGTACAAATATAAAACGTAAAACACATTTTTTTTTAACCACTTCAGTCCCGGAAGGATTTACCCCCTTAATGACCAGGCCATTAACCACTTCAGCTCTGGAAGGATTTCACACTTTAGGACCAAAGCACTTTTTGCGATTCGGCACTGCGTCACTTTAACTGACAATTGCGCAGTCATGCAAAGTTGTACCCAAACAAAATTTGTGTCCTTTTTTTCCTACAAATAGAGCTTTCTTTTGGTGGTATTTGGTCACCTCTGCGTCATTTCTGATCGCAGCTATAAACAAAAGAGCGACAATTTTGCAAAAAAAAAACTAAATTTCTTACTTTTTGCTAAAATACAAATCCAAAAAAAAATATATAAAAAAAAACTTTTTTTTCCATCGGTTTTGGGCGATTTATATTCTTCCTCATATTTTTGGTTAAAAAAATCGCAATTGGCGATGAGAATAAATTTCTGGGGTTTTTATTTATTTATTTTTTACTAGTAATGGTGGCAATCTGCGATTTTTAGCGGTACTGCAATATTGCAGCGGATATGTCGGACCATTTTGACACTTTTTTGGGACCATTGGCATTTATACAGCGATCAGTGCTATAAAAATGCACTGATTACTGTGTAAATGCCATTGGCAGTGAAGAAGTTAACCTGGAGGGGGCGCTCTAAGGGTTAACTGTGTTCCCTGGGAGTGTTTTAACTGTGTGGGCTGGCCTGGCAGGGGGAGGAGAGTGATCAAGGCTTCCATATACAGGAAGCCTGTGATCACCGCCCTTCCCCGTCAGTGCGGGGGGGGGGGCATCACGGGTAGCCGGCGGCGATCGAGTCCGCTCTACCCGCTCCCTGCCCCCCCCCCCCCGACCACAGTGAGGGACATCGCAGCCGCCGTCATATGACTTTGTCACCGTCAGACTGCGGTCGGCAAGTGGTTAACTGACAATTGCGCAGTCGTGCAACACTGTACCCAAACAAAATTTGCTTCCTTTTTTTCCCCACAAATAGAGCTTTCTTTTGGTGGTATTTGATCACCTCTGCGGTTATTTTTTGCGATATAAACAAAAAAGTGACCATTGTTTTTTTCTGCTATAATGCATATTATAAATAAATAATAAAATAAAAATGTATTCATCAGTTTAGACCGATATATATTCTTCTACATATTTTTGGTTAAAAAAAAAAAAAATCGCAATAGGCGTATATTGATTGGTTTGCGCAAAAGTTATCGTGTCTACAAACTACGGGATAGATTTAGGGACTTATTTTTTTTTTTTTGTTTGTTTTTACTGGTAATGGAGGTGATCTGTGATTTTTAGCAGGACTGTGTTATTGTGGCGGACTAATCTGATCCCAAATGACACTTTTTGGGGACCAGTGATCTTACTACATTGATCAGTGCTATAAAAATGCAGTGATCAATGTATAAATGACACTGGCAAGGAAGGGGTTAACACTAGAGAGCGATCAAGGGGTTAAGTGTGTTCCCTGGGTGTGTTCTAATCGGAGGGAGGATGAGTTGCCAGGGACATGAGATCGCTGTTCCCAATCGCTGGGAACAGAAGATCTCTTGACACGTCACCTGGCAAAACGGAGATCCGCCTTGTTTACATAGGCAGATCTGTTCTGCCTCTGTACACCACGATCGCAGGTCGCTGGCGGACATCGCTATCTCCCATGCACGGCCCACCATACAGCTATGTATGAGAGCCGATCTGCCTCACTATAATGATGGCGGCTGGTAGGCAAACGATTAAATTAACCACTTAACAACCGGCCCATAGCCGAATGACGGCTACAGGGCGGTTGCTTAATTCTGGGAGGACGTCTATTGATGTCCTCCCAGAATCAAGCTTCCCGCGCGCCCCCTAGGTCACACACACGGGAACATCCGTGACTGCTGGGTCCCCTGGCATCACGGATCGTGGTGAATGGCCGCTGTGAGCAGCCTTTCACCACGTGATCGCTCCGTCAATTGAGGGAGCTATCACATGTAAACAAGCCGGAGCTTCCCCCGGCTTTTCTCTCTCCTCTCGGCACCGATCGGTGCACTGAGAGAGGAGAGGGGCAGAGTGAGGATGTGCTGAAGCACTGTGGGCGATGTGTAATGCCCACAGCACTGCTAAGTGACAGTGAGGGACAGGCTGCACCCCCCACCATCCATCCACACCCACCCAGCCATCCTCACCCCATCTGTGCTCACCCACCCAGCCATCCTCTCCCCATCCATGCTCAGCCACCCATCCATCCTCGCCCATCCAGCCATCCTCACCCATCCAACCACCCTCTCCCATCCAGCCAATCCATCCCCATCTGTGCTCATCCATCCTCATCCGTGCTCATCCATCCTCATCCGTGCTCATCCATCCCCATCCGTGCTCATCCATCCCCATCCGTGCTCATCCATCCCCATCCGTGCTCATCCATCCCCATCCGTGCTCCGCCATCCTCATCCGTGCTCCGCCATCCTCATCCGTGCTCCGCCATCCTCATCCGTGCTCCGCCATCCTCATCCGTGCTCCGCCATCCTCATCCGTGCTCCGCCATCCCCATCCGTGCTCATCTATCCCCATCCACGGCTCATTTGTGCCTCATTCATGCTCATCCATACTACATCAGTTCTGTGACACATCTATGCCACTACAGTGCCCCTACAGTACCCATCCAGCTCATTCCTCTTCCGTGCTCAGTCATCCCCATCCGTGCTCAGTCATCCCCATCCGTGCACAGTCATCCCCATCCGTGCACAGTCATCCCCATCCGTGCACAGTCATCCCCATCCGTGCACAGTCATCTCCATCCGTGCACAGTCATCCCCATCCATGCACATCCATCCCCATCCACGGCTCATTTGTGCCTCATTCATGCTCATCCATACCACATCAGTTCTCATCCGTGCCACTACACTGCCCATCCGTGCCACTACACTGCCCATCCGTGCCACCACATTGCCTCACAATCGTGTAAAAGATAGTCAAATTAGATTTGAAATGTATGCCCCTAGAACACCTGACGGTGCTCCCTACATGTTGGGCCTCTGTATGTGGCCAGGCTGTGTAAAAGTGTCACACGTGGTATCGCCATACTCGGGAGGAGTAGCAGAATATATTTTGGGGTGTAATTTTTGCCAGGTACATGCTGTTAGAAATATTGTATAAATGGATAACTCTGTGTAAAAAAAAAAAAAAAAAATCATTTTCTTTCCACATTTTCCAAAAACTTGTGGAAAAAATTACATGTTCAAGAGGCTCATTATGCCTCCTAGAATATACGTTGGGGTGTTTGCTTTCCAAAATGGGGTCATTTTTTGGGCTTTTCTATTGTCCTGCTGCTCCAGGACTTTCAAAAGTGCAAGAGGTAGTCAAGAAATTATATGTGTAACTCATGCTCCTAGAACGCCTGATGGTGCTCCCTGCATGTTGGGCCTCTGTATGTGGCCACGCTGTGTAAAAGTTTCACACATGTGGTATCGCCATACTCAGAAGGAGTAGTAGAATGTGTTTTGGGGTATAATTTGTGGTATGCATATGCTGGGTGTGAGAAATAAAGGGATTTTATTATAACTTACTGTAAAATCCTTTTTCTCTGAGTTCACTGACAGACGCAGCACCCACCCCTCTGTGTTGAGTTTGTATGGCTTGTTACGAACTGATATGCTATTGTCCAGCAGGGGCTTATATGCTAAGGTGAGGACGGCCTCCTGGGAGGGGCCAACCTATACTTTTGTTTGTTTCTTTGCCTAGTCTACTCCTAGTAAGATGAGCATAAACCCCACGTGTCATAAGAAGGGCTGCGTCTGTCAGTGAACTCGGAGAAAAGGATTTTACGGTAAGTTATAATAAAATCCCTTTTTCTCTTACGTTCGCTGACAGACGCAGCCCTTCTTATGACACGTGGGGATGCCAAAAGCTGTGCCAATCAAGAGGGGTGGGCAAACTACAACAACTGTACCCAACAAAACCCTCTCAGAAGGTGCCAGTCGTGCCTACACTGCTGCCTGTAAAACTTTGCGGCCAAAAGCAGCATCCGCAAATGCTGAAACATCAACCTTGTAAAACTTAGTAAACGTGTGCACTGAGGTCCAAGTAGCCGCTTTGCACACCTGAGACACCGAGGCCTGGTGTCAAAAAGCCCAGGAAGTACTAACTGCCCTGGTGGAATGAGCCGTGACTGGAATAGGGGGAACCTTGCCCCGAACCTCATATGCATGAGTCACGGTCTTCCTGTTCCAACCCCCCCCCGCCTCACGCCAAGCAGTATAGGCCTTCCAGGTCCTATGATAAATCTTACGCGCAGTACACTTGCACGCTTTAAGCATAGTAGGGATCACGGAGTCGGAGACACCCCTATCCCTCAACACCTGGGACTCAATAGCCAAGCCGTCAAAACCAGCGAGGGTAAAGCAGGGTGCAAGATGGGTCCCTGAGACAGTAGGTCTTCGCGAAGTGGAAGACGCCACAGGACATCTGCCACCATCCGAACCACATCGGCGTACCAAGGACGCTGAGGCCAATCCGGAGCTACCAGGATTGTCAGGATTCCCTCTGCTTCTATCCTGCGCAGAACCCGCGGCAGAAGCTTCAGAGGAGGAAAGACGTACAGCAGCCAATACTGACCCCAAGGTGCTACCAGTGCGTCCGTGGCGACCGCCAACGGATCTCTTGTTCTGCACACAAAGGTCTGTACCTTGTGATTGAATCTGGAGGCCATGAGGTCCACCTCTGGCGTGCCCCACTTGAGGCAAATCTGGCGGAACACCTCTGGATGTAGGGACCATTCCCCCTGATCCAGAGTCTGGCGGCTGAGAAAGTCCGCCTGTCAGTTTTCCACGCCTGGAATGTAGATTGCGGAGAGTGCTGGCACGTGAAGTTCTGCCCATCGTAGGATCAGAGCCGCTGCTGCCGAGCTTCTTGTTCCGCCCTGATGGTTCACATATGCCACATGGCATTGTCCGACTGAACCCTGACAGGGAGGCCTCGCAGCCTTGTCGACCAACGGGATAGACAGAGTCTGATCGCTCTCAGTTCCAGTACATTTATCGAAAGGCGAGCTTCCTGAGCTGACCAATGGCCCTGGGCAGAGAACTGACCCAGGACCCCTCCCCAGCCCGATAGGCTGGCATCCGTCGTTCCTATCGACTAATTGAGGGGGAGGAAACATTTTCCCAACTTCAGGGCTGGAGCCCGAATCCACCAAATCAAGGATCCTCAGGTCTGATGATCCAACCTGATCAGTCTGTCTAGGGATAGGGGAGATTTGTCCCATTGCGACAAAATCGCCTTCTGCAGGAACCAAGTGTGACTCTGGGCATAAGGTATCTCTTCGAAAGTCGGCACCATGAGCCCCAACACCCGCATACAGATCCGTAAGGAGGACCACTGGCGTGATAACAGGGTTCGCACTGCTGCCTGTAGTGTCAGCAGCTTGTCCGGAGGTAAAAACACCTTCGCCTGCACCGTGCCCAGAATCAGACCCAGGTATTCCAGACGACAGGATGGAGTCAAGGTCGACTTCTGCAGGTTGATCAGCCAACCAAATTCTTTTAACGTGGACACCGTGATTATCACGTTCTCCTTCAGTGCTGCAGCCGACTCTGCTCTCAAGAGTAAATCGTCGAGGTACGTCGAGCTACCACCGTGATACCTCTGTCTCAACAGCGCCAGCATCGGGGCCACCACTTTGTGAACACTCGGGGACCTGACCGAAGGGAAGTGCCACAAACTGGTAATGCAGATCTCCCACTGCGAAGCACAGAAAACGCTGGTGTCTGTGACAAACTGGAACGTGGAGATACGCGTCCTTGATATCCAGGGACGCCATGAATTCCCCTTGGTGCAGGGCGGCCACGACCGAGCGGATGCACTCCATCCTGAACTTTCTTGCTTTTTACAAAGCAGTTTAGTGCTTTTAGGTCCAGAACTGGCCTGACACCGCCCTTTTTGGGCACCACAAAGAGGTTTGAGTAAAAACCGTGAAACCTTTTCATTGTGGGTACCGATACAATCACCCCCAATTCGGCAAGCGCCCGAACGGCGCCTAGAAGCACCTCCCGATGCCCTTGAGGGAGTCTTAAGTTTGAAGGGAAGAACCTTTCTGGGGGTAGAGAGCTGAACTCTATCCTGTACCCGGAGGACACCAACTCCAGCACCCACCAATCTGTGATGCGGGCTGTCCATCTGTCTGCGAACCCCAGTAACCGGCCCCCCACCCGCGAGTCGGCGAAAATCCTGCCGTTTTGGCTCCGGAAGGAAAGTCCTCTTCCCTCCCGTGAAATCCTTAATGATTTCATCCAATTGCGGGCCAAACAGACGCCCTCCCTGAAAGGGGAGATCCGTAAGAGCTTTCTTCGACGCCTGGTCGCCCGACCAAGAGCAGAGCCACAGCACCCGCCTGATAATAACTGCAAAATCAGACATTTTTGACAGCATGGGAAGCAGGTCCAACGCAGTATCACACAGGTAGCGGAGACCATCTTCCAAGTGTTGTGCTCGTTGCACCCCAGCCCGCGCACACTCACAAGTCAAACCAGTGTGCAATGCGGTAGCGCACTCGAGAAGAGATTGCGCCGCCATAGCAGATGCCAGACCTGGATGCATGGCTGACCCAGTCAACAAGAACAGTGCCTTAGACACTGCCTCCGTGCGGCGATCGGCCGCCTCTTTAAAAGACGGAGACCCCTCTAAGGGAATGGTCGTTGCCTTATTCAGACGGGCCACTGGTGGGTCCACTGTTAGGGAAGCCCACCTCTTAGTAAAACTATCCTCAAAAGGGTAACGAACAGCAAAACGTTTTGGCAAAGCAAAGGAATTTTGCGGCCGCAGCCATTCCCTGAACACCCGCCTGCTCAAAAAACTGATCATAAGGGTAGGCCCTGGGGGACCTAGGGGGCTTAAGTGACCCACAAACATATTTGTACTCTTGCGACTCCCCTGCTTGGTCAAGCCGCATGGACTCGCCAATATTAGTGATCAGAGCAGCCACTATCGCCTTATCGCGCGATAATGAGGCCCCCTGGTCATCTTCACCGTCTGAGGGTATTAATTCACCCTCTGATAGCTCCACGGGGTTCCCGTGACCACCGAGGCGACCTCTGGTTCTGAATCTTCCCCCGAAGAATGAAAGGGGGGCGGACGCTTTTTGGGGCCCCCCGGAGTCGGGTCCGAACCCGCCCGGGGAAAATTCACCAAATACTGCCCTCAGCTGTTCCAAAGAAACCAGGGACCCCGGCGTGGATTGTTGCTCAACTGGCTCCTCCTTGGAAGGCCCCGCAGGTACCCCTGCCATAGCATCGCCGGCCTCTGACATCAAAGACCCCCCACCGTGTGATCACCACCCCTACTCCACCAATCAGCCAGGGAGACCCAGGAGGATTGCACCCACCGCTACCAGCACCCAGGGAGAGCCAGCTATACTTGCTGTTTTTGTAAAATGCCTCAGCGCTGTGACCAGAATGAGCAATGAAGAAAAAAAACTCCACTTCAAGAGCCTGCACCGCCCGTCTGTCAGCCACGCTGTCCAAAGCGAAAGAGGAAGTGCCAGGTGCCTGCAGCATGTTTTTACAACTTCCCCGCACTACCAGAAAATACCACTGGGGGCCGCCAGAGGACAGGCTGAAAACGAGCATGGGCTACAGAAAATGGCCGCTGCCATCAAGAACATGCCGATCCACGGTAAAATGGCGCGGCAGCGGTGAAAGAACGGCGATCCACCGCGAAATGGCGGCGTATCGCCGCATTTAGTGCCCAGTCAGCACGGGGTGCGGTACCGCGGGGGATGGGGGGGGTGACAACCCCAGATGGCGTCCCCACAAATAAGCCCCCACTGGCCGGCTACCTCAGAAGCTGCCCAGGTGCCCACTCTCCGCGCCCCTGGGACGGAAGAGGGGTCCACTCACCGATCTGACGGGCGCAGCGGGTAGCCACCCAGAGCAGACATTCCTCCCCATGGAGAGGGATGCTGCTGGCCAGGCCACTGGACAGGAACAAACCAGTCACTGGGCACAAGTGGAATCAGCCACTAGCCGCCCGCACGGAACGGGTACTATGCGGCGTGACCCCGCCAAGGCTAATGGTAGCTCGCATAGACGTTGGCCGGACTGGGGAAAGTTTTGGATGTCTAGGTATCCTCTATGCCACCAGCCGGCTTCTTGATAGCAGTCTTCATCAGGTAAAAAACATCAGAACGCAGATCCCATGGGGAACCAGGTCTAACTCCTTGCACTAGGCAAATAAAACTGATATGCTATTGTCCAGCAGGGGGTTATATGCTGAGGTGAGGACGGCCTCCTGGGAAGGGCCAGCCTATACTTTTGTTTTTTTCTTTGCCTAGTCTACTACTAGTAAGATGAGCATAAACCCCACGTGTTATAAGAAGAGAAAATCTGTTAACCTATGACAATTTTGTGAAAAAAAAAAAAAAAGAAAAAAAAAATCTTCATTTTGCAAAGAATTGTGGGAAAAAAATTACAACTTCAAAAAATTCACCATGCCTCTTACTAAATACCTTGGAATGTCTACAGGGTGGGCCATTTATATGGATACACCTTAATAAAATGGGAATGGTTGGTGATATTAACTTCCTGTTTGTGGCACATTAGTATATGTGAGGGGGGAAACTTTTCAAGATGGGTGGTGACCATGGTGGCCATTTTGAAGTTGGCCATTTTGAATCCAACTTTTGTTTTTTCAATAGGAAGAGGGTCATGTGACACATCGAACTTATTGGGAATTTCACAAGAAACACAATTGTGTGCTTGGTTTTAACATAACTTTTTATTTTTTCATGAGTTATTTACAAGTTTCTGACCACTTATAAAATGTGTTCAGTGTGCTGCCCATTGTGTTGGATTGTCAATGCAACCCTCTTCTCCCACTCTTCACACACTGATAGCAACACCGCAGGAGAAATGCTAGCACAGGCTTCCAGGATCCGTAGTTTCAGGTGCTGCACATCTTGTATCTTCACAGCATAGACAATTGCCTTCAGATGACCCCAAAGATAAGTCTAAGGGGGTCAAATCGGGAGACCTTGGGGGCCATTCAACTGGCCCATGACGACCAATCCACTTTCCAGGAAACTGTTCATCTAGGAATGCTCGGACCTGACACCCATAATGTGGTGGTGCACCTTCTTGGGAACGTGCCAGCTTCAGTGCATAAAGAGGGAAACACATCATCATGCAGCAATTTCGCATATACAGTGGCCTTGACGTTTCCATTGATGAAGAATGGCCCCACTATCTTTGTACCCCATATACCACACCATACCATCAACTTTTTGGTTCCAACAGTCTTGGAGAGATCTATCCAATGTGGGTTAGTGTCAGACCAATAGCGGTGGTTTTGTTTGTTAACTTCACCATTCACATAAAAGTTTGCCTCATCACTGAAAAAAATCTTCTGCGTAAACTGAGGGTCCTGTTCCAATTTTTGTTTTGCCCATTCTGCAAATTCAGTGCGCCGATCTGGGTCATCCTCGTTGAGATGCTGCAGTAGCTGGAGTTTGTAAGGGTGCCATTTGTGAGTGACTAATATCCGCCGAAGGGATGTTCGACTAATGCCACTCTCCAGTGACATGCGGTGAGTGCTACGCTGTGGGCTCTTGCTGAATGAAGCTAGGACAGCCATTGATGTTTCTTCATTAGTGACAGATTTCATGCGTCCACATTTTGGCAAATCCAACACTGAACCAGTTTCACAAAACTTAGCAAGCAGTTTGCTAACTGTAGCATGGGAGATGGGTGGCCTTGTAGGCTGTCTTGCATTGAAATCTGCTGCAATGACCAGGTTACTGCGTTCACCAGACATCAACACAATTTCTATCCGCTCCGCGCGTGTTAACCTAGGCGACATGTCAATGGCTGTAAACAAAGGGAAACGTGTAAATAACTCATGAAAGAATAAAGTTACATTAAAACCAAGCACACCATTGTTTTTCTTGTGAAATTCCCAATAAGTATGATGTGTCACATGACCCTCTTCCTATTGAAAAAAACAAAAAAGTTATCCTTCTCCCAGTACACTGTGTAGT
>BLSH010215950.1:3018-17618 GCA_018402905.1 Glandirana rugosa | reverse complement strand
AAAATAGTACTGACTTTGGAGTCTCACTTGCCCAGGCTGTCTTGGATTCCCTTATCAAGGAAGGTTTTACGGCGAATCCAAAAAAAGGTGCCATTTGGTTTATAGTAGACATGGGTCCCCGGTGCGGTTCGAGGCAGAGCTTTCAAACATCGCAAAAGTTCAGGACTGAATAACGGACCTCATTTAAGTCTATGGGACCCAAACTGCAAAATTCAAAAGTGCCCATTTTGAAGGCTAATATGCGAGTAATTGGGCATACAAAGGGTTTGGGGGTCCGGGTCCTGGAGGACATGTATAAACGAAAACAATGTTTTTGTAAAAAAAAAACATCATTTTTAAATGAGCAGTGATTTACTGATGCTTAAAGTGAAACCATAAAAATGAGAACGAACAATAAATTAAAAATTCCTTTAAATATAGTGCCCGGGGGGGTCGCTTAGTCTGCCTGTAACATGGCACATCTGTACCATGTATAGAACCTGCTGCAGCAATAATGACATAAAGCCCAAAAATTACATTTTTCATTTAAGCTTTGTTATTTTGTAAACAACACCTTGGTGAACTAGTCTGTATGATGAGGCCACAATTTAGTGCACTCGAAGCAAGATTAGAGATTTTTTGGATAGAAGTAACAGGTGCGGAAAAATTGGGCTTTGGGTGTTGGTGGTGCCCATAAAACCTACACCAAAATTTTTCTTCCAGATGAAATTAACACCCACAGAGCTAGGCAGCCCAGACAGTCTTTCAGAGATTCCAGATCCAGAAAGCATTTAAAGCGGTGCTATGCCCAAAAAAAAACCTGTAAGGCAAAGGCATAATGCGCTAGTATAATCAGTAAGTTTATTAGGCACACACACATGGTGATATATGCACTCACAGAGGTAGATGAAATACAGGCATCAAGGCAAGGGGATCATCCACAGGTCACCGGAGTATAGTCTGCTCTTTCCGAGGCCGAGGGTGGGTACGCTGGTGGTCTCCAGTGCAGCCACGAACGAAGCCTTCAGCAGGGTAGCGTGCTATCGTGGGACGAACGAACGTCACATCCGGGAAGCCGCACAGCTTCCCGGATGTGACGTTCGTTCGGCCCACGATAGCACGCTACCCTGCTGAATGCTTCCCACCCCCAGCCTCAGAAAGAGCGGACTATACTCCGGTGACCTGTGGATGATCCCCTTGCCTTGATGCCTGTATTTCATCTACCTCTGTGAGTGCATATATCACGATGTGTGTGTGTGTGTGTGCCTAATAAACTTACTGATTACACTTAGAGGCGTCGCTGTTTTTTCCTTTTTATTACTACAGGGTGCCTTCCTGCTCAGTTCAGCAGGCTGCCTACCTCTCATTCTACCTTCAACATTGGACTGAATGGAAATTTATGGGACTTTTATTATTCTTCTTTTATTAATATTTCATTATGTCTACAATGATGATACTGCGCAGCCCTATAGGAAAATCTTGCCAATATGTGAAATAAATCCCAAAGTACAGAAAACAGTGATCATTCAAGTGCAAACTTAAAATATACTTCAAATGGTGATATACCTTAAATTATCATATATTCAAATATGTGGACGAACATGTATACAATAAGAAATCTATAAGAAACACCAGCTCAAATGGTGAGACCACTACTGGTGACTACAGCGTGGTTCTGCAGATAGTGCTCAAAAAAAAAAAAAAAAGTCTCTGTGATATAGTATAGAAGGTGCAATATGTGCAAAATTATTACTAACACATTGAGGTGATCCACACGTGTGATCCCAGCCAGTTTTGGGGGAAGTCTTCAGCGCTCCGCCAAAAGGGGTGCAGGGAACGTCTTACAATCCCCGTCCCGTGCTCACAGAACTCTCACCTCAAATACATAGGGCAATCGCCTGTGTATAATTACTCCTGGTGGGGTTATGGTGCCTTCTCCTTTAAGACCCATCCTTGCTGCTCTTATTCAAAGCGATCAGCTATCACCAGTCTGCCGCTCATTTAGATGAAATAACGGTGGGGGCAAGAAAGAAGAACTCCCATAGTGTAGTATGTTAAAAACAACAAGAGGTTTATTGTGCCAAATACTTGCTTACAATTAAAAGGAATAAAAATCGCAGTGGGTATACAAAGATGGCAGCTAGTGCCTCTTACTCTGCTTCCAATAACGTACGTCCGGTCACTTCCGCCTACGCGTTACGTCACGTCACGTGACTTCATCAGGGTACGTGATTGCCCTATGTATTTGAGGTGAGAGTTCTGTGAGCACGGGACGGGGATTGTAAGACGTTCCCTGCACCCCTTTTGGCGGAGCGCTGAAGACTTCCCCCAAAACTGGCCGGGATCACACGTGTGGATTACCTCAATGTGTTAGGAATAATTTTGCACATATTGCACCTTATATACTATATCACAGAGACTTTTCTTTTTTTTTTTTTTGAGCACTATCTGCAGAACCACGCTGTAGTCACCAGTAGTGGTCTCACCATTTGAGCTGGTGTTTCTGTATTTGAATATATCATAATTTAAGATAGATCACCATTTGAAGTATATTTTAAGTTTGCACTTGAATGATCACGGTTTTCTGTACTTTGGGATTTATTTCACATATTGGCAAGATTTTCCTATAGGGCTGCACAGTATCATCATTGTAGACTTGATTCATATAGTGTGACCTATATTAGATACTGCAGCAACCTGATACAAGCTTTTTGCTTTTATTTGGGACCACGTTATTACACCAGTTTGTTTTGTTATCACTACACAAACGCACCTAGTGGCGCGAGGGCCCATTACACAATATTTCATTATGGATTTAATATTAGTGTTTCCTACACTACTTTTCCCCTAGACATGTACATTAATTTCAGTCTCGGGTATGGCCAATTTAGCATGTGAGCGCAGTGTCTACTTTTAATTGATAATGCGCTAGTATGCACAGCATACTAGCTCATTATGAAATGCCTCAGGACGAAGATCCAACAGGGCTGCCCGGTCCCCTCAGAGGGAGCTGACGTTTTCCCTCAGGGGTTCCTTCCGGGTTTGTGGCTCAGGCGCTGTGAGTGGCCAGAGCCGCAAGACGTCATGCACTGCAGCTCTTCTTTCCGGCAAGGTCCGGCGCTATAGATTTCGCCGGGACATCACAGTGCATGCGCCACTGACGTCAGCGGCTGCATGCAGGGTGAATATCTCCTAAACCGTACAGGTTTAGGATATATTAATTTTACCTACAGGTAAGCCTTATTATAGGCTTACCTGTAGGTAAAAATTACAATTGGGGGCATACAACCACTTTAATCAGCAACATCGGCATCAGGGGCTTGATAGCTGCTGCTAATCCAGAACTGATTCATTTTGATGTCAGCCAGTCCACGGAGTCTGTGGACAGACACGCTCTCATATCTGTCACAAAACCTCCGGCACTTAATGCCCGTTTGGAAAGCATGCTGGATGCAGGGAAGCCCAGCAGCTCAATTGCATATTGGGCAAGTTCTGCCCAGTGATCTATTCTAATGAGCCAGTAACACAGTGGATCATCAACTAGAAAGCTCTTCCTGTCTGTTTTGCCCCTAGATAATCTCCCACCATATGATGCATGTGCTGCTGATGGTATGTAGAAGCTGACAGCCCTGGGTGCCGAGCACTAAAAAATTTTTGAAATGCATCACTGACCCCTTGTCTACCGCTCCTCTCTTGACCAACAGAAACCTTGAAACTTTCCATGAGACTGTAACCTGCCATAGCCTGGAAAGGAGTTACATAAACTCCTCTTTAAGGTGTCCCCAAGTGATTTAATCTTCTGCGCTCTCTGCGGAGGCGGGATGAGTTCCAAGACTTTCCCCTTGTAACGGTGGTCAAGGAGGTTTACCAACCAATAGTGATCCTTCTCTTTGGTGGCCCGTATCCTTGGGTCCTTTCGTGGGCATGGAAGAATGAGGGAGCCCATGTACCGCAAGTTTGTGGAGACATGAGAAGCAGACTTTTTGGGGTCACTGAGGATTGCAGTATCTGGAACTGCCTCCTCCCAGCCACATACCACTCCCAAGGGTTCCAGGGATGGAAAACCGTCTGTTAAGGGTTGACGCATGTCTTCCTCTGCTTCAATGCCTCTAAAACTGCCAGAATCTTCCTACTTCTCCCTCTCGTCTTGTGTGTTGTCGCAAAAATGGTGTCCGCACAGGGATTGCGTCACTGATGCATGCATTGTCACGGCTCACTAGATCGTCCCTGACTTGCTGGACCACGTGTCAGCAGTAACGTGGGCCTTGCTCAACAATGCCACAACATTGCCTTCCACGTGATGGTACAGAACTGGAATGGCCTTACATGAAAAGAAATAGTGACTGGGAACCTGCCATTTTGGTACAGCACATTCTGTACAATCATGGAAGGGGCAGAATCCACCAGAGGGAAAGGCAGGAGTTGTAAAGCCAGCAGCTTTGACAAGCTTGAATTTAGATGTTGGGCATGTGGGTGGCAGTTACTGTATTTTTTTTTCACTGCAGCAGATGGGACAGAGACATTTGCCTCCTATAGTCTACAGCTGGTGGTGTGCTACTGGCAGACATGCTGCAAAGACCTGTGACACCCTTTGCTACACCATCATCCCTGTCAGTGGAGGCTGTTGAGAGGTCATGTGGTATAGCGGGGGTAAACCGGAAAGATAAGTGGGGAGCAGAATTGCATCCCTTTTGTGCGGCTTTCAGGTGCTCTTGCCAACGTGCAAGTGGTGGAAAGTTAAATGCCTTGTCGAGCATGTGGTATCCAAATGGCTGGTGTTTTTGCCACACTTGATCTGCTTGAGGCAAAGTTTGCAAATTGCAACAGCACGATCGGCTGCACATGTGTTAAAAGGCCCAGACAGCTGAGTTGTGGGAATGAGCCAGGAGATAACAGCTCCACAATCAGGTGGAATAGGGTGACTGCTCTCTACTCTTCCGTGATGGCTGCCTTGTTGGGATTGTGCTTCACCCTCACTTTCCTCTGCTCTATCCAGCACTCAAGTCGTGTAAATATCATCATCATCCTCCCCATCAAAATCATCATCATCCATCATCCCCAGAGCCAATTGGCAATACACTGCGGCTGGGGGAACTGCCAATTTGTTGTTTTCCAGTGTTCTCCCCTTTCTGCAGGCTCAAGTTCCTACCTCTCTCAACCTCAGAACCAAGATTTGAATCAAGTAATGACTGTACATCGCCCCCCCCCCGATTTCTCCAAGGATTTTTTGGTTCAGATGGATGTGTCTGATGTAGGTATTGGTGGGGCAGTGTTGTCACAGGTACACCATGGGGAAGAACACCCTGTGGGGTACCGGAGCAGAAAGGTCAATGAACATGATGAGAAACATGCAGTCATTGAAAAAGGAATGTTTAGCCATAAAGTGGGCCTTGGACGTGCTAAGGTACTATTTGTTAGGGTGCCAGGTTGATATTATAACTGACCATGCTCCCCTAAAATTGATGGGCCAAAAGGAGACAAACGGATGAGCCGGTGGTTTTTGGCTCTACAAGATTACTCCTCCACGATAAAACACAGGCCAGGTGTTAAGATAGGGAATGTAGATGCCCTGACCCGTGCTGTTGGGCCACATGTGTTCCAACCCTGGAATTGAAACTGGGGGGGGCCATGTGTAGCAGAGCGTCCGAGAGAGCCAGGAAAAGTCTTGTTCTGGGTTTACACATCTCCCAGGCTCCTCGCATGCACATTTAGGGATCTCTGATCCACAGTCCAGTTCAGATCTTGGTCCTCTCCCCTAGGTCAATTTATACTCACCTGAGACAGCCAGTGCTCTCACACCTGGGAACCAGGCAAGTCTTGTCTGGGAGAGCTGCTAAGGTCAGTAAAAAGCAAATATGTGTATGCAGAGACTGACAAGCATTAGGCTTGTTCACCCTGATACTAAGAATTGCAGTTTGTATAGTTAGCCCCGGGACATGGTTGGGACTTTGTTTGGACGTTTTTTGCCCCATTTACTTTTCTTTTGGAACGCTGTACAGCACCTGTAAATAGACTTGTGTATAGCACCAATAAATCACAGCACTGTTTGTCACTGATAGGCTCGGGCGTGTTCGGAACTGAACATGCCCGAGCCCGCCAGGAAGTGAACCCTGTGTGGCGCTAATCACAGGTAGTGAGACATTCCCTGATCGTTGCAGCCACGCATTGGGGAAATGTCTCACTGCCTGTGATTAGCGCAGTGCACGGTTCACTTCCTGGCGGGTGCAGGCACGTTCTGTTCCGAACACGCCCGAGCCCATTCCTATTTGTCACTACAACACTGGACTGCTATTTGTGCCTCCATAGTGTGCTCACTCCAGGGAGCTTTTGCACCCGCTACCTTTCCCCAGCTCACACTTGGCAAAACAATAAAGGTTCAAAATAAAAAAAATTTTAATTCAATAAAAAAAAAAAATCTGGGATATCCGTTCTGCATTCAGAATAATGCAATATATTTGTATGAAAAATATCTTTATTTATATGCATGGCTACTAAATTTGGTAAAGTGGGGAGGAATAAAATCCTAAAGAATTTTTTTTTTTTTTTGTATGTGTCTCAGTGGGGGGAGACTCACCCTCAGCCAGTTGTCACCTGTAAAAAAAAATGTAAACAGTCAGCATGGATTCATGAAAGACAGGTGTCAAACATTTTTTTTTTTTTAATGAGGAGGTAAGTAAAACCTTAGTAATATACTTGGATTTTGCAAAAGCGTTTTGATATAGTTCCCCACACACAGCTAATGTTTAAGGTAAAGTCTACAGGCTTGGAAAAATCAGTTTATAAATTGATATAAAACTGGCTAAAAGAATGAATTCCTAGAGTAGTGGTTAATGATTCCTATTCTGAATGGTCTAGGGTTGTTAGTGGTGTACCCCAAGGTTCAATGTTGGGACCCTTACGTTTTAATAAATTTATAAATGATATAGGGTCTGGGATTAAAAGCACCTTTCAGTCTTTGCAGATGACACTAAGCAATGCAGTGGAATAACGTCCTTACAGGATGTCTCCAACTTACAAGCTGACCTCAATACACTGTTAAATTGGGCAACTACGTATGTGGCAAATGAGGGTTAATGTTCATAAATGTAAAGTAAGGTTGCACCGATACCATTTTTTTATTGGCGAGTACGAGTACCGATACTTTCGGTCAAGTACTTGCCAATACCGAGTACGCATACTTTGCGGTGTGATTTGCATCAATACAAAAAAAATTGTCGCAAATTGCACTGCAAAGACTGACATCAAAATTAAACTATAATATTGCCATGTGACTTTTAAGGCACAGCATACTTTGTTATTAAAATATACTTTGTTTATAAAAAATTATTTAAACATACTTTGTTTATTCAAAATTATTTAAAAGGGAAACCTCAACACAATTTCCAAATCACATTGCAAAATACATCATAATAATGTACCCTCCCTTCTAAATTGTAAGCTCTAACTAGCAGGACCCTCTAATTCCTCCTGTATTGTATTGTAACTGTAATATTTGCCCTCATGTTGTAAAGCACTGCGCAAACTGTTGGTGCTATATAAATCCTATAGTATTATAATAATAAAAATGCATATAGTAGTCTTTACAGCGCAACGCGTTTCTTGGACATTATCCTCTTCATCAGTAACTATTGATCTAGACTTTATATAATAATGCCATCTAAACAGAATAACAAATTGTCAGTCACATTTCAAACAGTTGTTTAAATTGGATGTAAACCCTCCATATACCCAGTGAAGTGAACAGCCTCAGATGGTACACAGATGACACAAACCTCCCTATATAAGTCTTACATTTATATCTTCTGTCTTCACTTTGATATACTGTTTAAAAGGTGCACATTCTGTTTATTTTCCACTTCCTCCTTCCTATCTAGGAGTTGATTGCTAGATGTTGTGAGACACTATCAGAAAGCTGATTGGAGGAAAGTCACACACCCCCTCTCCACACATGCAGAAGTTACCTGTGTTTTGTTTAGCAGTCTGCTAATCTATTTTTAGCAACCTCCTTCATCTCTAAATTCTCTGTCCCATCTCCCAGAATGAGAACATATCAGGCTGATAACAGAGCTACGGAAGAAGAGACAGCTAGCTATACGTCCAACTCAAATTTCATGAATCGGGTTTACATCCACTTTAATGGTTCTGTCACTGCCCATTGCATGAGGATTCTCCCACACCAAAGGAAAAGAAGGGAGGGATGGAGGGAAGGGAAAGGGAATGAAAAAGGGGAGGGAGCGAGAAAGGATCTAGGGAATTTGTGCAAAATGTAATATCATTCAGAAGGAGAATTATTTGGTTACCTTGTTTTTAAGGTGAAGGTTTAAGCTGCTATTAGCCCAGATAGGGTGATATTCATACAGTTCCAAATAAAGAATAATAATGCTCTATAAGAAGTAGATCTGAATTAATATGCCTTAAAAAATAAGTTTGCTCTTCCAACTAGCTGTAAATCAATGAAAGGGAGAATAATAAGCTATAACTTTTTAGTATAATTACCTTGTGAGTATTGTCATGCATGGTATGTCTTATAATAGAACTGTAGAATACCTATTGTCCAATTAGGTACTATACAAAGTAGCAGAGAGCTTTAAAGGCTCAAATTGGATAGTCCCAAAAGGAGATCTGTAGTAATAAAGATAGTATTAATTCTCAATAGAATTATAGGCAGAACAATGTGTATTTTTTGTTTGCATAGAAGCTGTCATTCTCTTAGTGTCAATTAAAGCCTACCTTATGCAAGATTAATGAAGTTTGTAGTTTGAGATCTAAAAAGATCCAAAACTGGTAATCCACTAGTTCCTTTAAATCTAAGGACACTCACAAGGTCATCTACCATATATTATCAAGATAAGCCTCTGTTGTCTAATCAAAATGATGGCAGTCTATTAGAAATCAATATATCTGCAGCAGCTTTGACAACAGAGTAACAAGGCCAACCGAGCCAGTTCCCAGCCTGGAGAGGAAGAGGGAGAGGCCATGGGACAAACCAGGCCCTATATATGGAAAGGAGCCCCCCCAAATTGGCTGCAGCTGCGGACCATATCGGACCGGATGTTCCATTCGGCGCTCTGGACATCAACAAAGATGGCTACGGGTGCCTCTGGGCAAACGGCACATGCGTGCGATGTCCACGTCACAAGGATGCGTTTAACCAGATGGAAGGTGGCTCCACATGTGTGCGCACACATCCGGGGGGCACTAAGCGTGGTAATGATTGTAAGGAAAAATAAGTATTCAAAGAACATGGACTTTATAGGCACAGTCATACAAAGAAAATTGTTTAAAAATGTATACATTTATTTCCTTATTAAAAAAGGACATCTTTGTCCAACATGACATGGTGATCACACATAAAGGAGAGGTCCTCATAGCTAAAATTGAACTGCCACTAATACAGAGGAAAAAAATATAGCATTACAATACAATGTAATCAAAATATAAATGTAATGCGCTTGTGTCCAAAGAAAAATGTGAAATGTAAAAATGAGATTTCATCCAATTTTGTGTGAACTAAAACTCATACTGTATGTGTAAGCTCACAACAAATAGGTGAGTGAGTATCACTCCGTAAAGCATTAAGCAGAACATTGAGCATGATTGAAAGTCAACTTTATAGGTAGATAAAAGAGATGCAATGCTCATTGTGAGATTGTCATAGAAAAGGTTTATATGACTGGGCTTCATGAATGCCAGGGGACTTGGTGGCATCAAGACACTCAATCCAGAGCGTTTCTTGTTGAAGAATCTTTCTGTCCCATTCTCCACCCTTGGGGGTCCTTGGGTATAACTGCTAGTGCAATAAATGATGACCCAGGAGGTATCAAACCTGTGATACAGATCTAAATGTCTGCTAATGGACGTGAGCAGTTTTCCGTTTGCCGAATAGTATACATGGTCTCTGATGCAATGTCTCAACTGTTTAACGGCCTTACCTACGTAAAAGGCTCCACATTTGCATGACATCCAGGAAGCTGGAGCCCTCGCTTATCCGAGGACAAAAGGGGCAAGTCCTACATCTATGCATACCATGGTTGGAGCGTTCAATGGCAGTTTGTGGGGCATAATGACTTGAGACCAATTTGTCCCAAAGACATTTCGCTCGTCTGAAAGTGATTGTAGGTTTGTGTGTAATGTATTTCCGAAGAATGGGGTCCTCTTGTAACAGAGGCCAGTTGTTAGTGAGTATATTACGCAGATCATTGTGTTGGGTGGAAAACCTAGTAATGTACCTTACAATAGAGGCAGATTCTCTTTTCCTATAAAGTAGTGTGTTAGGGGATTGGCGTAATGCCTTATTGTATGCCCTGCGTAATGGAGACTTACTGTAGCCCCTCAGGTGTAGCCGTGTACGCAGTGCAGCAGCCTGTATATGAAAATCTGCTGTGTGTGCGTAGTTGCGTCGTAGCCTGATATATTGGGCATAAGGAATACTTCGGATTAATGCCGGAGGGTGAGTACTGTTGGCGTGCAACAAGGTATTACCTGCTGTTTCCTTACAGAACAGGGTGGTGGCTAGGCAGTTTTTTAATCTTTAAAGATGATAAGATCTAGTAATGTGATGCGTTGGGAGTCACTGTTGACAGTAAACTTCAGATTGAAGGCATTGCAATTCAGCATGTCCACGAATTGAAGCAGTTGTTCATGGGTGCCTGACCATATGATAAATATGTCATCGATATATTGCATCCAACAGAGGGCATGGTCTGTGTAGGTTGCATGTGTCTCATCAGAAAATATAAACCGCACCCCCCCAGGTACAGGTTCGCATAGGCAGGTGTGCAGCAAAAGCAAAAGCAGTTACGAGTGAGAATGAACTGAAGCAACTGTAAAATAAATTCACAGTAGGCCCACTGATGATGATCTTGTTCTTGAAGGAAGGTGCAAACCATCCTAATGCCCTGCTCGTGAGGGATGCTGGAGTACAACACCTCCACATCTAAGGTCACGAGCAGGGCACTGGGTGGGACGACCATACCGTCAATCTGTTTCAAAAGATCAAGTGTGTCTTTGGTATATGATGGTAGTCCTAGCACATGGGGCATGAGGATGGAATCGACCAGTCTACTAGCATTCTCTGTCAAAAAGCCAATCCCTGATACTATTGGTCTTCCAGCGGGTGATACCGGATTTTTATGGACCTTTGGTAAAGCATAGAATGTAGCATCCCTAGGGAAGCGTACATTCAAATAATTGTATAGGTCCAGATCAACTAAGCCTTTGTGATAGGCACTGTTGATAATAAGGGAATATTCTGCTTTGAAATTAGAAGTACGGGATAGAGAAATGCGTTGGTACCAATGTTTATTAGACAATATGTTGAAACACATTGTCTCATAATTGCCCTTGGTCATGAGGACTATGTTGCCTCCTTTGTTGGCTGCCTTGATCTAAACATCAGGGTGGTCATATAGTTTCTTTATGGCCCTTTGTTGTGCATGTGTGAGGTTACTGCGAATTGGGTTTACCGTCATGCGTTTGATGTCGCTGACTGCAGCAGAAAGGCCCATACATTCGGGTTAGTGGTTAGCTCAGGGAATCGTTGGGACTTAAGTTTGAACTTTTTTATAGAGGCAACTGTCAACATTCGTGTGGAAGTCACATCAATGTCATTGAGCATAGTATTAGCATGGAAATGGGCCGGTGTCCACACCGGAGGACAGCCCACAAAACACTGCTACTAACCGCACCCTGTTTCCAGCAAGGAGGGGTGGCTAAGCCTGCACCCTACTGGGTCCATCTCCGGCGTGAAAGACCACACCAGACTAGCTCCCTGATCCATCCCCTCCATTCAGTTCACACTGCAAAGTATCGCGTGCGATTCTTGTCTGAATCCATTATGATCCCCCCCAATGCTTGTTTGTGTGTTTTATAGAAGGGAAAGCACCATCCATCTAGTGGGCAGTTTAAAAAAAAAAAATAGAACTCACAGTACATCTCAAATGACAGATGTATTGTCAATTATTACACAATCAGTTGAGGACTTCATCATGGAGCTTGGAGAGCTGTGATACAGCCTGTTCTTGGCACCTCTCCTCAGTTGGTATAGGAGGGCTCAGGGGCTGATTTCAGTGACCACTCGGAGGTAGTAGAGGAGCCTTGCACCACAGGATTCAATTTCAGCTGGGTGGATCCTTTTGTCACAGCCATAAAATAAGCTAAAAAATGGTGGGATCCAGTCAAAGAGCATTTGGAAGTCTAAAGATGCTTTCCTCAATTAAAAAAATCCAGTGGTTCTTTTTCGATCATGAAGAATATCAAGTAGTTAATCACAGAAGAGTGGAAATAAATAAAGAAGCCTTTCCTAAATATTAGGCTTACTGAGCTTCACCCTTTAAAGTGATTTTAAAGTCTCTTGTTTTTGTTTTAAATAATGTTATACTTGCCTCCTCTGTGCAGTTGGTTTTGCACAGATCAACCCAGATCCTCCTCTTCTCGGTTCCCTCTTTGCTGCTCCTGGTCCCTCCCTCTGGGGAGTGTACCCTCAGCCAGCAGCTTGCTATGGGGGCACCCGATCCGAGTCAGAGCTCCGTGTATCCATTCAGACATGGAGCCCCGAACCCCCCTCTCTCCTGATTACCTGACTGATTTTGATTGACAGCCGCAGGAGCCAATGGCACCGCTGCTGTGTCTCAGCCAATCAGGAGGAGTGTCTGGGACAGCTAAGACACTCGTGGACATCGCTGGAGAGAGCAGGGGCTCAGGTAAGTATTAGGGGGTGCTGGGGAGGCTACTACACAAAGAAGGTTTTTTTTATCTTCTTTCATAGAATTCATTAAGATAAAAACATTCTGCCTTTACAACTCCTGTAAAAGAAAATGAGACATCCAGTCACAACAATTCTCCTTTTGTAATGAGACTAGCCAGCTTTGTTGCCCTGTTGATGGAGGATGCAGTCTTTTCAAAGACCCGCTCAATAGGAAGGCAAGTCTTGACCTCAAAAACGCTTAGCTGTCCTCTGGAGCTGTATACCATCCTGCTATATCCTGACTTCTGTTGCCACATGCAAAATAATCTTTGTAGGTGTCAGCTACTGTATAGAAAATCTGGGCTGCCGGAGGTGCTCACAGGGCTGGAGGAGCAGTTCCAGTACCCTGTGGGTATAGGACAGAATTTAAGTCCGCTTAGGGGCAGACTGCCTTTACATCCGCCCTGTGAGCACCTCCAGCGGCCCCTCACATTTTTGTAAATATTTTATTCTATCTTTTCATGTGACAACACTGAAGAAATGACACTCTGCTACAAGGTAAAGTAGTGAGTATACATCTTGTATAACAGTGTAAATGTGCTGTCCCCTCAAAATAACTTGACATACAGTGAGTACACTCCTAAGTGAAAATGCCCAAATTGACCCCAATAACCCTCCCTGGTGTCATGTGATTAGTTCGTGTTACAAGGTCTCAGGTGCGAATGGGGAGCAGGTTTAATAAATTTGGTGTCATCGCGCTTTCTCTCTCTCATACTGGTCACTGGAAGTTCAACACGGCACCTCATGGCAAAGAAATCTCCTGAGGGTCTGAAAAAAAAGAATTGTTGCTCTACATAAAGATGGCCTAGGGCCTAGGCCAGGGGTAGGCAACCTGTGGCCCTCCAGCTGTTGTAGAACTACATTTCCCATGAAGCATTGCAAGGCTGATGGGTACAATTAATCCCAGAGTTATGATGGGACTTGTAGTTCTGCAACAGCTGGAGAGCCGCAGGTTGCCTACCCCTGGCCTAGGCTATAAGAAGATTGACGGGACCCTGAAACTGAGCTGCAGCATGATGGCCAAGACCATGCAGTGGTTTAACAGGACAGGTTCCACTCAGAACAAAGAAGTTGAGTGCACATGCTCAGCATCATACTGAGAGGTTGTCTTTGGGATATAGACATATGAGTGCTGCCAGCACTGCTGCAGAGGTTGGAGGGGTGGGAGGTCAGCCTGTCAGTGCTCAGACCATATGCCACACACTGCATAAAATTGGTCTGCATGGCTGTCATCCCAGAAGGAAGCCTCTTCTTAAGTTGATTCACAAGAAAGCCTGCAAACAGTTTGCTGAAGACAAGCAGACTAAGGACATAGAAACATAGAAACATAGAAAAGTGACGGCAGAAAAAGACTAAGTAGTCCATCGAGTCTGCCCCTTTTTATTTTTTTTATTTTTTTTTTAATTTATTTATTTATTTTATTTTTTTTTATTTATTTTTTTTTTTTACATTAACCTTGTTGTCTGACTATGGATTTATGTTTATCCCAAGCATGTTTGAAGCCATTTACTGTTGACTGTCTCACAACCTCTGTTGGTAGTTTATTCCAATCATCAACCACCCTTTCAGTAAAATAATACTTTCTAAGATTAGTTTTGAACTTCCCCCCAGTTAGTTTGAGGTCATGTCCCCGTGTTCTTGATTTTGGTTTCATATTGAAAAGACTGCCCTCCTGAACCTTATTCACCCCCTTGAGGTATTTAAAGGTTTCAATCATGTCTCCCCTCTCCCTTCTTTCCTCCAGCCTGTACATATTAAGTTCCTGAAGTCGCTCTTGATATGTTTTATCCCCCAGACCTTTCACCATGTTGTCATTTACCGAAGTTTGTACGAACCCTATTTGTATTTAGGTATCAGTCTGTTGTTCCAATTACAT
>BLSH010215949.1:106217-118196 GCA_018402905.1 Glandirana rugosa | reverse complement strand
CTGATGGGCACTGGTGAGGCTGCGTTGATGGGCACTGGTGAGGCTGCGTTGATGGGCACTGGTGAGGCTGCGTTGATGGGCACTGGTGAGGCTGCATTGATGGGCACTGGTGAGGCTGCATTGATGGGCACTGGTGAGGCTGCATTGATGGGCAATGGTGAGGCTGCATTGACGGGCACTGGTGAGGCTGCATTGATGGAAACTGATCAGGCTGCATTGATGGGCACTTGGGAGGCTGCATTGATGGGCACTTGTGAGGCTGCATTGATGTACACTGGTGAGGCTGCATTGACGGTCACTTGTCAGGCGCACTGATGAGGCTGAGCTGATGGGCACTGAGGAGGCTGCGCTGATGAGCACTGGTAAGTATAATACACTCTTCAAATGTGCTTTTAAAATGCATGGTTTTCCCTTTTTATGAAAAAAAATATTGACGTTATGCGATTGGGCTGGTATAATAATGCTATGGGGCTGGTATGAAATGATTTCCAGAAATAAAGTATATATCATACAATCATTACATAAACGCATACCACATACACTGCGTATATCAGTTGATGAAAAAAAACGTATAAAATAGTTTACGATTTGCCAAAAAAAAAAAAATCATCTGGGGATCATCTTTAACAAGGAAAATAGTCAGCATGCAGGCAGCTTTCTTTCAAATCTGGCAGCTTGCCAGGTTTATTTTAGAAAATAGGTTTGCAGGTTAAAACAAAACAGAAAAGAAGTCCTTGCCGTCCGGCACTAAGTTAAAGAGAATAGTTTCCTCACTATACGGTGTGGGGCTGGCCCCAACACCCACAAAACATAAGCCAAAATGCAAAGCTTGTCTTTTTAAAGTCCAAACAGACAGAGCTCCCACAGATTCCTTTCTGAGTTCCAGGTCAGAGCTCTAGTGAGATCTCTTCATGATTATTTAAGCCGGTGGTTCTCAACCCTGTCCTCAAGTACCCCCAACAGGCCATGTTTTGGGAATTTCTCTTAGATAAAATAGCTGTCCAAAATACCAAGCCCTTGACTCTGATTTAAAGCACCTGTGCGAGATAAAGGAAAACCTGCAAACATGGCCTGTTGGGGGTACTTGAGGACAGGGTTGAGAACCACTGATTTAAGCCCCCCGTTGGTGGACTCCAGTGAACCACAAACTTTGGACCGAAAACCAGCCCTGCCATGGTGGCTGGTAAAATCCGGACCGGACTGTTTAAACCAGTCCCAATGATCGCATATGAGGCGACAGGTAGCGTCCGTCTACCACTTCGCCTCGCATACCGTCACAATATTTATACATACAGTATCTCTCAAAAGTGAGTACATCCCTCACATTTTTGTAAATATTTTAGTATATCTTTTCATGTGACAGCACTGAAGAAATGACACTTTGCTACAATGTAAAGTAGTGCGTGTACAGCTTGTATAACAGTGTAAATTTGCTGTCTCTTCAAAATAACTCAACACACACAGCCATTAATGTCTAAACCGCTGGCAACAAAAGTGAGCTCCTCCTTATATAGTGTATGTGTGTGTATATTTATATATATGTATGTGTGTGTGTGTGTGTGTGTGTGTGTGTGTGTGTGTATATATATATATCTATATATATCCCCAGATTTCATTTAAAAATCTGGTCACCTTAACCTATCAATCTCACCAGTGCCACCTATCAGTGCCTTATCATCGGTGCATCCTCAGCAGGACTCTGAGCTGAGAGCATCTCTCTCATACAGCCCAGAGCCTGCACTGACAGGTTCCCTCTCTCTCATGGATGGGAGAGCGGAGAGCCAAGCTGCTCCTTCTCCTCTGTGCACCATGGGAAGTGTGACAGATGGGAACTGAATGATCATATTCAGCTGCTTAGCTTCACACTTCCCGCGGTGCACAGAGGAGGAGAGGGGAGGGAGGAGAAGGAGCAGATTGGCTTTCTGTTTTCCCATTCGAGGGAGGGAGGTGGAACTGAGAGTGCAGGCTCAGGGCTGAATGAGATGCCCTTTCAGCTCAGAGCCCTTTGGAGAGCAACCCCTCTGGGTCCTCGACAGTGGTGGAATGCCAGACCCCCGGTCGCAAGTGCGACCTTTGTGACCCTGGTAGTTCCACCACTGTGTGGGCATTTACCTTAGACAATCTGCTGGCTGACACCTTATCAAGGCATTTTGATATTTGTCTACATTTTCACTAAGAGCCAGTTCACTGCTTGCATCAGGGCTTGGGGCTCTTGAGAGGAATACAAAGGCAAGGTGCTGTGATGTTTTACCTAAGCTATGTACAAAACCATGATGGCTCCTCCCACCAGCCATGATCTGCCTGCATTACATATAGAAGCACAGAGACCCAGTGATTAGCACTGGGTTTAAAATAAGGTAATATGAAGAAAATAATATGATTTTAAAAATTATCATAAGCATGTTTATAGGTAGGAAAGGAGGAATCAGGGAAGGGGGGGGGGGCGGGGGAGGCAAAATAAGGGCAGAATAATTTCCTGAAAATGGAAGTCTGGACTAATACTATCTAAGCTTAAACCTGCTCCCACCCTCATTCTAAGCCCTATACTAACTATCCTGTAAAGGAAAGATGTGCATACTTGCCTAATATAAGGGTGCTGGTCATACAATCGGCTCCCAGCACTGGCTTCAGGAGAGAGGAAGGACAGCAGACAAGGGATGCCCCATAGTAATTCTATTGGTGACGTCACTGCCCAGGCCTTGCAGCCATTGTTGCTGCTCTCGCCTCTCTCCTGAAGCCGGCTGCTGTGGAGAGATCACATGACTGGGCTGGAGCGCCCTTAGATTAGGTAAGTATACACATTTTCCTTTACAAGATAGGGCTGAGAATTGGGTGGTCGCAATTTTTTTTGAAAGCCTTTAATTTCTTTTTTCAGCGCAAAGTGAAGACATCTGGTGACCCTAATGTCTTCTAAAGAGGAGCTGTAATCACTGGTATATACTGTCCCCAGGAAACTTCTCACCCCCGGTGATAGTAATTATTGTAAGTGAAGCATAAAAATAAAAAGTAAAACATATAATATTTTAAAAAAATACACCCCTATACACAAACCGTGCAGACACACACTATGTACAAATACAAAACATTATGATACATATTATTCCCACATACATGAGAATATTAAGAATAATTTGGGGGCTTTCTGGTCTCTAGTAATGCATTACTACACATGCAATAAACTTCAATATTTCATGTGTTGCGTCAAAGCCCAGTGTCCTTTAATTCCCCTTTCTGTAAGCCCTGAATGTTACGTCTGTACCCCCTTCACCCTGGACTTATAGTTGAAAGGTATAAAGAGCTGCTGCTCCCTGTGGCATTTAGTAGGATTCCCCCCCACTGCTAAAGGAAGTAGGCAAAAAGGACATGTGACATCACTGGACTAGATCAAAGACACCTGAAAAAGGTATGTTTACGGGGGGATAGGGGGCAGCATGGAAGGGAATGTAAGTCCAAAAATTTGCTGCCAGTGCAGAGCAAATGACAAACAAATGGGTACTTACAATTTCTTGAACATTACGGGACACAGAAAAAGTTGGATTTTTATGCTGCCTTCAGGGGATCAGACACTGACAATGCAAAGCTATAGGACAGCCAGTATATTCTCTCCCACCCCCAGAATGTCTCAGGCCTTGGGTGCATAATAGTTCAAAAGCGGTTGGTTTGTCAAGAGTTAGAGGGTGATATGGAGCAAGAGTAGTGTCTAATTTGAAGATATAAAAAGAAGAGTTCTTCCGGGATATTATATTGGTTGTGAAGGTCTTGGAATGGGAGCGATTTACGTGTTACAGGGTGAACCAGGTTACGGAGCTGAGAGATGCCTGCTTGAGACCAGGGGTATACATGGGTGAATGATAAGCTATTTGGTATATCTAGGTTAAAAATTATATTTGCTAGAGGCGGGCATGGAGAAGAGAGAGAAAACTGTTTTGAGCATTTCCTCCATACTTGAAGGGTAAAGAGCATTGGACCCAAACACAAACTTCTGAGTTGAAAAGCAGTGTTTTTTGCTAGAAAATTACTTAGAGCCCCCAAACATTTTATTTATTTATATATATATATATATATATATATATATATATATATATATATATATATATATATATATATATATATATATATATATATATATATATATAAAATTATATATTTTTTTTAGCAAAGACTCTGGAGAATAACATGGAGATCATTGCAATATTTTATGTCGCACAGTATTTGCGCAGCGGCCTTTCATAGCCAATTTTTTGGAAAAAATACACTTTTTTGAATTAAAAAATAAGAAAACCGTAACCCAATTTGTTTTGTATATTGTGATAGAGGATGTTACGCCGAGTAAATAGATACCAAACATGTTAAGGTTGAAAATTTGCGCACACTCGTGAAATGGCGACAAACGACGGTACTTTAAAAATCCCCATAGGCACGTTTTAAACATTTTTAACAGTTACCAGGTTAGAGTTAGAGGAGGTCTTTTGCTAGAATTATTACTCACACTCTGTTCCTTCTAAAGCGTTCCCGACCGCCCACCATGGCTTGACGGCGGCAACTTGGCTTGTTATCGCCGTGGCTTGACGGCGGCCGCGAGATTTAGTATTGTGAGACCGGGGAAGAGCGGCGGGGGGTGTCCCCTCCCGCTGCCTAGGATAATGGCTGAGCGGCTCCAGAGCTGTATCGGCCGTTATCACCAGATAGCCGACCGCCCGCTCTAAAAAACAGTACCAGGGTATACCCTGGTAAATCCACTTCTCCAGACCGACGTACGGGTACGCTGTATTGCGTGAAGTGGTTAAAAAGACACGTGGACATTCACTAAAATTAGAAGAGAAGCGGATTAACCTTAAACTGTGTAGAGGATTCTCTACTGTAAGAGCAGTAAGGAGAGTGGGCATGGCTGAGCAGAGCATGTAGACGGACGTGTCTGGACTGAGATCCGCTGAAAATCCACCATTGTATCCTGTGGACAGTACCCCACTGCTCCAAAACCTGCCACAAAGCTGCCTGTGTGACCCGATCATCTGTGGCTGCTTGCTTGGTGTCTCACCTGGCTTGTAAGGATGTCCAAGAAGCTGAAAGAGGGCTGCTCCCCGTCCATGGATGCAGGCCAAGATGGCGCCGGACCCTCCCGCTCCTCTAAAGACCTGTACAAGGAGATGGCTGAGAAGCTATTCTCCCAGCTACTGCATAAAGAACACCCTCGACCGTCTCCAAACTAGGATGGATCATCAGGGGGCCAATCAGATGCAGACGATACCGTCCTACTGGAGGAGATGCCTGGGCAGACCATGTGCTGGAACGCAGTGAGTACCCTTGTGGATCCCTTCACTAGGCCCCATTCCCCAGCCATGGACACTGAGAACCTTGAGCCCACACTCCAAGACATATTGACAGCAGTGACATCCTGCAACACCTCCATAACAGTCCTCACGGATGAGATTAAATGGGTTAAAGTTGAAGTCTCCTATATGCGACAGGACATTCAAAAGCTAAGAGAACACACATCTGGTTTAAAGGCCAGGGTCAGTTCAATGGAGGACGACATGGCGCCATTGCAAAGACATGTAAAGTACCAGGGGCAGTTTATGGCACAACATGCCGTAGATGATTTTAGAGAACAGAATGCGCTGCAATAAGGTGTGCGCCATAGGCATCCTGGAAAGGGCGGAAGGCAAAAATCCAGTGCACTTCATCAGAGCAATGGTTGATCTCGGTCTTTGGCAAGGAATCCTTCTCCCCTATACTTGTGGTGGAGAGAGCACACAGGGTGCCAGCTCGCCAACCGCTTCCAGGAAACCCGCCACGACCATTCCTATTTAAACTGCTAAATTACAAAGACAGGGATGCAATTCTTTCTAAGGTTAGAAGCAGGGGCAGCAACCTAACCATGGATAATTCTAAGATCTCATTATTCCCGGACTTTTCTGTAGAATTACAAAAGCACTGTGCACAATTCAGAAATCAAGAAGAGCCTTAGAGATCTAAACTTGCAATACGCCATGCTGTACCCTGCACGCTTACGAGTTGTGGCGAGGGGAGAGGTTCATTTTTTTGACCGTCCATCTGTGATGACCCAGTGGCTTGACCGAGAGGAGAGATCACTTAGAGCGGAGGCACATCGTCGCCAAGACGACACATAAATATTGCCACTAACCTGTCAGACACACTGGTCATCTACCTAAGTCCCACTTTGTTATGATGAGGCGATTATGGAATGCTCTTCATTTTCTACTTTAAATGTATTGAACTACTATTCCTGCTGCAATGAAACCACCTGTCACTGTTTGGGTTTCCCCTCGAATGGAGGCTCCATTTGCAGCGCTTGCAATAAAGCTTCCACAATATGAAGGCCCGGTTGGCCCACTGTACTTGTTTTACTTTTTTTGTTCCAGTTTTGTTGCTCCTATGTATGGATGCCCCAGACTAAAGAGGCCCCGCTTGCACTGCCACATGACACAGAGAATGGTCTTTCTTGGAGAATGAACTTTTCGAGTTCTCATATCCAGATATGGTGCTGAGCACCAACACCTCAGCCTGAGCCGCCCGCTTCTATTTTAGCTGGGCCCATGACTATTCTCATAGGTGTGTAGGGAGTGTGCTGGATGTTCCTGGGCATACCCTAATCACCCCATGTGGCGCATATTCCCTCTGCTGATATTTCACCAAAGCCCCCCAGCGGGGCTTCTAAAAAAAATTGTAAAAAAGAATAAAAAAATTAAATCATAAAAAACTGACACTGTCCACTGCCCTACTGACACCAGCCTCTGCCCTACTAACACTGTCCATGTTTTAATACATTTGGGGTGCACATCCTAATGCAATAGGCTGCTCACACCTATGACTGTTCTCGGTTACTACTACAATGGCTAATGCGGCTCGACTACTGTCCTGGTACGTCAGAGGCCTAAATGACCCTGTGAAGAGAACAGCGGTACTTCGGACGGTAAAACAATTACATGCATCTGTCGTGTGTCTGCAAGAAACACATTTGTCCACTAGCTACTCGATCACTTTTTCTACTAGACTGTTTGGCCATCAATTCCACTCCACGTACTCATCTCATTCTAGGAGAGTGAGCATCCTCGTCAGCCGGGGTGTCCACTTTCATGCTCCATATAGTTTAACATGCATCATAGCAGGTGTTTATATTCCTCCACCATTCTCATTCGAGGTCCTTAAAAACCTAGCAAGCTTTGACCCAGTTTCCTGACATACCCTTATTGAGGATTTTAATAATATAATGGACCCCGACTGGGATAAAATGACGGCTCCAATGGCCTGCCCGATCTCTGGAGGGCCTACCCGCTTTGCTTGATTGGTCTCGGAGCTTGGACTGTGTGTGGAGGGCTCAGCATCCAGCCACTAGACAGTTCTGCTAAATTGCTACGCACGGCGAACTGTCTAGAATAGATATGGGCTTCAATATTGATAATATGCTTTTGACTTTGCAATCATCCGATTATGGGAACAGACATATGTCTGACCACTAACCCTTCTGGGTGGAACACGTGTTGAACAATGCTCCTAAACATACCTTATGGAAATTGAATCCATTCTTGTTGTCCCTGTTCCCCTGAACAGGACCTGATCCCAACTATGCTTGAGGCCTTCTTGCAGTGTAATCTTGATTCCGCCCCCTGAATGTAGTGTGGGATGCAACCAAGGCATATCTAAGAGGCCAGTTTATTAAAATAGTGTCTGCTATAAAAACTGATACTAAGGCATGGGAGATACCCATATGTACTGAGGCTAAGAGACTAGAGAACTAATACATCTCTCACCCTGATGATCACAATAAGAGGGCCTGGCTGGAAGCCCAGGCTATGTCCTGACAGCGTTACAGTTGGCTGAGAACAAGCATTTCTTCCACCAACAAAAACACTTTGAGTAGGGTGAATCCATCGGGCATATGTTGGCACTACTAGCGAAATCTCAGCAGGCCACCTCTTTCATTACAAAGTTGAGAGAGCAAGGAGGAACATCACATGGCCACACTCCAGAAATAGTGGAAATTTTCCGCTCTTTCTATGAAGATTTATACTTCAAGGTATAGCCATCGGAATCTGACATTTGAGAATTTCCTAGGCAGTTGCACACTACCCTGTCAGAGGCAGAAGCCGCAATGTTGAATGCCCCTCTTACTGAGGAGGAATTATCCCTAGCACTCAAGCAATCTCACAATGGCAGAGCTCCAGGTGTGGATGGTCTTCCATCAGAGGTTTATAAGAAATATGCTGACAAACTGCTACCCCTTCTGCTAAAAGTTTACAATAATGCCTTTCAGTCTGGAGCCTTGCTGGCACGTATGAATGAAGCCATCATTTGTTGTAATTCCAAAACCCGGTAAGGATACACAACTGCCGATTCCTACAGACCTATCTCCCTACTGACCGCAGATGTCAAACTGCTGGTGAGGGTGCTGGCGACTAGACTAGCTAAAGTAGTGCGTAAACTGGTCCACAGGAACCAATTGGGGTTCATCCCAACCAGGTCCACAGCCCATAATTTATGAAGGCTCTTTCTAAATCTCCAGGTCCCTATAGATAATCCCGAGAACCGTGCCATCTTTTCGCTAGACACAGCTAAGGCCTTCGACAGTGTCAAGTGGCCTTACCTGTGGAAGGTGATTGGGCATAGGGGATATCTTTATAAAATGGGTACAGCTACTATATGCCAGCCCCATGGCGAGGATAAGCATAAATGGAGAATTGTCTGCCTCCTTTCAACTACATAGGGACACCAGACAGGGGTGGTGCTGGAACCTCTGGTGGAGAAAATGTGCACAGACACCAAGCATAGTACAGGCACAGATGTAGTGTCCCTGTATGCAGACGACACTCTTCTGTATTTGGGCAAAACTCAGGGCTCTTTGCAGGCAGCAATGTCCCTCATTGGTGCCTTTGGTGCCCTGTCAGATTTTTCCATTAATTGGGACAAGTCGGTTCTAATGCCATTGGATGATCTGCCCTCTCCCCTGCCAGCTTGTACTCACTCGTATCACAATTTAGATACTTGGATATTCAGATTTCTCCTAACCCTACCGATTATGTTGATCTAAACTTGGTTCCTTTACTTAAAACGTTTTAGAGACATATATACCTCCTGGTGCAGATTGCCACTTTCAGTGGTGGGTAGAATAAAAATGGTATGGCCCCCCAACTACTGTACGTATTCCACAATGTACCCATTTGAATTCCACATAAGTGGTTTTTACGTATAGACTCCCAATTTCGAGAATTGATCTGGCGCAAAAAAAGCGCACGTATTAGGCTAGACACATTGCAGTTGGGAAAAGACCAAGGTAGCAACGTACTATATTGCTGCACAACTGCAACAGTTGGGTGGCTGGGGTACAGTTGACTCAGATGACCCTGTCCGAAAAATTCTCTCCCCCTGGGGATAATTCTTCTGCCCTTACCTTCCTGGAGGCGGTATTTTGGCATCTGACCAATACAGCACCAACAATATACTTGCTATGCACATTCTGATCACATATTAACCTGTTAACAACCGCCCTATAATCAAATGATGGCTACAGGGTGGTTTGTTAACCCCGGGAGGGTGTACTATGACGCCCTCCCATGAACGCGCTTCCCGTGCGCCCCCTGGGGCGCGCATACGGGAACATCCGTGACCGGACCTGGCGCTACATGGAACGCGGTGAATGGCCACTCACAATGATGGAGTTATCAAATGTAAACAAGCTGGTGGAAGTGCCGGCTTTTCTCTCCCCTCTCCGCACCGATCGGTGCAGTGTGTGAGGAGGGGGGGGGGGAGCAGATGCTGCAGCGCTGTGGGAAGGATGTGTAGTGCCCACAGCACTGCTAAGTGATAGGCTGCACCCCCCCATCCATCTATCCAAGCTCACCCACCCAGCCATCCTCACCCCATCCATGCTCAGCCACCCATCCTCACTCATCCATCCATCCATGCTCACCCATCCAGCCACCCTCACCCAGCCATGCTCACCCATCCAGCCATGCATGCTCATCCACCCATCCATGCTCACCCAGTCACCCATCCATGCTCACCCACCCAGCCGTGCTCACTAAGCCATGCTCAATAAGCCATCCATCCATGCTCACCCAGCCATCCATCCATGCTCACCCACCCAGCCCTGCTCACCTAGCCATGCTCCCCCATCCATGCTCACCCACCGAACCCTGCTCACCCAGCCATACTCACCCAGTCATCCATCCATGCTCACCCAGCCATCCATCCATGCTCACCCAGTCATCTATCCATGCTCATCCATTCCCATCCATACTCATCCATTCCCATCCGTGCTCATCCACCCATATCCACGGCTCATCCATCCCCATCCACGGCTCATCCATACCACATCAGTTCTCATCCGTGACCCATCCATGCCACTACAGTGCCCATCCGTGCCACTACACTGCCCATCTGTGCCACTACACTGCCCTCACAATAGTGTAAAAGGTAGTCAAATTCAATTTGAAATGTATGCCCCTAGAACACCTGACGGGGCTCTCTGCATGTTGGGCCTCTGTATGTGGCCAGGCTGTATAAAACTCTCACACATGTGGTATCATCATACTCAGGAGGAGTAGTAGAATGTGTTTTTGGGTGTAATTTGTGGTATGCATATGCTGGGTGTGAGAAATAACCTGTTAATATATGACAATTTTGTGAAAAAAAAAAAAAAGGCTGTATAAAAGTGTCACACGTGGTATCGCCTTACTCGGGAGGAGTATCAGAATATTTTTTGGGGTGTAATTTCTGCTAGGTACATGCTTTGTGTTAGAAATATTGTATAAATGGACAACATTGTGTAAAAAAAAAAAAATGCATTTTCATTTTCTTTCCACATTATCCAAAAACTTGTGGAAAAAAAATGAAATGTTCAAAAGACTCATTATGCCTCATAGATTCTACGTTGGGGTGTTTGCTTTCCAAAATGGGGTCATTTTTTGGGCATTTTCAATTGTCCTGGTGCTCCAGGACCTTCAAAAGTGCAAGAGGTAGTCAAATGATGTGTATTTTATGTCCCTAGAACGCCTGATGGTTCTCCCTGCATGTTGGGCCTCTGTATGTGGCCAGGCTGTGTAAAACTCTCACACATGTGGTATCATCATACTCAGGAGGAGTAGTAGAATGTGTTTTTGGGTGTAATTTGTGGTATGCATATGCTGGGTGTGATAAATAACCTGTTAATATATGACAATTTTGTGAAAAAAAAAATCTGAATTTTGCAAAGAATTGTGGGAAAAAAAAATAAAACTTCAAAAAATTCACTATGCCTCTTACTAAATACCTTGAGATGTCTACTTTCCAAAAAGGGGTCATTTGGGGGGTGTTTGTACTTTCCTGGCATGTTAGGGTCTCAAGAAATTAGGTCATCAGGTGTGATTAATAATTGGCACCATAGCTTGTAGACTCTATAACCTTCACAAAGACCAAATAATATACAGTAATTGTTGTTTTTGTTTTTTTTTACCAAAGATATGTAGCAGTATAAATTGTGGCCAAAATGTATGAGGAAAAATTACTAATTTGCTAAATTTTATAACAAACGAAAAATGCATTTCTTTACAAAATTTTCTGTCTCTTTTTAATTATAACGCAAAAAATTAAAAAAAAAACCCAGTGGTGATTAATTACCACCAAAAGAAAGCTCTATTTGTGTGAAAAAAAAGGAAAAACAATTCATATGGGTACAGTGTTGTAATTGTCATTCAAAATGTTTATCTCGAAAGAAAACCACCATTAATTAGTGGTGACCCAAAAAAAAAATTAAAAAACGCAATATTAATTTTTCTCTGTCTTTTAAAACATTTCTTTACGTAAAAAGCAAACAATATTTTAAATCGTTTAATCATTAAAAAGGAGTATGTAAAACCGGTGTTAAATATGACGATGTATAGAAACCATTTTTTTTTGTTTTTGTTGTTAATGACATATAATAAACCAGAAACACTTCCAATATCTCAGATGTTCGATACCACGGTTAATAATTAGTGTGGA
>BLSH010215949.1:70992-93328 GCA_018402905.1 Glandirana rugosa | reverse complement strand
ACGGCCTTTCCAGACCCTTTCACGTCTGTTACATGTGCTCAGGGGGAACCTACTCATCTGTGAAAAGCACAGGGCACCAGTGGCGGACCTGCCAATTCAGGTGTTCATTCGCAAATGCCAATCAAGCTCCACAGTGCCAGGCAGTGGGCACAGGGCCCACTAGAGGATGTCAGGTCCTCGGGCCACCCTCATCAAGTCTGTTTCTGATTGTTTGGTTGGAGACATTCACACCAGTGGCATACTGGAGGTCATTTTGTAGGGCTCTGGCAGTGCTCATCCTGTTCCTCACAAAGGAGCAGATGCCAGCCCTGCTGATGGGTTAAGGGCCTTCTATGGCCCTGTCCAGCTCTCCTAGAGTAACTGCCTGTCTCCTGGAATCTCCTCCATGCTCTTGAGACAAAGCAAACTTGGTAATGGCATGCATTGATGTGCCATCCTTAAGCTGTTGGACTGCCTGTGCAACCTCTATAGGGTCCAATTATCGCCTCATGCCACCAGTAGTGACACTGACCCTAGCCAAATGCAAAACTAGTGAAAAACGGTCAGAAAAGATGAGTAGGGAAAAAAAATTTCAGTGGCCTCCACATGTAAAACCGTTATGGTTTTGGAGACCATCTCATTGTTGTCCATCTAGTGCACCTGTTGTTAATTTCACTAACACCAAAGCAGCTGATTAACAACTCCCTCTGCTACTTAACTGACCAGATCAATATCCCAGAAGTTTAATTGACTTGATGCTACACTCTGTTCCTTTAATTTTTTTGAGCAGTGTTTATAAACAAAATAGTGACTAAAGTCCAATTGTATATAAAGTCTTCTGTGAAATAAGTCCAATTAGCGCAAATCACCTCTTGTGCCCCTCCACCTTCCAAACTATGTGCTCACCTCCAATATTGACCTTACGCAGGTCACTATGTGCCTTCCCCTTTAAGGGTTATATCAGTCCTCTGGTAGATTAATAGATCCTTATTCCTGGTACATCCGATGCATCATGTAACAATCCATATAAGTGGTACTCATAAAAGATCAAAAAACGAGCATAGTGCTGAATCATTAAAAATACCTCATTAATAAAAGCAGAAAAGAAATATGAAAACTCATTTTTCGGCACACTACCTCTGGTGCACAGGGAACTTGGTACATTTAGGGTGTGCAGCCCTCTTAAAGTGATTGTAAAGTCCAATTTTTTTTTTTTTTTTTTTTGTATAAAAATAAACATTTTATACTCCCCTCTGTGCAGTGATTTGCACAGAGCAGCCCTGATCCTCCACTTCTCGGGTCCCTGGCTGGAGCTCCTGGCTCCTCCCTCCTTTTGGGTGCCCCCACAGCAAGCAGCTTGCTATGGGGGCACCGAGCCCAGTCAAAGCTCCCTGTGTAAATTCAAACACAGAGCTGCGGCCCGATCATGCCCCCTTTCTATTCTCATTGGCTGACTGACTTTGACGGCAGCGGGAACCAATGGTGCTGCGCTGCTGTTTCAGCCAGTGAGGAGGGGAGTCCTGGGCAGCTGAGACATTCCTACAACATTGCTGGAGCTAGAGGGACCTCAGGTAAGTATGAGGGGGGCTGCGGCACACAGAAGGCTTTTTTATCTTAATGCATACATCAGTTATTAATACAGTGTATTGCCACCTTTACCATCAATGACCGCTTGCAGTCATTTGTGGATTAGGCTCTTTATCTTCTCAGATGGTATAGCTGCCCATTGCTCTTGGCAAAAAGACTCCTGGAAATTCTTGGGCCATTTTGTATGAACTGCACATTTGAGATCTCCCCAGAGTGGCTCAATGATATTGAGGTCTGGAGACTGGCATGGCCACTCCAGAACCTTTGCTTTATTCTGCTATAGCCAACGACGAGTCGACTTCCATAGCTCCCATAGCCATTCTATCTTAGGAGAGCCTACAGTCAGTAATGCTGGGTAAAGAGCATTAAAGAGTTCTTCTAAAGGGTCCATAGTGGGACTCGGGGAGAGACGGGCAACTGGGCTCAGGCTGCATGAGGCAGTCATAAGTGGCTATACCACTTACCTCCAACTTGGCTAATTGAATTTAGCCCTGAGTTCAGAGAAGGGGAGCAGGGCGCCCACTGAGAACACATCTCGCAGAGTTTTTACTCCTATACCTGGTCCAAACCTGAAGATCAGGCAGAGAGTGAAAATGCCAGAGGTTAGAATTAGCCCAGAGTGGGCTAAAAGGGTACCACCTTTTAGGACATAGAAATCTGTGCCTGGCTACCATCCATACCCTAATGCTTGTTCACACCATGCAACGGTCGTACGATCACACGTTCAACTTTTGCCCAAAATCGGCTGTTGTGTCTAGCGTGCTGACATGAACATAGTGACGTGTTACAAGTGTCTAAAGAGGAAATTCGGGTGAATGTGATTTGTAAATTCAGAATGCAGGTTTACACGACCGAACACTTTCGGGCGTTCCTGACTTTTGAGCATGCGTGTTTTGCACGTAAATCTTTTGTTGGGCCAACTTCTGTACACACGAATGAACAGTCATACAACATCTTGTATAACAAAAGTTTTCTAGTCTGCTCAGCCAGCTTCTGTTGAACGTTGGCTCTTGTAATCGTGCATACTAATGGTCGGATTATCGTACAACAAGCTGTTGTAAGACCATTGTTCGACCATTGCAATGTGTGTACGGGCCTTAAGTGTTGTTCTAGTGCAGTGATGGTGAACCTTGGCACCCCAGATGTTTTGGAACTACATTTCCCATGCTCAACTACACTGCAGAGTGCATGAGCGTCATGAGAAATGTAGTTCCAAACCATCTGGGGTGCCAGGGTTCGCCATCACTGCTCTAATGGAATGTAGATAGGCTTGAGGACCTCTATAAACCAGATTACTGAGTTCTTGAAGCGATCCTAGAATAGCTGCCTCCAGACACACTGCTGTATTAGCCCGAGAGAGCACAAGCCACCAATGGACAACGACTAGAATGGCTGTCCAGAAGTAGGTCCAAAAGTCTGGCAACGCCAATCCTCCACATTGCACAGGAAGGAGCAGAGTTGACCTTTCCAACCTAAGAAGAGTATAAATGTCCGTTACACACCGATCGACCTCCCTGAAAAAGGAATTGGGTATCCAGTGTGACTTTAAGCAAGGCACCAAAATGAACGGGCGATACTTGTTTTTACTCCTCGCATGCAATCATTTTGAGGCGACTAGCGGGGGTCCGACCTGGGTTTTGCCAGCCACCGTGGCAGAGCTGGTTCTTTCTGGTCCACTCAAACCCCTCTCCACCTGCATTTAGTGACCAGGAAGAGAACAGAGAAGAGCTCTATCTTGGATCTGAGGTAGAAAGCTGAGAGAGCTCTGTGTGCTAATTTGGACTCTAAGAACAAGGTTTGCACTGTGGGTGTCGGGGACAGCCCCACACTATAGAGAGGAACCTGTTTAGTTTAGTGCCAGATGGCAAGGTTTTGATTTCTGTTTTTGTGTTTTGAACTTGCAATCCTGAAATATTAAACCTGGCAAGCCGCCAGATTTTTAAGAAACTGTCCTCCAGGTCGAATGTTTGGATCTGAAAAGTGATCCCCCACAAGCTAATCTCCCATACGTGGCGGACTCAGTGGGCATCTTCATAGAAGATGGAGGACGTGGTAAAAGCCCTGTACAGGCCACTGCGGCCCAATAAGGGTGCAATTTCCAGCAGCGGAAAACCAACCGCCAAGTCGCAGAGGCCGCCGTAGCACAACAAGAGGCTACACAGGAGATGAATCTCCAGTTTGTGGAAGCCCTGGGGGAATTAAAGAAGGGGTCCGCAAGTCCTGTGCCAGCGAAACAAAAGATGATGCGTGCCAGCTACCACCTGCAAAAGATGACACCTGCAGATGACATGGAGGCGTATCTCACAACCTTTGAAAGAGTTGCTGATTGCAAAGGATGGCCAAAAGAGCAGTGGGCGGGACTGTTGGCACCTTTCTTAACAGGTGAATCCCAAAAAGCCTAATTTGATTTGGAACCAGTAAAGGCCCAGAACTATGAAACTCTAAAAACAGAGATACTCGCACGCCTGGGGGTCACCATGGCCGTCCGGGCTCAATGGGTGCATCAGTTGTCCTACTGCATGGACAAGCCACCCCGCTCGCAAATGTTCGACCTGATATATCTCATGAAGTGGTTACAACCTGAGACCTTTCCAGACCCCCAGATTGTGGAGCGTGGGGTCATGGACCAGTATCTGTGTGCGCTCCCTGCTGCTTTGAGGAAATGTCAGTCATGGGGACCCCAAAACTGCCAACCAATTGGTGGACCTCATGGAGAGATACAATGCTGCGGAGGACTTGTTGCACCCATGTGCGCCCCACTCCAATGTATCTGGGGTGAAAGATCACCCGGTAAGACTGTTCCCCGGGGTCAAGGGCATGGGGAAGTTTGATAAGACTGCTGTGGCTAAAGAGACTATGGGCTCTAGACCTGGAGACTGGCCAAAGAGGCCAGGAAGGTCTTGGGGACCCTTGAGAGCACTGGGTATAGAACACATACAGTGCTACCAGACAGCGCTGGTCGAGATTGACACCCCTTGCGGCAGAGTGACCCAATCAGTGGGAGTGGTACCTTCCCTGCTTCTTGTTCAAACTTTTTATTAAGAGATCAGAAGAATAATAAGGTTACAACAATAAGGACCGGAGGGTCCACTGGTATCACAGTGCAGCATCAGCAGTAAAATACATTTTGACAGATCCAGAGCATCTTTAAAGACAGAGGAAAATTAAGGGGGGGAATTACAATCAGCAGTGGGTATAATTATTAAGTAGGGTAATTGTTTCGGCATGAACATGAGCGAGCGGTGCATCGCTTTATAGTGGAGAGATCTTGAAGGTTTTAAGTATGCTGCATTGTTTTGAACAGGTAGAAGAGGATAGACTAGATAGAAGAAAGAGAGGGGAGAAAATGGGTGAAGAAAGGGTAAAGTGGGGGATATCAGAAGAATAGGGGGGATGGGTAGTCGGATGGAGAACGCTGCTTCTTGCTTTAGTGGAGAATTAAAAGTCAAAGATGGGGGGCTATCATGGGAGAAAAAGGTTGGCGTCAAGGTCTTGGGGTAAGAAATGCTTAATCCATGGGTGCCATTGCTTCTCAAATTTGGGCATAGAGTTTAAGACGGTTTCTTCAATTTTGGCGTGGATCATAGCATTTGTGATCCTATGCTTGGTTTCAGCGAGGGGGAGGGAGGAAGTTTTCCATGCCTTTGCTATTGTCTGCTTGGCTGCTGTAGTTACCTGTAGCAGTAGCTTAAATTGGTTTCTGGTGATATCTGGAGGCCTGGCGTTTAATAGGGCTATGGAGGGGCTGGGATTTAAGGGACTGTCTATGAGAGTGGAAGGTACCTTCCCTGCTTCATGAAACCCTAGTGGGAAGGGATTTTCCACATTTTTAGAGACTGTGGGAAGGCACAGAGAGCCCGGAGGAAAGTGCTCCCCCTGCTGAGGAGGCACAGGAGTTCTCACCAGTCCTTTGCTGCCTTTTCCTGTAATGGCTGGGGAGCCGGAAGATAGCTCCCAGCAGGTGGCTAATGACCCAGACCATGTCTCTGTCCCTGACGGTGAGAGTGAACCGAATGTAGTCCCTGATAGACTTGTGCATGGCTAAAAATTTTTTTTTTTTCATTTTTCAGAAATCCGGAAATTCAAAAGATTCGGAAATTCTGAAATTAAAAAATTCAGAAATCCGAAATTCAGAAATTCGTGGTAGTTCAGCAATTGCAGTAATTCAGAAATTCGCAGTAATTCAGCAATTGCGGTAATAAGGAAATGTGCGGTGATTCGGAAATTCGACAATCGGAACAGCCGAAAATCCGAAATTCGGAAATTGGAAAATAACATTTGAAATAATAATAGCTTACTATAATGAGTTAAAATAATAAATTAATAACTTATTATTTCAAATGATCTTCCTTATTTCTGAAATTCGGAAATAAGAAAAACATTTGAAATAATAACAAATACCTATTAAATTATAAGTATTGGAATTTTCTTGAAAATATGGCTATTAGTGATACATTTCATATTTAACTTCACTAACAGCCAAACTTTCAAGGAAATTTCAATACCTATAATGTAATAGTTATTTATTATTATTTCAAATGTTCTTTCTTATTTCCGAATTTCCGAAATAAGGAAGAACATTTGAAATAATAAGTTATTGAGTTATTATTTTAAATGATAAATTATAAGAAGCTATTATTATTTCAAATGTTCTTCCTTATTTCAGACTTTTGCAGTGTGTGACTGTATATATGCATACTGTATGTATGGGTGTGTGCATATTGTATGTATTGTATTGTACTGTGTGTATACATACAATATACACACAGTATATACACGCCCAGTATACACACACACATCGTGTATCGTGGTGAAACACGTGGAGGACGAAGTGGAACAGCAAGTGGTTCCCAAACCCTTCTGCCGGATAGTGCTAGATCTGGCCCATGGTCATGTAATGGGGGGACATGTGGGTATGGAAAAAAACAGGGAGAGAATAACCCAGAAATTTTTCTTGCCCTGCTTGTATGCAGACGTCAAAGAATACTGCAAATCATGCCCAGAGTGTCAAATAACGGCCATTTCACCCCATTTCCGTAGCCCCCTTGTCCCACTTCCCATAATTGAAGTGCCATTTGAGCGAATTGGCATGGATCACATTTGACCAGTAGTAAAATCTGCCCGGGGACACCAGCACATCCTGGTGATCCCGGACTATGCGACCTGCTATGTTGATGCTATACCCTTGAGGAATACCTCCGCTAAGACTATCACCAAGGAACTGGTCCAGGTGTTTAATCGGGTGGGGATCCCTAAAGAAATCTTGACGTATCAGGGTACCCCATTCATGTCCAGAGTGTCCAGAGAATTGTGCAAGTTGTACAAAATCTCCCACCTCTTCACCTCTGTTCATCTGCAAACTGACGGTCTGGTGAAAAGGTTTAACAAGACCCTTGAGTATACTAAAAAAAGGTGGTGGGTAAAGATGGGCGAAATTGGGATTTTTTGCTGCCGTACCTCCATGTTTGCCACACGAGAGGTACCCCAGGCGTCTCCGGGGCATTCCCCCTTTGAACTCTTGCATGGTAGACATCCCAGTGGGCTGCTAGATGTCGCAAAAGAGACGTAGGAAGGAGACGCCACCCCATATAGAAGCATCATAGAGTATGTCTCCTTGATGCAGGATCGAATCGCAGCTGTCCTGCCCCTTGTACGAGCGCATATGGAGGAAGCAGAAGGGTTTACAATCGGGATGCCCGAACTTTCAACCCCGGAGGCAAAGTGCTTGTATTAGTCCCCACGGTCGAAAGTAAATTTCTGGCAAAATGGCAGGGTCCCTTTTTAGATTAAGGAAAGTGTAGGGGAAGTAAACTACGTTTACCAGCCTGCTGTCTGTATATTATACTAGCCTGCTGTATTCTATACTAGCCTGCCTGTATACTACACTAGCCTGTATACTACAATAGCCTGCTGTCTGTATACTACACTAGTCTGCCTGTATACTACAATAGCCTGCTGTCTGTACACTACACTAGCCTGCCTGTATACTATAAAAGCCTGTATACTACACTAGCCTGTGTACTACACTAGCCTGCCTGTACACTACAATAGCTGACCTGTATACTACAAGAGCCTGCTGCCTGTATACTACAAGAGCCTGCTGCCTGTATACTACAATAGCCTGCTGTCTGTATACTACAATAGCCTGCCTGTATACTACACTAGCCTTTATACTACACTAGCCTGCCTGTATACTACACTAGTCTGCCTGTATACTACAATAGCCTGCTGTCTGTATACTACACAAGTCTGTATACTGCACTAGCCTGTCTGTATACTACAATAGCCTGCTCTGTATACTACACTAGCCTGCCTGTATACTATGCGAGCCTGTATACTACAATAGCCTACTGCCTGTATACTACAATAGCCTGCTGCCTGTATACTACACATGCCTGTATACTACACATGCCTGTATACTACACTAGCCTGTATACTACACTAGCATGCCTGTATACTACACTAGCCTGCCTGTATACTACAGTAGCCTGCTGTCTGTATACTACTCTAGCCTGCCTGTATACTATACAAGCCTGTATACAACACTAGCCTGTGTACTACACTAACCTGCCTGTACACTACACTAGCCTGCCTGTATACTGCACTAGCCTGCCTGTATACTGCACTAGCCTGCAGTCTGTATACTACACTAGCCTGTCTGTATACTACACTAGCCTGCTGTCTGTATACTACAATAGCCAGCCTGTATACTATACAAGCCTGTATACAACACTAGCCTGTGTACTACACTAGCCTGCTGCTTGTATACTACACTAGCCTGCTGCCTGTATACTACACTAGCCTGCTGCCTGTATACTACACTAGCCTGCCTGTATACTACAGTAGCCTGCTGTCTGTATACTACCCTAGCCTTTAACCTAGGTTCAGACTTGTGTTTAGTGCAAAATCTGTTTAGTTTTATTTATCATGATATAAAATAATGTATGTTGGGTGCCTTTTAGTGGGCATGATTTTTTTTTGGGGGGGTGGAGCAGCACAATGTCTTGGGCCAGCCCTTCTTAGAGGCGCCTCTCCTCCTCTGTTTCCTTGCAGTAGATTGCTGTCTCAATTTAATTCTTTTTTAAACCTAGTGCTTTTGCATCCTTTACGCCTGCTTAAAGACTCAAAATGTGCTGACACTGGCAACCTTAAAAATTTAATTCTTGTTGCAAAACAAATGTTGCTCAAGAAATTTACCACAGAGGTGACCCTCTCTGCTGTTTTGATCACGTCAGAAGCGACAAGGAAGCATTCCCAGAGCTGCATGCATGTAACTGTTCTGGTGATTGGGGTATCCACAGCATCATGTGAGAGTTAATTTTCCACACTGTCCCAGGTTCTAACACCATTTCACTGCACAATGATGCAGGACAGGAAAAATAATTTAGTGGTTTGGGCTCATGGGAAGGCAATAGATAATAACCTAGACATGGATGAGTTTGTCAGGGGTTTTGCCCCCCCAAAAAACAGAAGGCTGTTGCTTTGATGTAGTAATAAATCTGTATGTTAGAGGTGAAATGATGACAAGTTTGTTATGGGAGGGAAGGCAGGCAGGGATAGAAAAAAAAAATAAGTTCTAAAAAAAGGTTTGTTCAAAATGTTAATAGTTGATAATGTTCACATATGTTCTGTAGTGTTCAAGCACTTTATTACTCCATTATAGGTATGTACAGTACACATCTGCTATAACATTTTAGGAGATCCAGTCCAAATATTAGCATTTCTCCGAGGTTGTGGCACACAACGTTTTACAAATAAGCCTCATCTGATGCCAATTTTAGATGCAAGGTTTTTCAGGCAGCTTCTTGAGCTGCAGCCAGTGCCCAGTTTACTTTATTTGAGGGCATGTTAGGCTTTTTGTTTTGCCGTGTTGCTCACCTCTCAGTTGGATTGCTTTGGGATGTCTCAGTTGTCTCAGAAATCCTTCTGACCCTATGTCTCTTAATAGTTACATAGGTTGAAAAAAAGACGCAAGTCCATCTTGGTCAACCAATAGAATAATAATCACGAAAACAGTTTTTGACTTCCCATAAAACCATTTTCTTAAATTTATTTTAGGTACACAGGCACCACCTCTTTGTCTTATGATCACTCCTAATACTGCATTTGCACAAAATAGAAATATGATTGGAAGGGGATATAGATCTCTAACAATTTTGCTGTAAGCAGCAATACGACACATGTACACATAGCCTAATTTGACCACTGGCTGCGGGAAAACACGATTTGTGTTATCCAGCGGTCAGCAGTCAAAATGTTCCTATCCTTAACACGATTTTTCCACATTAGGGGAGCTTCAGCCTCCCTCTCCCGAACCACAGCCACTCCTAAAGTCCAATAGCCTATGTGTACATTTACACAGGTCTTTATGGAGTTAAGTTTAATAGCTTTGGCAAAAAAAAAAAGATGCCCAAAGCTCCTAAACCCAAGTTTAGGAGCTGTAGTGTACACGAGCCTAACTCAGTTGTCCTAGACATTTCTTGTGAAATTGTGCCCCTAATGAACTCAAAGAAAAGGACATTGCAGTAAGTCAAAAATCCTGTTTTATTATGTGCCTTATATTTTGCGATTGCTATTGCCTTTGTTGAAGTTTTTGTGGAACTAAGCATGGTATTTTATTTATTTTGTAATTCATCTTCATAAATCTTTGTTTTTTGTCTTTTTAGAGAACAATGTTGCAGAATTTGTGGGTAAGAAAACACATTTATTTAGTAATTACCTAGACTTTACTCTGCTAATTTAAGTATGATAGTGAATGTCTTGAGTACATTTTAATGATTTTGTACATATATTCTCTTTATAGCAATGACTAGAAAATGTTTTAAAAATACTTTACTTTTTTGTCAGGTAAATCTTGCATGGAAATATAAAGCTCAATAAATTACATTGACATTTAAACTCACAAGTGAAAGGGTGATCTGTCAGCTCAGTGTGAATGTTCAGTCAGGCAAAGCAAACCCCAAAGCAGGATGTTTTGTCTGTGCTGTGTCTTTAGGCAATCATAGTACTCTGGGAATCTTTTGTCATGTATTACATTTTATTGTAAAAGACAGATTTTCACTTTAAAAATATATATAAAAAAACAAAACAAGATGTTATCTACTTTACCTGATAAAATACACTCTGAAAATGATGGGGGATTTCAAGGGTAAGTTTACCTTTGGGAACATGTTGCACCCGATTATAGGGTGGAACATGTAACATGTTCCCAATGCTGCAGCTGCAGCCGCTGCCTGCTGCTCCCCCTCGTGTTAGAACTGTGGGGAGAAGTTCCCCATACTAGCTGCCACTATTTGAAAGCAGCGGAGCTCCGCCCACATGGCCACATCATTCAGGCACACAGCTCCGTGTGTCTGAATGAACTACAAGCCCCAACATCCTTAGCTGCTGAGGGTTTGTAGATCTCAATCAACTACCATTGCGCTGTGGAGTGCTGTGGTAGTTTGAGTCTTTCTGTCTGCGCATATCGGCTTATCCATACGGGATGTATGGGTAAGCCGATACACTGACAGTGTGCAGGAGACCTGCATGGCATCAGCGATCTGCTGATTGCTGGTGCAATGCTTTCCAGGCTCCTGCAACAAAAATAATAAATGCACATTTTTTCCCTTTTTTAGAAAGGGAACTTCTCCTTTAATTAAATAAATATCACCAACAGTGACTTCACAAAGGCAAAACATAGCAACCCTGACAATACACAAGCAAGAGACAGGCAATGACAATATGCGAGCAAAAAATGGGCAGTTGTGACAATATGCAGGAAACAAACAGGCAGCCAATTTAATACACAAGCAACAAAACAGTCAATTATGCCAAATTTTTACCATACCTATGTCATGTTCCCACCTGTATTTTGGCAAGAACAGTTCCAAGATAGTTGATAACTTGTTACTGACAGCCCTGCAGGGGTTTTCATTCTAGCATAGTAATATAGTGCTTTAAACAAACCGATCCTATTCGACAATACTGTAAAGGCAAAAAAGGCAAACCTAACAACATGCAAGCAACACGTTTATCAATTAGGGAAATAAAAACGCACTTGTAAAATAAGCATGCAATAAATGGCCAATATGTGGACAACAAATTAGCAGTTCTTACAATACGCAGATAACATTTGTGACAGTACTGAGGGGGGAAAGGCATTTGTGACATTACAAAGGCAACAAGCAGGCAGGCTTTACAATACATGAGTAGCAAATAGGTAGTCATGACAATATGAGCAAGAAATAGGGGATTGTAACAATTCTTAGGCTGCATATAGGCAAATGTGCAAGAAACACATTGTTTTTTAAGGTTTTATGTGGGGAAAAATGGACAATAGTTACAATATATAGAAAACAAAAGGGCAATTTTGGCAATACATGGACAACAAACAGGTACACGTTACAATATGTGAACAACAAACTGCTAGTCATTACAATATCCCATGTTTAGTACATTATCCAACCTCGTGTTCCCAGCTAATGAGGGTCCTTTTTTGGTTACAACAGTGGTTCTCAACTTCTGTCCTCAGGACCCACCAACAGGCCAGATTTTAAGTATCACCTCGGGGAGATGCAGATTAGAATACTGCAATCACTGAGCAGCAAATTATATCACCTGTGATGTATTTCAGTTATCCTGCAAACCTGGCCTGTTAGTGGGTCCCGAGGACAGGTGTTGAGAACCACTGGGTTACAAGAACAGGTAAATATATATATATATATATATATATATTCTCACACATGTGAGTACACCCCTCATATTTTTGTAAATGTTATATTTTATTATATCTTTTCATGTGAGAACACTGAAAAAATGACACTTTGCTACAATGTAGAGTAGTGAGTGTACAGCTTGTATAACAGTGCAAATTTATTGCCCCTTAAAAATAACTCAATGCACAGCCATTAATGTCTAAATGGCTGGCAACAAAAGTGAGTACACGCCTAAGTGAAAATGTCCTAATTGGACCCAAAGTGTCAATATTTTGCGTGGCCACCATTATTTCTCTTCTGTTCACTGACAGACGCAGCCTTCTTATGACACATGGGGTTATGCTCATCCTACTAGGAGTAGCCTAGGCAAAACAAACAAAAGCATAGGCTGGCCCCTCCCAGGGGGCCGTCCTTACCTTGGCTTATAATCCCCCTGCCCTGTACAGCACATCAGTTTTTTATTTGCTTAGTGCAAGGAGTAGACCTGGTTCCCTATGGGATCGGCGGTCTCCTGAAGATTCGTCTGATGAAGACTGCTATCAAGAAGCTGGCTGGTGGTATAGAGGATATCTCGAATCCTAATCTTTCCCCAGTCCGGCCGACACTATGCGTGCACCCTTAGGGGGGCCCACCGCATAGCGCCCGTTCCGTGCGGGCGGCCAGTGGCTAAAACCCACTAGTGCCCAGTGACTGGTTCGCCTGTCCAGTGGCCTGGCCAGCAGCATGCCTCTCCGTGGGGAGGTAGGTCTGCTCTGGGTGGCTACCCGCGGCGCCCATCGGTGTGGTGAGTAGAACCCTCTTCCGCCTTTAGAGGCATGGAGAGTGGCACCTGGGCAGCTTTGGCGATGACCAGCTGGTGGGGGTCCATTAGAGGCCTTCCCCCCCACTCCCCCTCCCCATCCCCTGCAGGCACCTTTGCACTTACCATTCGAATCTGCACCGACCGACCGGAGCTCTGTGTAAGGCGGGTCACCGGCATTGGAGTGTGGAGCATCGCTCGTTCGTGGCCGACCACGCGTGTGTAATGGCAGCGTCCATTGTTTGTTAAACCATGCGGTTTCCAGCCTGCTCTCTGGCGGCCCCCAGTGGTCGTTTGGGAGAGGTGCAGTCCTTGTGCAGGAAGTGCTTAAAAACGGAAGTGGGCTTCCGGTTTGCGCTAGGACAGCGTGGCTGACACACAGTAACAAGCTCCTGGCGTGCAGTAGTTCGTGGGCATTGCTCTTCCGGTCGGAGTGCGGAGGCATCAAACAGCAAGTATAGCTGGCGCTTCCTGGGTGCTGGTAGCAGCGGGTGCAATCCTCCCGGGTCTCCCTGGCTGATTGGTGGGGTAGAGGTGGTGGTCACACAGTGGGGGTGCCGGAAGGCTGAGAGGTCAGAGGCCGGAAATACTATGGCAACAAAATTCCTTGGCTTTGCCTAAAAGCTTTGCGGTTCGCTACCCCTTTGAGGAGAGCTTTACAAAGAGATGGGCCTCCCCGGTGGTGGACCCTGCCGTGGCTCGTGTAAATAAGGCAACCACCATCCCCTTGGAGGGGTCTCCATCCTTTAAGGAGGCGGCCGATCGCCGCACAGAGACAGTGTCTAAAGCACTATTCTTGTTGGCTGGGTCAGCCATGCGGCCGGCGCTAGCAACTGCTATGGCGGCGCAGTCTCTTCGCGAGCACGCTGCCACACTGCGCACTAGTTTGTCTAGTGAATGTGCACAGGCTGAAGTACAGCGGGCACAGCATTTGGAAGAGGGTCTCCGCTACATACGCCATGCTGCTTTGGATCTTCTCCCCATATTGTCAAAGATGTCTGTTTTTTCAATTGTTATCAGGCGGGTGCTGTGGCTCCGCTCTTGGTCAGGCGACCAGGCTTCAAAGAAAGCTCTTGCAGATATGCCCTTTCAGGGAGGGCGTCTGTTTGGCCCGCAGTTGGATAAAATCATTAAGGATTTCACGGGAGGGAAGAGTACTTTCCTTCCAGAGCCGAAGCGACGAGATGGTCGTCGTAGGCAGGGCCCTGTTTCTTCAGGTCAGAAGAAGTTTTTCGGGCGCCCGGCCCAGCGGGCAAGGCTGGGAAGGCGTTCACGGGCCACAGCAAGAGGTCCTGGCAGCGCAAGTCCAAAAAAGCCGAGGACAAGTCTGCCTCCGCATGAAGGGTTGCCCCCACCCGCCTCACGGGTGGGGGGCCGGTCTCTGGGGGCTGCAGGCAGCTCTCTGCCCCCAGAAAAGGCCTTCCCCTCAAACTTGAGGCCCCCGCAGGAGCGTCGGTAGGCGCTTCTAGGCGCCAGTCGGGCGCTCAGCGGACAGAAGTCATCTTTAACGCCGGCTTGCTGGCTGGAGTTCCTGGGTCTGATTCCGGACACGATACAGGCAGGGTTGTTTCTAACACTGACCAAGCTTCTAACGCTTCAGGCAGGGCGAACCCTGTGATCGCACCAGTGCTTGTCCTTGCGGTCCTGTATACGGGTGCTGGGGCTCAGGGTGTCGACTTGCGAAGCAATACCTTACGCCCAGAGGCACACTCGGTTCCTGCGAGGGCAATTTTGTCGCGGTAGGACAAATCTCCCCTATCCCGGGACAGGCCGATCAGATTGGAGCGTCAGTCCCGGGAACCCTTGGTTTGGTGGATTCAGGTTCCGGCCCTGAAGGGAGGGAGAAGTTTTCCTCCCCTCTATTGGTCAATATAGGTAGCGGAACTGAGAGCGATCAGGCTTTGCCTGTCCCGTTGGACAGAAAGGCTGCGAGGCCGCCCTGTTCAGGTTCAGTCGGACTATGCCACGGCGGTGGCGTAGGAAAACCATCAGGGCGGAACAAGAAGCGCAGCAACAGCCGCGGAGGCGGCTCTGGTCCTTCGGTGGGCAGAGCTTCGCAGGCCCAAGGGTCAGTATCAGCTAATGGCTCAGGGGCCCATCTGGCGCCATGCTTTACCCTCGCTGGCTTTGACGGCTGGGCTATTGAGTCCCAGGTATTGGGGGATAGGGTTGTCTCTGACTCCGTAATCCCTACTATGATTAAAGCACGTAAGAGTTCCTCGCGTAAGATTTATCATAGGACCTGGAAGGGCCTATATTACCTGGTGCGAGGCAGGGGGTTGTAACCCCCGCTCTTATAGAGTGTCCAGAGTACTGTCATTTTTGCAGCAAGGATTGGACAAGAATCTGGCGTTAAGTACGCTCAAGGGGCAGATCTCGGCCCTGGCGGTTCTTTTTCAACGGCCCTTGGCGTCTCATTCATTGATACGTACATTTGTACAGGGGGTACGTCATGTGGCTCCTCGAATACGGTCGCCGTTGGCACCGTGGGATTTGAATCTGGTGCTTTCTGTGTTGCAGAAGCCACCATATGATAGGATTAGGGACATTCCCTTACAGTTATTGTCGCAGAAGGTGGCCTTTCTGGTAGCCATCACATCCGCCAGGCGGGTGTCTGAGTTGGCAGCATTATCCTGCAGGTCACCTTACTTGGTCCTCCATAAGGATAAGGCAGTTTTGCAACCTTCCCCTTCGTTTCTTCCGAAGGTGGTTTCTTCCTTTCATTTAAATGAGGATATTGTTCTTCCCTCATTGTGTCCGCACCCGTCACATCCCAAAGAAGTCGAGCTACATTCTTTGGATGTGGTGAGGGCTTTGCGGGTGTATTTAAGTTCTACAGCTTCCTTTCAGAAGTCTGATTCTTTATTTTTGCTGACGGAAGGGTCGCACAGAGGTATGGCGGCCTCGTCAGCTACCGTGTCACGTTGGATACGGAAGGCCGTGACTCATGCATATGAGATTCGGGGGAAGGGTCCCCCGTTTCCAGTCACGGCGCATTCCACCAGGGCAGTTAGTACTTCCTGGCCGTTTAGACACCAAGCTTCGGTGGCTCAGGTGTGCAAGGCAGCTACTTGGGCCTCAGTGCACACGTTTACTAAGTTTTACAAAATTGATGTTTCAGCATCCTCAGATGCTGCTTTTGGCCGCAAAGTATTACAAGCGGCAGTATAGACGCGGTTAGCGCTGCCTGAGAGGGCATTTTTCTGTTGGGTACAGTTGTTATGGTTTTGCCCACCCCTCTTGATTGGCACAGCTTTGGGACGTCCCCATGTGTCATAAGAAGGCTGCGTCTGTCAGTGAACGGAAGAGAAAAAGGGATTTTTTGTATAACTTGCCGTAAAATCCTTTTCTCTGAGTTCACGGACAGACGCAGCACCCACCCCTCTGCGTTGGTTTTGTGCGGCTTGTTACGAACTGATGTGCTGTACAGGGCAGGGGGATTATATGCTAAGGTAAGGACGGCCCCCTGGGAGGGGCCAGCCTATGCTTTTGTTTTTTTTGCCTAGGCTACTCCTAGTAGGATGAGCATAACCCCATGTGTCATAAGAAGACTGCGTCTGTCAGTGAACTCAGAGAAAAGGATTTTACGGTAAGTTATACAAAAAATCCCTTTTTTCCAGCACTGCCTTAACCCTCTTGGACATGGAGTTGATCAGAACTTCATAGGTTGCCACTGGAGTCCTCTTTCACTCCACATCATCTCTGGTGGATGTTAGAGACCATGTGCTCCTCCACCTTCCATTTGAGGATGCCACACAGATGCTCAATAGGGTTTAGATCTGGAGACATGCTTGGCCAGGCCATCACATTTACCCTCAGCTACTTTAACAAGGCAGTGGTCATCTTGGAGGTGTGTTTGGGGTTGTTACCATGTTTGAATACTACCCTGCGGCCCAGTCTCCAAAGGGAAGGTGTTGGAGGGCAACATGGTTTTTCCATAATGCAAGAACAAGAAATGAAAAATATGTTTGTTTCTTTGGGGAGGAATTAAATTAAGGAAATATGTTTTTAATGTGTGAAGCCAGGGATTGTGGGTTCGGGTCCCCCAAATTTATTTTTGTAACTATATATTAATTGTCGGTTCCTGTACTCCATTAACCTACTAAAACTCTGATAACAGTAACGATAATAGTATGATAATAAGCTTATATCTATATAATCACTCACTCTGCTTTAATAAAGCAAGGATTACATTTATTGTAATGAAAATTAAGATTCTTACATCAAAATACTAAAAGAAAATATCATAGAGCCTATAACATAATTAATATAGGGTGATACTTAAGCTGTCCTCAAAATGTTGTTCTGGCTGGCCTGATGGATCGATGATGGAAGAGAAGAGAGAAGATCCCCCAGCACGAAACACAGGTTTTTAAACCCATTCATGCATCATCCACACACACATGCCCAGCGCCAGCCTACTTCCGCATTCTGCCCAATGGTAGCAGACTTCTTTTCCTGTAGTCTGTCTTTAGGAGGCATGCCTGGGCTGTCCAGTAGAGGCAGTATATGTCCATGTATCACTCATATCTGACCCTGTCATCTTCCCGGGTCAGGTGTTCTTTTGAAGATTTGTAATTCAGGCAATCAATCACCTTAGCAGTTGACCATTGACATTTTTATGTACAGTTAATCAGGTCTCCAACTTTTACACCATGTGGCTTACATTCCAGCTGTTACTCCCCTGCCCGGGGCAGGACTCCCAGATGAAGGTGGATATGCACTGGTCAGCTCCATACAACTTGTTGAATGGCATTCCAGGTTACTCCCGGCAGTGTGAAGACCAGATATGATTAAATTTTAGACATAGTTCTTGCATTATGGAAAAACCATGTTGCCCTCCAACAGAAGGGATCATGCTCTCTTTCAGTATGTCACAGAACAAGTTAGCATTTATGGTTCCCTCAATAAACTGTAGCTCCCCAGTGCCGGCAGCCCCAGACCATGACACTCTTACCACCATGCTTGACTGTAGGCAAGACACAGTTGTCTTTGTACTCCTCATCTGGTTGCTGACACACACTTGACACCATCTGAGCCAAACCAAATAATTTTATCTTGGTCTCATCAGACCACAGGACATGGTTCCAGTAATCCACGTCCTTTGTCTGCTTGTCTTCAGCAAACTGCGGGCTTTCTTGTGTATCATCTTTAGAAGAGACTTCCTTCTGGGAAGGCAGCCATGCAGACCAATTTGATGCAGTGTGTGGCGTATGACCTGAGCACTGATGGGCTGACCCCCACCCCTTCAACCTCTGCAGCAATGCTGGCAGCACTCATACGTCTCTTTCCCAAAGACAACCTCTGGATATGACGCTGAGCACATGCACTCAACTACTTTGGTCGACCATGGCGAGGCCTGTTTTGAGTGGAACCTGTCCTGTTAAACCGCTGTATGGTCTAAGCCACCATGCTGCAGCTCAATTTCAGGTTCTTGGCAATCTTCTGATAGCCTAGGCCATCTTTTATGTAGAGCAACAATTCTTTTTTCCAAATCCTCAGAGTTCTTTGCCATGAGGTGCCATGTTGAACTTCCAGTGACCAGTGTGAGAACACCAAATTTAACACACCTGCTCCCCTTTCACACTTGAGACCTTGTAACACTAACGAGTCACATGGCACCAGAGAGGGAAAATGGCTAATTGGGCCCAATTTGGACATTTTCACTTAGGGGTGTACTCACTTTTGTTGCCAATGGTTTAGAAGCTAATGGCTGTGTTGAGTTATTTTGAGGGGGCAGAAAATTTACACTTATACAAGCTGTACACACACTCCTTTACATTGTAGCAAAGTGTAATTTCTTCAGTGTTGCCACATGAAAAGATATAATAAAATATTTACAAAAATGTGAGGGGTGTACTCACTTTTGTGAGATAGAGTGTGTGTGTGTGTGTGTGTGTGTATGTGTAGAAGTTGCTTATTATTTTCTGAGTCCATCACCTAACAAACTGTACCGTAAAACTCAAAACTTAACTGGCTGGGTATGCTCATTCTGGGTCAGTGACTGATCCTATTGAATGAAGATCAAAATTCGATCTAGGAAAATAGCATTTTCTGAAGGAGCTTGTGAATGCCTGCCCACATATTTTTCTCCTGACAGGTTTCTTTTTACATTGTATATCACATCTTTCTTGTTTATCCTTTAGCTACAGTAGTTATCAAACAATCTTAGTTTGTTCAAGTGTGCAGTATTTTTTATTTATTATTCTAAATTTACAGTTATGTAATTTACTCTTCCTTTTTTTTTTTCTCTAAAGGAAACAGCCTGGTTATTCTCACAATGATCCTTATGGGACATGTAATAAGTCATCACTTCTGAGATGTAAATTGTAAAAGAATATTCCTTAAGATGAGATGCCTACTGTTGCACTAATACCTTCTTGATGTGAAGTGCCAATGAAATGCCTTAATGTACTGCTGATTAATTACACTAAATTTATGTTTAAAAAAGTTATCTTTATTGCTTAATAGCTTCAAAAGGAATGGACATTTTTTTAACAAAGTTCTTAGATTTTTTTTGTGGTCATTTTGTACTTTGGAATATTATCTATTTTAAAAAATTGTGCCCTGCATTATGTTTGTAAATACACTCCTGGACTTGTATTAGATTTGTTAATAGTGTTGTGCCTAAAGGATGTTTTAATAGCAAATAACTGTGTAAACTGGTAGGGATTCTGTAAATATGAAGATAATGGCTGCACACCAACGCAACAAAAGTCCATTTATTGCGCAATATTAAAAGTGCATGACACACACCACAAGTACATCAGCCGGTGACAGAGGTTAATACGTTTCACACAACTAATTGAGCGTACTGTGCTTCCACCCATCTAACCACACCTGGACCTACTCACCTGGAGCAGTGTCCGTTCCTGCTCTTCATTTCATGGATTCTGTAAATAAACTATATAGAACATGATTGTATTGTTGAGAAAAAAATATTTTAATTCATGAGACCGCATTGAGACTTTTTGTGTTTTGGTAATGTTCATTATACCGTATGTTACTGCAACAAACGGTAATGCATACAACTAAGTGTGGTGGGTTATTATGCCATTCATTTTAAATTGCTCCCCAATATACATAGCCTGCAACAAGGCACATGGGATAAAAAGCATAAATGTACATGTGTCCCATAGGAAAACATGTTAAATGAACTGTAATGCATGTCTGCAAAAAGCAATAAAAAAACGCATAGCTGTGAACCAAGCCTAACAGAACCTAGTGCAGGTGCCAGATATCTTTGTCATAGCTTAAGTGTTGTCATAGCTTAATGTATACACTGAAAATCACCCTAGAACTTTTATATGAGGTGAGCACCATTTGCCACTGATAACAAAGTAACAGGAGTATGCACAGTTTGAACATTTATTAAAAAATGATCTTACATACATGAATAGCAATAACATTTGTTGGTCCAATAAAATACAGCATGGTACAAATTTGCAATGATACATATAAATAGCATACAGTATGCACAGGCATCTAGTGAACCCAACTAGTTTCACGAGACATAGCTCTTTTCCTCAGGGGTGGATGCGTGTGTGATCTATCTATAATAAATAAGAAAAATGTATAATACAATAATGGTTGTTATGGTTGTAGAGGTCTAGGGGTAAAAAGACCCCATACTCATCATCAGGCAAATCAAAGTGCCAATTTGCTGAAATCCCAAAAAGCAGTAGCAATGGATGTTGTATATTTGGTTACATATATGCACTGATCTGGTCCAAAAATAAGATGGACATGGAGAGTAATAGGTATGTGGAGGAGTAAAAAGGGGGGAAGGTGGTTAGGATAATGTGACCCTAGAGGTTGCACCTTGTCCAGATAGATGTCAACTGTAGCAAAAACATAGCTTAAAATGTTACCTCCTTTATAGCTTAAAATGTTACTTAACCCAGGACCCTGCATTCACTACAGTGGGGACCCCAGGTAAAAATGTGTATTATGTGCATAAAGAAGCCAAGGAATGATGGAAAAATCTCCAAAAGGCAAATTACAGATTAGACATTCTTATAATGTGTCAACAAAAGTTAGATTTTATTTCCATCATTTACACTTTCAAAATAACAGAAAACAAAAAATGGCGTCTGCAAAAGTTTGGGCACCCTGCAGAGTTAATATCTTGTACTGCCCCCTTTGGCAAGTATCACAGCTTGTAAACTCTTTTTGTAGCCAGCCAAGAGTCTTTCAATTCTTGTTTGAGGTATCTTTGCCCATTCTTCCTTACAAAAGTCTTCCAGTTCTTTGAGATTTATGTTGAGGTCAGGAGATTGTGAAGGCCATGGCAAAACCTTCAGTTTACGCCTCTTGATGTAATCCCCCGTGGATTTCGAGGTGTGTTTAGGATCATTATCCATTTGTAGAAGCCATCCTCTCTTTAACTTCAGCTTTTTCACAGATGGCATCAAGTTACCACCCAAATTTTGCTGAAATTGTATTGAATCCATTTTTCCTTCTACTCGTGAGATGTTCCCTGTGCCACTGGCTGCAATACAACCCCAAAGCATGATTGATCCACCCCCATGCTTAACAGTTGGACAGAGGTTCTTTTCATGAAATTCTGTGCCCCTTCTTCTCCAAACGTACCTTTGCTCATTCCGGCCAAAAAGTTCAATTTTAACCTCCTCAGTCCACAGAACTTGTTTCCAAAATGCATCAGGCTTGTCTATATGTTCATTTGCAAAGTTCAAACGCTGATTTTTGTGGTGAGGACGTAGAAGAGGTTTTCTTCTGATGACTCTTCCATGAAGACCATATTTGTACAAGTATCTCTTTATAGTGGAATAGTGTACCACAACTCCAGTGTCTGCCAGATCTTTCTGGAGGGATCGTGCAGTCAAACGTGGGTTTTGAATTGTTTTTCTCACAATCCTGCGAGCTGTTCTGTCTGATATTTTTCTTGGTCTTCCAGATCTTGCTTTAACTTCCACTGTTCCTGATGACTGCCATTTATTAATTACATTCCAAACAGAGGATATTGACATCTGAAAACGCTTTGCTATCTTCTTATAGCCTTCTCCAGCTTTGTGAGCGTCAACTATTTTCAGTTTCAGGTTTCTAGACTTCTAGACCGTCTGTGACCTCAACACCATGTGATAAGGTGATATTTCTCTATGAACATGTTTATACCAGAAGTACCTTCTCAGTAGTCTTCTTTTGGAGAAGATGCAGGAGTGGTGTTTTTAGTCGCAAACTTGAAACGTTTACTTGTATATCTGTTCGGACTACGTAAAACCTTTGTTCAAGACACCTGACTCCTCCAATTTTA
>BLSH010215949.1:59920-70982 GCA_018402905.1 Glandirana rugosa | reverse complement strand
GCCTTGCAAAGGGGGCAGTGCATGCTATAAATTCTGCAGGGTGCCCAAACTTTTGAAGACGCCATTTTTTTGTTTTCTGTAATTTTGAAAGTGTCAATGATGGAAATAAAATCTAACTTTTGTTGACATATTATAAGAATGTCTAATCTGTAATTTGATGCCTTTTGGAGATTTTTTCCAGCTTTCCTTGGCTTCTTTATGCACATTAATACAAATTTTTACCTGGGGTGCCCAAACTTTCGATCCCCACTGTATATCTGATCTCCCACAGTACACAGAACATAAATATAAACTGCTAATTCACGTGATTAAAAATTCATAAACTTTTAACAAATTAGTACTAAAGTAAATATTAAAGTGCAAGTGCAACAATAAAGTTCATACGATTTCACATAACTTCACGATCTTCATAGTACATATCCATATTTCCATGTGCAAATAAAAGTGCCAAGTGCTGCTATAATTCAGTCCATGCAGTCTGTGCTCCCCTCTTGTGTGCCCTTACACTCACCAGATGTCATGGACTTTCATGACAGAAGTCTCAGATGCTTGTGCCGATGGCTGGGCTTTGTTGTCCTACAGACTGCAGCTCTGATTGCAACTCAAGATGTCCTCAATATGCATTCATATAGCTGGTAACAGATGGCAGAGAGAGGATATATAGTGAAAATCCATTTTATTTGTATTTAAAAACAAGTAACATCCACTTACATTTAAAAACATGCTGCAAATCTCCTTCAGAGTAAAGTAATGCCCCCTTCAGAGAGCAGCATCCCAGGCATTAAATATTTGTGCACATAAGTAGTTCACATATTTATTCATCAATTTCACTGAATTAATTTTGCACACACTATTATTGCATCAATTTGCACTTGTACCATTAAGCGTAGGAATCATCAATTTGATATTTATACAGATTGATTGGTATATCACAAACTGCTGAATACCTTTTCTCATCAGCAGTTAGAGCAGTCTTGTGACTTCTATCAGTGTCCAGCTAAGCACTGGTGAAAGCTTGTAGGAGGAGTTTTTTTTGACTGTCCTATGAGACTGCAAGACCCCTGAGCCTCTGTCTAGACAGAGCTGATTGGCCCTGTGCTGATCACATGCACTCTCCCAAGAAAAAAAAAAAAACATCTCTAGCAATGTGAAACCTGACTCCGTAGACTGATATCAGGAAATTATTAGGGGACAGTAGGAGAAGAGTATTAGAGAAGACAGGATCAAACAGCCTTTTTATGCTATGCGTAGGATTTAACCCTTAGGTTCCGTAGTGAGTATAACTAGCATGCTTTACTGCATATACAGACTGATTTTACTGTTGTGGGTTAGGTAACACTTTAAGTATTAGCTTAAGTGTTGTCACAGCTTCATGTGTTACCTATATTTAAAAAGAGAAAAGTGAATATAGCCTTTTGCAAAAATATTAATTTAAGTGTCATACCAGTATGCCATTTACAGCACCCACAAAGCCTGGCTGAAAAACGTCGTTAGTTCACATTCCCCTGTGCTGCTTTGTTGCAAGAATACGCCATACATGTGCTGGGAGCAAGCTTCCAATGTGTGACCTACAGGTATGGTACTTAACTGTTTACATTTCTTTTTTTTGTTGCATACATGTGGATAGGGTTACGAATCCAAATCCAATGGGCACTACTTTAACCACTTCAGCCCCGGAAGGATTTACCCCCTTCCTGACCAGAGCACTTTTTGCGATTCGGCACTGCGTTGCTTTAACTGACAATTGCGCGGTCGTGCGATGTTGTACCAAACAAAATCTGCCTCCTTTTTTCCCACAAATATAGTTTTTTCTTTTGGTGGTATTTGATCACCTGTGGGTTTTTTATTTTTTGTGCTATAAACAAAAAAAAGTGACAATTTTGGGGGAAAAAAAAATTTTTTTTGCTATAATACATGTCCAAAAAAAAAAAAATTATACATCAGTTTAGGCCGATATATATTCTTCTACATATTTGTGGAAAAAAAAAATCGCAATAGGCGTATATTGATTGGTTTGAGCAAAAGTTTCCATGTTTACAAGCTATGAGAATTCATTCATGCCATTTGTAATTTTTTTTATTTTTTTACTAGTAATGGTGGTGATCTGTCTTTTTTTATCAGGACTGCGATATTGCGGCTGACGTTTTTGACACTTTTTTGGGACTATTCACATTTATACAGCGATCAGAGCTAAAAATAGTCACTGATTACTGTATAAGTGTCATTGGCAGGGAAGGACTTATCCTGTAGGGGGTGAGCAAGGGGTTAACTGTGTTCCCTCAGCCTGTTCTAACTGTATGGGGGCTGGCAGGGGCATGACAGATCTAACTGATCCTGATCACAGGGATCAGTAGATCACTGTCATGCCGACAGTCAGAATGGGGAACGACTATGTTTACATTGGCAGTTCCCTGTTCTTCCTCTCTAGAAGGTGATCGCGGGTTGCTCGTGGATATCGAGTCCGCCCGAACCGTGGCCCCACTCACGGAGCACGCGGCGGGCATGAGAGCGTGCCGGCTGCACGGATTGCCGCTTACAGATGGCGATCTGCGCAGCGGAGCCACTTTGCTGCCGTATATCCACGCGATATGGTTGGCAAGTGGTTAAAAAAGTGTTTGCACTTGGTTCAAATTTAGTATGAATTTATAAAACCTTCTATAAATGCCTGTTTATTGTTCACAATTTGCTGTGCTCCGATTTCTAATGTGCTCTTGCTAAAGCAAATACAGGCAGTCCCCGGGTTACAAACAAGATAAGAACAAACCTGCAGAACCTACCGGTAAGTTGAATTTGTATGCAAGTTAGAACAGGTGCATTCTTTAACCACTTCACCCCCGGAAGGATTTCCCACTGTAGGTACAGAGCACTTTTTGTGATTCGGGACTGCGTCACTTTAACTGACAATTGCGCGGCCGCGCGACTTTGTATACAAACAAAATTTGAGTCCTTTTTTTCCCACAAATAGAGCTTTCTTTTGGTGCTATTTGTTCACCTCTGCGTCATTTCTGATCGCCGCTATAAACAGAAAAAGCGACAATTTTGCAAAAAAAAAAATATTTCTTACTTTTTTCTAAAATACAAACCAAAAAAAATATATAGAAAAACAGATTTATTCATCGGTTTTGGCCGATTTTATATTCTTCCTCATATTTTTGGTAAAAAAAATTGCAATAGCCATTTATTGATTGGTTTGCGCAAAAGTTGCCACATTTACAAACCTTGAGAATTCATTTATGGCATGTTTTAAATTTTTTTTTTTTTTTTTTACACTAGTAATGGTGGCGATCTGGGATTTTTATCGGGACTTTGATCTTGGGGCGGACATGTCGGACATTTTTTACACTCTTTTGGGACCAATGACATTTATACAGCGATCAGAAATTTAAATATCCACTGATTACTGTATAAATGTCATTGAAAGTGAAGGGGTTAACCTGCAGGGGGCAGGGAAGGGGTTAATGGTGTTCCCGAGGCGTGTTCTAACTGTGAGGGGGCTGGGCTGCTATGGGCATAAGAGATCTAACTGATCCCAGTGACAGGGATCAGTAGATCTCTTCCATACCGCCTGTCAGAATGGGGAACTGACGTGTTTACTTTGGCGGTTCCCCGTTCTTTCCCTCTGACAGTGCATCGCAGCTTGCCAGCGGACATAGGGTCCAACTGAGCCGCGGGCGCACTCCTCCAGAGTGCGCTGGGCACGAGAGCGCATCGCCGGTGGCGTGCGCTCTTGCCCCCTAGCTGCGTGCTATTTATGGTGATTCGCGAGACAGCACCACACTGCCGCCGTTGAAAGGCAGTGCGCGGTCGCCAAGTGGTTGAGTAACTTCAGCCAAAAAAAATCTTTCTAAGTTCTTTGGATAGTATAGGGAAGGGTTAACACCCCTGTAGCAATTCTTTTGCTGTCTGTGCCCCTTATTCAGAAGATCGCACCTCACTTTGTCCTTGTGACAATTTAATTTTGAAACTTTTTGGCTGTTGTGGAAACAAGGATTGGTGATAAAGCTTCAGTGGAGACACCTTTGTCCCATGATAACTCTTACAGGCGTGAATTTCTTTTCCTAGGGGTAGATTTCCTCTCACTTCCTGTTGTCTCCCTCAGTTTGTAAGTATGAGTCATTTGGAAGTTGAATGTATGTAACTCGGGGACTGCAGTACGGATATTAATTTGAAGTGAAAAGTAGTGCAGGTCTATTTAAAATCAAATATTTGTATATAGATGATGTTACATAACAAAGACCGCATACCACTTCACACACCTCGTATGCAGTGTTAATTTCATTGACTAAAATATTTTTATCAACTTAATTAACTAGCCTAGAACCTAAATTGGTTGACTAAAATATGACTAAAACCAAAACAATTCAAATGACTAAAATATGACTGAATGGCTTTAGTTAAATACTTAAATAATTCATTACAATTTATCTAGAATTTTCAAACTCATTATATACTCCTGGAGTTAAAAAATGTAATATGTTAATATTTATGGTATTAAGTTTAGAACATGCACTACAGTCACAGATTTAGCCTTTGTGATATACAAGTTATAAATCACAATGGCTAAATCTGTGTCTGTAGTGTTCAAACCATATATCACAGGTGTCAAACACAAGGCCAGTGGGCCAAATCCGGCCCGCCAAGCCATTTCATGTGGCCCTTGCACCCAGGGCTTTTTTTTGCAGCTGGAATGTGGTGGAACTCTATTCCATCACCTCGGGCTCTTGTAGCTCCCTGCCTACCCTGCATGCACTCAATTGGAAACCAATGCTAATATCATAAAATCAGCCGACAAAGGGGGAAGTATAGTTGTCAAGGACAAAGAAGACTATCTAATGAAGGCACGCCGCCTCCTTCCAGACAACAAAACTTAAATGAAATTAAAGTTGGATTCCTTACCCAAATAAGAGCAGGCATTAAAGATCCTAATCAACAAAGCTTTTGAGAATGGGGTCTTAGATAAAAAAGAAAAACAGTTTCTAATACCTAACATCAATAGTACCCTGTATTTTTGCCACCTCCCAAAGGTCCACAAGTCCTTCCCTTCCCCAGGACGACCTATTGTTTCCAGCATGAACAGTATCGTCAGCGAACTCACACTATATAGATTTTTTTTCTCCAGCCTATTGTTTCCGACCTCCCTGCCTTTATTAGAGATTCTAGTCATGTTCTGGACACACTGCAACTCTATAATTGGGAAGAAGGCTACTAGTGGGCTTCTTTGGATGTATGCTCACTCTATACATCCATTCTACATGTAGTAGGCCTTAGAGCTCTACAATATTTACTCTATAAAGATCTTTTGGTCAACTCCCACCAGGCCTAATTTCTGATGGAAGAGGCAGAACCTGCAACATAATTACTTTTCATTGTTGGACAAGTTTCATCTCCAACTCCAAGGCACTGCTATGAGGGAAAATTTTGCCCCCTGTTATACCAACATCACAATGGGATCCTGGGAGGAATTCATCTGGCATAACAACCCCTTTGCCCGTCACATTGTATACTATGGCAGGTACATTGATTATGTCATACTTATCTGGAATGGCACAGTCGAACAATTTTCCTCATTTGTATCCCATTGTAATAACAATGACCTTGTTTTGAAGTTTACACGTGTCATAGACCCACAAAAGTGTCTTTCTAGATCTATAATTATCACATGAACAAGGGCAAATTATTTCTCAAAATCACAGTAATATATTTCTCAAAATCACTGTAAACCAACCAGTGGCAATTACTATTTATATTACTGCAGTTGCCATCACCCCTCCTGGCGTAATAAAATTCCAGGGGGTCAGTTTCAAAGGTTACATCGGAATTGTGCAAAAAAAGTTTATGAAAAGCATGATCAGACACTTGTAACAAAGTTTTTAGAGAAAGGTTTCCCTATCCCTTTAATAAGTGAAACTTTCCAGAAACATGCATCCTTTTCATCCCCTAGTTCCAGTAGGTGTAAAACAGTCGAATGCAAACAGGCAGTTAGATTTGTTACAGGTTATAATGCTGAGCACAAAAAGATCACACATGTCATCCGTAAACACTGGAATATTTTACAATTCGATACCAAGATAATACCCAGTGTCCCCAGGTTCCCTTTAGAAGTGCTAAAACCCTCAAAAACACCATTGCTCCAAGTAAACTGAAATCCTATAAAAAAAAAAGTACACACCAAAGATATCCATTCCTATTTCGACAATAGATCTGGGATTATCCAGTGTTGCAAGAGAGGTTGTCTTACCTGTCAGTTTATCTCCCATGGAAAATCATGTTTTTCGAACAAAAATGGCCAGGTGGTTACAATCAAACAATTCATCACTTGCTCATCTGAATTCATGATTTACGTACTTTGGTCCCCTTGCAATTTATTGTATGTTGGTCGCACCATACATACATTATGTAAACGTGTGGGCGAGCACGGAAGGTTTATCAAAAGGTGGATGTGACCAGCTTAGTGTGCCCCGACATTTCTTAAGGCATCATAATAAGGACATTAAAGGCCTTGAGGTTATGGCAATCAAATATATTGCAGACAAAACACTAACAGATAATGAGAAACTTGCCTTGCTTTGCAGAAAGTAGGCATTCTGGATCTTTAAGTTAAATACTTTGTCCCCTAGTGGGTTAAAGAGCTAGAAACGAACAGCCTTATTTAGATTTCCCCAAAAAAACTTCTCCCCCTTATAAATGTTCCCTTGCTATTCTGTTTTTTCTGAGGACCTTCTATTCATTTTATTTAGACATTATAGTCTCATACAGTATTTCACAAAAGTGCTTACACCCCTCACAATTTTGTAAATATTTTATTATATCTTTTCATGTGACAACACTGAAGAAATCGCACTTTGCTACAATGTAAAGTAGTGAGTGTAAATCTTGTATAACAGTGTAAATTTGCTGTCCCCTCAAAATAACTCAACACCCAGCCATTAATGTCTAAACTGCTGACAACAGAAGTGAGTACACCCCTAAGTGAAAATGGCAAAATTGGGCCCAATTAGCCATTTTCCCTCCCTAGTGTCATATGACTCGTTAGTGTTACAAGGTCTCAGGTGTGAATGGGGAGCAGGTGTGTTAAATTTGGTGTTATTGCTCTCTCTCATGCTGGTCACTGGAAGTTCAACATGGCACCTCATGGCAAATAACTCTGAGGATCTGAAAAAAAGAATTGTTGCTCTACATCAGTGGTTCTCAACTTCTGTCCTCATGACCCACTAACAGGCCAGATTTTAAATATTACCTTGGAGAGATGCAGACTAGAATACTGCAATCACTGAGCAGCAAATTATATCACCTGCAATGTATTTCAGTTATCTTGCAAACCTGGCCTGTTAGTGGGTCCTGAGGACAGGAGTTAAGAACCACCGCTCTACATAAAGGTGGCCTAGGCTATAAGAAGATTGCCAAGACCCTGAAACAGAGCTGCAGCATGGTGACCAAGACCATACATCGGTTTAACAGGACAGGTTCCACTCAGAACAGGCCTCGCCATGGTGGACCAAAGAAGTTGAGTGCACGTGCTTAGGGTCATATCCAGAGGTTGTCTTTGGGAAATAAACGTATGAGTGCTGCCAGCATTGCTGCAGAGGTTGAAGGGGTGGGGGGTCAGCCTGTCAGTGCTCAGACCATACGTCACACACTGCATCAAATTGGTCTGCATGCCTGTCGTCCCAGACGGAAGCCTTTTCTAAAGATGATGCGCAAGAAAGCCCGCAAAGTTTGCTGGAGACAAGCAGATGAAGGACATGGATTACTTGAACCATGTCCTGCGGTCTGATGAGACCAAGATAAACTTATTTGGTTTAGATGGTGTCAAGCGTGTGTGGCGGCAACCAGGTGAGGCATACAAAGACAAGTGTGTTTTGCCTACAGTCAAGCATGGTGGTGGGAGTGTCATGGTCTAGGGCTGCATGAACACTGCTAGCACTGGGGAGCAATAGTTCATTGAGGGAACCATGAATGCCAACATGTTCTGTTAAAAAACTGAAGCAGAGCATGATTCCTTTAGAGACTGGGCTGTAGGGCAGTATTCCAACATAACAACCCCAAGCAAACCTCCAAGACGACTACTGCCTTGGTAAAGGTGATGGACTGGCCAAGCATGTCTCCAGACCTAAACCCTGGTCTCCATCCTCAAATGGAAGGTGGAGGATCGCAAGGTCTCTTACATCCACCAGCTCCGTGATGTCGTCATGGAGGAGTGGAAGAGGACTCCAATGGCAACCTGGGAAGCTCTGGTGAAAAAGAGGGTTAAGGCAGTTCTAGAAAATAATGGTGGCCACGCAAAATATTGACACTTTGGGCCCAATTTGAACATTTTCACTTAGGGGTGTACTCACTTTTTTGCCAGCGGTTTAGACATTAATGGCAGTGTGCTGAGTTATTTTGAGGGTACAGCAAATTTACACTGTTATACAAGCTGTACGCTCACTACTTTACATTGTAGCAAAGTGTCATTTCTTTAGTGTTGTCACATGAAAAGATAATACAATATTTACAAAAATGTGAGGGGTGTACTCACTTTTGTGAGATACTGTATAATCTGGCATTTACATAAACACCAAATTTTGCACTGTACAGAGTTATACCCTTGCGGTTACAGTGCATTGGAGCTCAAAATGGCATGATTTTGGAATTAATAATATATGTATGTACATGTCTGAAAAATATTTAATATAACTAATATTTTTAGTTATCTTTAGGCGTTTTCTTGATAAAAAGCATTGATAGTCAAACTGATTTTAAAACAAAGTGTGAGTTTATTGTCACACAGTTGGCATCATAAATACAATGCAAAAAGTAGAAGTGTTCAGTTCAATGTAGGTAAAAATATATGAAATAGAATAAATAGTTATAAAGATGTGTAAAGCTTAAAAAGCATGTGTATCATCATGGCCATGCTTCTCATCTCCATGCTGTCTAAAGTGAGCAAGAAGAAGCAGGAAATGACGTTCTCTTCGCTTCTGAGAGAGGACAGCTGTTCAACTTGTCAAGAGTATATCAATAGACTCTGAGTGTGGAATTGCCTCAAATTGATCAGTCTTCCATCTGTGTGTGTATGTGTGTGTGTGTATGAATGTGAGTCTGTAGGGTGGGTGTCTTGTCTTTTTGTGCCTCATGTAGAGTCATAACTTCATATCGCTAAAAACCTTTTATGGATTCATGTTAACTCAGCAATATGCTATTCAGAAGAAGGTAACTAACTTTGTCCTATATGGCCTTTGATTGACAAGCCCACATGTAACACAAAGATGTGTAATAATGTAATATGCTGATCATGTAATGATACCAACAGTCTGCTTAAATTAACACATATTAGCGACATATTCAACATTATGTAAATACATAATGCTTGAGGTGATTGTAGCCGTAGTATTGCAATTGTGCCAGAGAAAAATGAGTACTGTACGTGATACTTTTTTTATTTGCACTAACATACAATTTTTCAAGACAAGCTTTCGGGCTATCTCCCCTTCTTCAAGGTACTGCTTGGACCTTGAAGAAGGGAAGATACCCCAAAAAGCTTGTCCTGAAAAATTGTATGTTAGTGCAAATAAAAAAAGTATCATGGACAGTACTCATTTTTCTCTGTAAATACATACAAACACTAATGATTATAACTGAAATTACACTAATCCCAACTAGTTGTATATAAACAAATATATGTATTGTTCCTCTAATTACATAGCACTTGGCTATTCTTAAGTTCCCCCATGACATTCTATACCAAGATACCAGACACCTTCTACAGTATCTTTCCCAACTAGCTGCATACACCAGAAATATCTTGCATGTTACCGACTCCGCTTCAACTGAAGAACCATTATTTACCAAACATCTGACCAAGGCCATTCACACATATTAATAATATGATTAATCATAAAACCAAATATATTTTGCAAGCTTGCCATGAATATAACTTCTATAAGTGTTGAATTACGAATTTGGAATAATATTCTAACAATTCCCCCTGAATTATGATTAATCATATCAAATCAAAATACATTCACATATCATTTGTATCACATACACACATCCTTGTATTAAATGATCGGATATAATATTCCTCAGAACTGAAGCAGCCAGAAATAACTCTCCTTCTAAACTCTTTTCTCCTTAGTTTAGCTCCTCTTAGATTTTTCTATTCAAATTCCTAAAATATTGGCATAGATTTTAAATATGTATAAGATAATGATGACTGATACCAATAATTAAAATGATAAGTAAAGGATGTTATACTATATTTCCATATTTGTGCTAAAATAATTTTTTAGTTATTTGGAAATATACTAATATATATTCTAAAATGTATCATAACTTTCTATTTTTCTTTTTAAAGAATAATATATTTTTTTATGTTCTATTACTTGAATGATTGTGCAGTTGTAACCTAAAAATATTCAATATATGAATAAGGAAAAATAAATAAAAATAATGATAATTCTAACTTAATATGAGCATTAATATCAAAATAAGTGGATAATCAAAAATATATATATGTGGACAAATGTTTCAGTCCTAAATTATTTATCTATAGTAGATGGATAATGTTTCTTCTGATGAATTCTTTCTTCATGAAATGTCTATGAAATTTCTTCTTCTTTAAGTTCTGTTAGGTTAGAAAAACCTTATTGAATAAGATAACTCAGTCATAAATATGAAATATAAATCTTTTGTCCAATTTTCTTCTCGATAGGATCTTCTTCTTTGAACTTTGAATTTCTTGATATTATCTTTTGCTCTTCATAGGAACTTGTTATCCTCCACATTTATTTGATTTTAGATGCCGTTTCTGTAAAAGAAATGCAGTATAATTACTTTGGCATAAACAATTTACATTATACTTGTACTTCTTCTTTTTTTTTCAATAAACGTTAAAACATTATAGGACAATCGTCTCCTGATTTTGTAAAACCACATGTGAAATAATGCTACTTTACATTTTTCTTCAAAGAGAACTTCTTATGATAATGTACTGTCCTTTATCATGTCTCTGATGGCCTAAACTATAATACTTATGTGCTGTGAAAGTTTCTTCTTCTAGGATAGCTCTTCTTTTAACCTG
>BLSH010215949.1:40072-59588 GCA_018402905.1 Glandirana rugosa | reverse complement strand
TCGAAACAAGTGATGCTTCAGAACAAACCTCTATTGTATTCAATGTTGGAGCATTCTGCAAATCTTTTTTCAACACTTCAAAGGCATTTTTCTCATTTGGACCCCATTGGTCAACAATATTACCTTTATTTCTCGAAAGATTATATAGTGGATAAACTTTTTCTGCGAAACAGTGTACAAACTCTTTGCAATGATTTATTCAAAAATGTATGCAATGACTTATGAGTTGTTGGAGTTGGAATTGCAGTGACATCTCTAACTGTTTCTTGGAACAATTGTCTCTTTCTTTGATTAATTTGCAAGTGAAGGTATTTCACCTGACTTCTCATCAGCTGAACTTTTGCCGTGTTTAATTTTAGGCCTGCAACTTGTAACAACATAAACAACTCAGATAAAAGAGCAATATGTTCATCAATATTTTGCATAATTAGCAGAATCGTATCCAAGTATTGACAAATACATTCTGGTCTTGCAAATTTTGAAAGTATTTTTGCTATAGTTTCATGAACTACACCATCACTGATACCTAGGCCAGGTATTAATCGAGTGAAGGTATAACACTCTTTCTGAAATGTAAAAGCAAGTTTGTACTGACAACCTTTAGCTAAAGGGATGGAAAAATGACTATTAGAAATTTCTAATACAGAGAACACTTTGTCCTTAGCATGCAAATTGATTTGCTATTCGATTTATCAGAAAGAACTGTGTAATTTGTGATATGTTTATTCAATGTCCTTAAGTCAACTGATAAAGAATATGAATTATCATCTTTTTTGATAGGCCAAATACAGTTATTTACCACTGATTGTACTTTCTTTAAAATTCCAAGTTGTACAAACTCTTGAATAATGGCAGAAAGTGGACCAATTGATTCTAGTGTTAACTCATACTTAGAGTTGAGTGAACCCGAACTATAAAGTTCGGGTTCATATCAGACTTTACGGTGTCCGTGTTCTGAACCCGGACATTTGAGAAAAAGTCTGGGTTCAGGGTTCGGGTATTTTTTCGTGCTTTTTGAATAGCTGCAGGGCAGCCAATCAACAAGCGTTTCACTCGTTTGCCCTTAGAAGCCATCACAGCCATGCCTACTAATGGCATGGCTGTGATTTGTCAATGCATCATGTGACCCAGCCTGGAGTCACGTAGTGCTGCATGTCACATCATCTCATACTAGTGTAGGGAGAGGATGCTGCTGCTGTGAGGGACAGATTAGCTTTAGAAAATCATCTCATACTAGTGTAGGGAGAGGATGCTGCTGTGAGGGACAGATTAGCTTTAGAAAATCTGTTAAAACAGCGATTTATTGGTGGGTGGGTGCTAGAGGAGATTTTTGTACATTTTGTTTGCCAAGCAAAGTGCCTCATATAAAACCTAAGCAATTTTTCGGTTTGTTAGGTGGGCGTTTGCAGCCATTTTTGCAAGTGCAGTGCACTTGCAACTGCTTGTGTGTCAGGGACACTACTTTAATCGTGTTCTGTTAGTTCAGTTGGTAACATTTTGGCATATTTAAGTACTGCTTTTACATTGCAGTTAGACAAATTAAACATTTTTTTTCTTTTGTGCAAAATATTACATTTGCAGCCAGCGGGGCATTTCTTGCACAAAAATAAAAAGTGCGTCTACATTGCTGGTTTAAAAAAAAAAAAAATCTAAATACTACATTTGCGGTTGCCGGTGCATTTCTTGCACAAAAATAAAAAGTGCGTCTACATTCCTGGTTTAAAAAATAATATAAATTTGTGCTAAATAGTACATTTACCTCCAGAATGAGGAGAGCGTGAAATAGGGATGTGGTCGTGGTTGTGGTGCTGCTGGTGTTGGTGGTGTTGGTGAAGCTCCTGTTGCAAGGAGAGGACGTGGTCGATCTGTGCCAGCTACATGCATAAGTGAAACACCTTCCTCAGGTGCGAGTAGCCGACCTATATGGTAGGCCAGAATGCCGCTCAACGATTGGTGAGGTCAGAACAAGTACAGGAGATAGATTGGGTGGCTGACAATGCCTCCAGTTCCTTCACATTGTCTCCCACCCGAAGCTCAGAGTTGGCACCTGAATCCCATGGCCATCTGTCTTTCACCTCAGCCCCTTGTAAATCAGCCAAGCAGTCTGAGCCCCAAGTCATGCAGTCTCTTATGCTTTTTGATGACTCTGTTGGTGTGCTTTCCATGGGCCACCCACATAGCCCTGCCCCAGAAGTGGAAGACATTGAGTGCACCGATGCCCAACCACTTCTGTTTCAGGATGAGGACATGGAAACACCAGCGCAGCACGTCTCTGATGATGATGAAACACAGGTGCCAATTGCTGTGGCTTTCTACAGTGTGCAGACTGACAAGGAGGGCAGTGGTGAAGAGTGGGTGGAAGATGATGTGGAGGATGATGAGGTCCTAGACCCCACATGGAATGAAGGTCATGCGAGTGACGTGTGCAGTTTGGAAGAAGCTGTGGTGGTCGCACAGAGGCACCAGCACAGCAAAAGAGGAAGCAGGTTGCAAAAGCGGAGCGACCGTCCCCTAGACAGTACACCTGCTACTACCCACCGCACCCAGGGACCTAGCACACCAAAGGCAGCTCAAAGGAGTTCCCTGGCGTGGCAGTTCTTCAGACAATGTGCTTACGACAAGACACGAGTGGTTTGCACGATGTGCAATCAGAGCCTGAAGCGAGGCATAAATGTTCTAAACCTGAGCACAACCTGCATGACCAGGCATCTACATGCAAAGCATGAGCTGCAGTGGAATAAGCACCTCAAAATCAAAAAAAGGTCTCAAGCTCTTCCTGCTTCCTCTTCTGCTGCTGCCTCGGCCTCTTCCTCCACCTCTACAGTGCCAGTGTCACCCGCCACCCAGCAAACAGACGATGTGACAGCAACGCCACCATGTCGGCTACCGTCCCTAAGCATTTCCACACGGTCCAATGGAATCTTACAGCTGTCCATCTCCCAAACACTGGAGAGAAAGAGGAAGTACCCCCCTACCCACTCCCGATCCCTGGCCCTGAATGCTTGCATTTTAAAATTCCTGGCCTTTGAAATGCTGTCATTCTGTCTGGTGGACACAGACAGTTTTAAAAACCTGATGGCGATGGCTGTCCCACAGTTCGTGGTTCCCAGCTGTCACTACTTTTCCATGCGAGCCATCCCTTCCCTGCAGCGCGATATAGCGTCCCTGCCCGTGGTTGCTGGTCCACGTATCAGTGGTTATGTGGACCTTGCCACCGTGATCAGATGTTCAGCTGGAACTGGACCTCTTGTTTACATCTGAAGAAACATAAACGCCTCTTGGTTGATAGGCTCTGAACCGTCTTTTTCTCGAGACTTGAATTTTTTGCAAAATTACGCCAGACTCACCCCCCTCAACAAGGATTGAGATTTCCGTAAAAATGGAGAAATAACGGTTGTGCTGTGGCTTGCCAATGAAACATATTGAATATAACTAATATTTTTAGTTATCTTTAGGTGTCTTCTTGGTAAAAAGCATTGATAGTCAAACTGACCTTAAAGCAAAGTGTGAGTTTATTGTCACGCAGTTGGCATCATAAATACAATGCAAAAAGTATAACAGTTCAGTTCAATGTAGGTAAAAATATATGAAATAGAATAAATAGTTATAAAGATGTGTAAAGCTTAAAAAGCATGTGTATCATCATGGCTATGTTTCTCATCTCCATGCTGTCTAAAGTGAGCAGGAAATTATGTTCTCGTGCTTCTGAGAGAGGACAGCTGTTCAACTTGTCAAGAGTATATCAATAGACTCTGAGTGTGGAATTGCCTCAAATTGATCCTTCTTCCATCTGTGTGTGTATGTGTGTGTGTAAATGAATGTGTATGAATACGAGTCTGGAAGGTGGGTGTCTTATCTTTTTATGCCCTATGTAGAGTCATAACTTCACATCGCTAAAAACCTTTTATGGATTTATGTTAATTCAGCAATATGCTATTCAGAAGGAGGTAACTAACTTAATCATATATGGACTTTGATTGACAAGCCCACATGTAACACAAGGATGTGTAATAATGTAATATGCTGATCATGTAATGAAACCAAAAGTCTGCTTAAATTAACACATATTAGGGAAGTATTCAACATTATGTAAATACATGCGAACACTAATGATTATAACTGAGATTACACTAATCCCAACTAGTTGTATATAAACAAATATATGTATTATTCCTCTAATTACATAGAACTTGGCTATTCTTAACTTCCCATGGCATTTTATACCAAGATCCCAAGATACCAGACACCTTCTACAGTATCGTCCCCCAACTAGCCGCATTCACCAGAAATATCTTGCATGTTACTGACTCAGCTTCAGCTGAAGAACCATTATTTACCAAACATCTGACCAAGGCCATTCACACATATTAATAAAATGATTAATCATAAAAACAAATATATTTTGCAAGCTTGCCATGAATATAATATAACTTCTATAAGTGTTGAATTATGAATCTGGAATAATATTCTAACAATGTCCGTTTAGAGGTGAGCCCAGGTTTGCACAAGCACCCAACCACCTCTGTTTGTTAGAAAAGTTAGGTATGGTACAATTTTTAAGTACATTTTAGCAGATTCTGTTTATGTATTCATTTATGTTTAAATATGCACTGAGCCGTTATGACCAGGGTTAATCCTCTCAGAGGGAGTTGTCTGTGATGTGCCCACAGCCAATCACAAAAAGTCTCAACCCCTTCCCCCTTGATCCATTCCGGTTCTCAGATCCTTTTAAATTCTCCCTGGCCTGTCACAACTTGACAAGGCGCAGGCGTGCAGAACATGTCGTCATAGTGACAGGACCATGCATACCAGCTTGCTCTCCAGGCATCCTCTCCAGCGGCCTCCACTCTGTTCCTCGGCGCAGTGAGTGCCGTCATCACTGGTCGGCACACACAGATGCGGTGCCTCTACGGGAACCCGGTCACAGCTCCCTTCAATCAATGTCTCCTCCAGTGCCGTGGATGGCTTCTGCTGCCACCAGCCCTCACTTCACCCACTGACTTGGCTGCCTAGTTCAGCTGCCACATCAACCCTGGAGCCCGACAGCATTGGGATATACCCCGGACACCACCTCTTGTGGGCAAGTATGCAGGCGTAGCCACTGGCTAGATTCACATCCATTTGGGACACTGGTTTGCAAAGCCTTTTAATTATATTTTAATATTTTCAATAAACATATTTTTTACCCTTTCAAGGGAAGCTATTACTTCACCAGCTTATGACTCCCATTTAGAGTATTATTATACTTAGGGCAACACAAACATGCATCTGAGCACTTCCAAGGAACTTTTGTTGTTGGTTCTAGAATGCTGATGTGGCACACAATGAAATTAAGTTTGACACCCCTGCCATAAATGATAACCTATTAGTTTTTTTTACTTCAGGAGTATGCAATGAGTTTGGAAATACTAGAGAAGTGATTGTAAACAATCACCTTGTAAAACAACCTTTTCAGTTTAAATTGGAAATAAAATGCAAACCATTTTTGTATAGATATAAAAAAAAGTATTATAAATACCTTCTTTCCCTTTTTTGTCAACTAAAATGTAGGAGACCAAAATGTAAGATTTTAGTCAACCAAAATGTATTGGAGATTTTAGTCGACCAAAATGTACTGGAGATTTTAGTTGACCGCAATTTACAATTCAGATAACTAAAATACAACTAAAGCTAAAACAATTTGGATGACTAAAATACAACTAAATCTAAATTAGACGTCAAAATTAACACTGCTAGTATGGGCAAGCTTCAGCCTCCGGTTACTAATATACTGTAAATACAAAAGTATTAACTGCACCACCATTGATTCCTTTTACGTCTTTTATTCCTGCAGCAGCCAACATTTTTATCCCAAAGTATTGAAATAGATCTGCTGAATAAAAGTTAATCTGCACCTTGTGAAAAGAAAATCACTTGAAAATGACATATTGTTGGCGTCATAATTTGTGCACTCCATCATTTGTGCACCCCTAATCAGTTTAGTTCATACTCTTCATACAAAACTCAATTATTTTCCTTCAAAGCTCTGGCAGATATCCAGCTAACCATGTTGACCCAATCAAAAAAAAAAAAAATCTGTGGTGGCTTGGCATATTATGTGACTCTGCCTCCATTTAATTCAAAAATGAGAAAACAAGATTGGACGCACACTGAACCATTAAGTGTGGCCAGGAGGAGGGAGAATTTGTAATGGTGCACTCACATTCTACAACATAAATGGTCTTATCATGGTTGTCATGGGAAACAACACTCAGAGTTCAACGTTGTCTAACCTACTTGGATATAAAAATAGGGACCACAAAGTAGTACTTTAATAGAAAATAACTAAGATGGCTCCACTAAGTTAGAAATATGCTCCTGTCCTGTGGTTTCTAGATGATGTTAGAGCCTGCTGTGGCTGGCAGTCAGGCAGGATAGTGGCATCCTCCATAGCCATAGGATCTACTCTGCGTTTACTTCAGGCTGATTGGTTTCTAGGCACTAAATGACACATTTCAGCAAATTCCCCCTTTATCAATCCTCTAATTGGATTAACTGCGAGAGTGCATTTATAGTGTACAAGGAACTGCTAATCAAAAGTGTCTAAATAACAGACCAGGAGTATCAATACATCCAAGCAGTCTAATTATCATATAGGTCATAAGCCGCCTATCGGTATAAATATAAAATCATAATTTTATGTGTTATAGATGAAAATGAAAGTTACATTTTTACATGTTATTGGCACCAGTACTCCCTTCCAGTGCTGCCTTGGGCCATCTTTAGGGAAGCTCCTAGCATAAGCAACAAAGTGCCAGTGAGTAAAATAAAATCTTGCCAAATGAAACCAATAACTTAAACTTCTCTTAAATTAGTTCACCTTTGGAACATGATACGTGTTACATCTGTATTTGGGTTGCAACATGTTCCAGCACACAACACCCCCAGAGTCCCCCACTTTCATAACAGGTGGGGGTTCTTCTCCCCTATAGCCGCTGTCACATTTAAAATTGGCCCCACCCACACAGCCACAGCATTCATTCACAGGGATCTGTGAATGAATAAACTACAAGTCCCATCTGTCACAATGGCAGATGGCTGGTAATTCTGGACTATGAGCATGCTGATCATAAGGTTTGTAATTAATTCGCTCTTCCTCCGGCTTTCTCACTGAAAGCCTGTATGACGTATGGGCAGAAAGCTGAAGGGATCATGTGCAGGAGCCTGACATTGCAGTTAACAGGTAAACTTTTCCTTTAGGTTCTGTTCACACTAGTGCAATTTTGGATGTAACTTGGGATGCACAGAATCACAGGACAATGGAAATCACCTTGTTTTCAATGGTGCCTGTTCATAATAATGCAGTGTGATTTTGGAAAAGGTTCCTGTACTTCTTTGAAAAACTTTTTTTTTATGTATTGGCAAGAGTAAGGGAGGGTTATAACTCTTGTCAGTTTTTTTTGCCAGCTATGTCCTACATGGGATATTTCCCTTCACTTCATGTCCCATAGCAAACTAGGAAGTGAGAGGAAATCCCTCCAAAGTGAAAATCCATCCAAAGTGAGAGAATCCTGGGGTGTTGCCAGGGTCACCACAGCTAGTATCCCCATTGGAAGATTTCCCCTCTATCACTGTTCTGGTGTCAACCTAAAATGTAGAATTTTCTTTTATTTTTTATGATAGCAGTAAACAGGACAAATAGAGAGGGTGAATCTCTGTAGCCACAGACGGCAATAAAAACCTGACAGGTGTTCTTATCCCTTTCCACACTATCCAAAACTAAAACGACAAAAAAGTTTTGCCTTTAGTTATACTTTAGTGATTTCAAAGGGGTTATCTGGTGTAAAAAGAGAAATTGGCTTTCCTATAATTTTATACATCAAGGACAGAAGACATTGAGGCTGGATTTACACCATAGCTGTGCGAATTCCAGCCTGTTTCCCTGTGAGAAGGACCGGAGCCGCTGTCCGTTCCCACATCGCAGCAGCTGCCTGGAGAGGGAGGGGGGAGGTGACTCATGCAGGGGAAAAGATCCCTGTTCAATGCGGAACACATCTCTGTGTCAGATGCATTCCCATTGAACATATTGGGCTGGGAATTCGCACTGAATTGCACAGAAAACGCACACGTTTTCTGTGCCATGCGGAGTGTGAATGTACCGCACCTATGTGAACCGGACACTTTGAAAACAATGTGTTTTCAAGTGTCCTGTGATTTGGATGTGGTGTAAGCTGATTTAAACTGTACCCCCTGATCCCTAAGAAGCCCTTTCAACAAGCATACAAGGCTCATCAAAAGTGTCTCTTTAGACTAGTGTCCCTAAGAACTTTAAAACATAAAGAAAATATGGAAGGTTTACATTTTTTGCTTTGAAAATGATTCCCCCTATCGTATTGTATCTCAGGCTCAAAGGTACCAGAAATGATACAATCAGGAGATTTTCTGGATTTATACACTCACTACCATGACTTCCTTTGGCCTTAATTAAGAATTGGCTGTTAATACCATTTTATAAACCCTGTTTTATCTTGCCCTATTATTTTAATCTGATTAAGGATTTAGATAAATAACAATTTTTACTGTTTTATTACTGTTCCCTTTGGTACATCTATCCATTTTCCATTGTATACAAACTGATACATTATATTTATCTGAAATACTTGTTACTTTGTAAGAAATAGTAAAATTGTACTCTAGGTCCATCTAGTGGCCAAATTATGCTGGTTACAATTCATTTTGTAAAAAGTATTTTCATTTTATTGTAAAAAACATAATTATATATTTATATTGATAGATTCCTATGATGTTGTACATGTTAGACTTGTCCTTAGATGTATTGATACTTCTGGTCTGTTATGAAGATACTTTAGATTAGCAGTTCTTGGGCACAGTACAGGTGCAAACTACTACTACTATTACTACTACAATGAGCATGTGTGTGGACTCATTGTTTTTATGTTTACCAAAGTTATTCACTTTTAAAACACAATTCTGCAGTTTAGAGGCTTTGAGCCTCTAAATATTTAAGTGCACTATTACATATTCTCCATCCTAATTGCTACATTTAATCGGTTAGCGTGAGCCCAATGTTGATTACTCTTTTTTTTGTCTTTCAAGCAGTGTAGCAGTTCTCTACCAATGGGGCATTGGTACTGCCTTACTATTTGTACAGTATATTATTTGTATCAACTATTTATCAACTCCTTCCCTCAGACTTGTTTGTAAGAAAGAGGACTTATATGAGGTGAGGGCACATATGCACTAACACATTATTATAATTATTTGTCAATATCTGTATTGTTCGGCAATCCTAACCATAACTGAGCATATGAATTAGGGACATTTTAGATTTGAATAAGAATCAATAGAAACCCTACAAAGTGTAGCTACATATTGAAACCTTTATTTGTACATTTAAATGGAATGTTAGAGTTTTTTCCTGCTATGACTTATTCTACCGTATAGGTTTTTGATGACCAATTATTACCTATGAGACATTTTAAGAAGCCATTTAAACAGGAAAAAGATAGGAGGAAGCAGGCATTCACTCTGGTACCTAATGATGACTATTAACTCTTGACATTGAGTAGTGACTGTGACACCAATGCTGGCTATTGATTCTTACACTTGACACGTGACAAGTAACTCTGGTACCTAACAAATGTCTGTGGCTTGATGGATTATTGATGAATAGGGATGAGCTCCCGGTTCGAGTCAAACGTATGTTCGACTCGAACATCAGGTGTTGGTCCGTTCGCGCCATTGCGAACATTATGGGGCATTCGCAAGAACTTTGCGCACCCCATAATGTATTCCAATTGCGGCGGAATGCACATGACCTGCATGCTTTGGCCAATCAGCGAGGCGGCCTGCTGTGAGAGCTTTGATTGGCTAAAGGCAGGGTGCCTTTAGCCAATCACTGCTCAGCAGCCTCAATCCATGCCCCACACTATATAAAGCTGCTTGTACAGAGGCTCTATGTAGTGTGTATTGGTGGCGGTGATAGAGAGTGAGCTTAGGTTGCGGATTGCAGGCAGTTTAGCTAGATGGCTATTGTAAATTGTAAAAAAAAAGAAAAAAAGATATCTAGCTAGATAGATATATAGATTGTGTATATATATATATATATATATATATATATATATATATATATATATATATATATAGTATTAACAGGAAGATGGCGCTATTCCCTAAGACAATAGTGTTTTGTGTTATCAATAAATAATGGTGACCCCAATTCTTAAAAAACATACAGTGTAAAATTGTGTTGATAGATTAAAAATGATTATATGTAAATAAGTATATTTGTGCTGGATATTAAAGAGTGATAAATATAAACAGGTGTAAAAGCTTGTCTGTTAGACATAAAAATAATTATAAACCATAAATTACAGTGCCCCTATAACCGTACAAGATGCATAAAAGAGGTGTGCTTAAACGAAAATTATAAATATATAGATGAATATAACCAAAATCAGAGTCCAGTACTTCACCCCTCCACTGTTTTTCCGTAGCTAATGGGTTATACCCAGTTGTATGTCCTTATACACAAATAAGTGTATGGGGGGAAGTTATCATTCAGTAGCAGTCCAAGTATAAAAATCCCTTGCTGAAAAAAGTTTATATGTTGAAAAAATATTCTTTGTGACTTTTGTTGTATGATACACAAATTTCCACACGTGATCCAGTGACTTCACACAAAGATATTCTTGTGACTTCCAATCCGTGCTCCCCACATGTGTCCCCACTCACCGGATAGACGTACCCCTACAGGGGTGGCCCGCTTTTGCTGAATCTTTTCCCCGGTCAGCTCGGGTCTTTCACGGCCTGAGTGTCCTGGTTCCTGTCATCCGTTCCTGTCCCTGTGCCGTTACTCCGGTGTTGGGGTGTGGGTAAAAAATGATAAACCCAGATAGTGTGATATCGTAAAAAAATATAACGTTTTATTTAAGCCAATTTTAAAATTATTAAAAATCACAGACTGTCCCCCACCTGGGAGGTACAACGGAGATTGCTCCAATAAAAACTAAGTATATTAATTGTACAGTGTAAATAAGGAAGATAAAGTTGTTTGGCAGCGGAGCTACCGTGTTGAGGAAGGGACGATTCCCTTCCTCTTCCTGTGGCTTGTGTTCCAAGGAGGAGAGACGTTAGCCACACAAACCGGGAAGTGACGTAGGAGCGCCTTGCGTGATCGTGGCCCCACCTAACGCGTTTCGTCATTGGACGTCGTCGGAAGCGGTGGCCATCTTGGTGCTCCATGCTGAATTTATATGCACCCAAAGGGGGCGGGTAGGCGGTTAGTTACCACGTCACTAATCCTCAAGTACGGGCGGCCATTTTTTTGGTGGTTTTCCTATAGGTAGTCTCGGCCATATTTTTGATGGAAATTGGCGATTTTATTATACGGAGAGTGTACTAATGGATTGATTAAAATCATATTTAGAGTTGACCTTTATTACAAAAAGGGGGTTACTAACGTAGGATGAGAGGGGCATCTAGAGGTGATCCAAATGTATTGGCACGGTAAAAGTAACTTTAATCAAGAAAATATAAAGAAATATAAAAAATATATAATAAATATGTGTTGCTACTAACAGAGGTGCGTCGTTCACAGGGAGAGATGTATCGAAAATAGTCTTGTTAAAAAAGATGAAGCATTTGTACAAATAGAAATAAAAATAAAAATAAAAATAAAAAGTATATAATATATAAAAAAATTAGATACATAAAAATAAAAATATTTTTGTGGAATAAGAATATGTGTGATGAATTGATATAAAAAAATGTCACGTAAAACGTATATAAGGAATGTGTAAGAGGTGAGGAATGGAGATGTAAAAATTATTAAATTGGCGAAACATATTTTTTATATAATAAAGATCATATTTTTTCATATATAGGAACATATTAATATTTATACAGGAAAACTAGTTAGAATAGGAGCTGTTAGGCGGATCTAATAATAAGATGATAGCTTAGAAATATTATATATTCCAGGAATATGAGAGCCTAAAACCAAGTTCAAATAAGAGAGCCAATGAAAATAGGGGAACCAATCAAGTCAGATTACGGAAGTTATTATTAAAAAGTTATTATTAAAAAGGGGAGGGAAACTATAGTGGCTGTTGAATTTATAATTAAGTCAAAGGGTATGGGGTCCTGAACCATAGGTTAGTTGGGGATTCCAATAAACCCTGACTCCTCCCATGTTTTTAGATCGCAAGTCAGAACTCACAGGAAGAGGAAAGTAAGTCATCCCCATGGCATTCAATATATGTATTCACATTTCATATCGATCACATACATACTTTGGAGTCCCTTAGACTGTGGAAAATGTGCATGTGTACATATACATATATAAAGTGCATAATAAATGTAAAAATGTTTTTTAAAAATTGGATAAAAAACAGTTCAGGTCTATGTCAACATTCAGACCCCGTGGCACCAAAGTGTCCAAGCGATAAATCCATTGGGTTTCATTACATGATATCGCTATCTTCTTGTTGCCCCCCCTCCAATTGTTCTTGGCTCTCTTATTTGAACAGGGTTTTTTCTTTGTAATTGCGTTTTTTGTTTGCATATTTTGTTTGTGTTTTTTTGTTTGCGTTTTTTGTTTGCGTTTTTTTGTTTGCGTTTTTTGATGGAATTTTTTTGCATTTTTTTGTTTGCGTGAGCGCTTTTGTTTGAGTTTTTTCGTTTGCCTTTTTATGTTTGCGTTTGCGTTTTTTGTTTGCGTTTGCATTTTTTGTTTGCGTTTATTGTTTACATTTGCATTTTTTGTTTGCGCATTTTATTTGTTTGCATATTTTGTTTGTTTGCGTTTTTTCGTTTGCATTTTTTTGTTTGCGTTTTTTGTTTGCTTTTTTTGTTTGCGTTTTTTGATGGAATTTTTTTGCATTTTTTGTTTGCGTGTGTGTTTTTGTTTTTTGTTTTGCCTTTTTATGTTTGTGTTTGCATTTTTTGTTTGCGTTTGCATTTTTTGTTTGCATTTATTGTTTGCATTTGCGTTTTTTGTTTGCGTATTTTTTGTTCGCATTTTTTGTTTGCGTTTTTTTGTTTGCGTTTTTTGTTTGTCACGGCAACCACGGAAGATCATCACCGCGGCAACCGAGCATGGGGTGGGGGCAATCGGGACAGCAACTGGGGAAGGGGAGGGCCAACACCACGGCAACCACGGACAGGGGAGGGCATTTTTGTTTGTGCTTTTTGTTTGCATTTTTGTTAGCATTTTTTGTTTGCCTTGTTTTGTTTTTCGTTTTTTGTTTGCATTTTTTGTTTGCATTTGCATTTTTTGTTCGCCATGGCAACCACGGAGGATCATCGCCATGGCAACCGAGGACAGGGTGGGGGCTGTCGCCACAGCAACTGCGGATGGGGAGGGCTATCGCCATGACAACCACAGACGGGGAGGGCATTTTTTGTTTGTGCTTTTTGTTTGCGATTTTTTGGTTGCATTTTTTGTTTGCGTTTTTTGTTCGCATTTCTGTTTGCATTTTTTTGTTTTCAGTTTTTGTTTGTGTTTTTGTTTGCATTTTTTGTTTGCATTTTTTGTTTGTGTTTGCATTTTTTGTTTTCAGTTTTTGTTTTCAGTTTTTGTTTGCGTTTTTTGTTTGCTTTTTTTTTGCATTTTTTGTTTGCACTTAGATAGAGTTTACCACTCGCTTTGGGCTGCATTCCCAAACAACCCAACTCCAGGGAGGCCGGGTACCACCGCGCTTGGGGCCGCTACTGGCTCAACACCATCCGCAGACTGGGCCTCGATCAGAAGGACTTGGGCCCCTGAGCGACGCCGGGGTGGGTCCGGCCTCCCATACGCCACATTTCCCGTGGCCGTGGGCGGCCAGGGATTCGGTGCTGGGCTCTTCCCTCTTCACTCGGTGTTACTGTTTGCATTTTTTGTTTGCGTTTGCTTTTCTCTGCGTTTTTTGTTTGCATTTTTTGCTTGCATATTTTGTTTGTGTTTGCGTTTTTTGTTTGCATTTTTTGTTTGTGTTTTTTGTTCGCGTTTTTTTGTTTGCGTTTTTTTGTTTGCGTTTTTTGTTTGCACTTTTGCATTTTTTATTTGCATTTTTGTTTGCTTTTGCATTTTTTGTTTGCGTTTCTTGTTTACTTTTTTGTTTGCGTTTTTTTTGTTTGCCTTTGCATTTTGTTTGCATTTTTTGTTTGCGTTTGCTTTTTTGTTTGCGTTTGTTGTTTGCATTTGCGTTTTTTGATTGCTTTTTTTTGGCGTTTTTGTTTGCATTTTTTGTTTGCGTTTGCTTTCTTTTGCTTGTGTTTATAGCTTGTTTTTTGCTTGCATTTGTTTGTGTTTGCGCTTTTTGTTTGCGTTTGCATTTTTTGTTTGCCACGGCAACCACAGAAGATCATCGCCACGACAACCGAGGATGGGGTGGGGGCCGTCACCACAGCAACTGCGGATTGGGGAGAGTCATTGCAATGGCAACCGCGGACGGTGGAGGGCTTTTTTGTTTGCGTTTTTTGTTTGCATTTGTTTTTGCATTTTTTGTTTGCGTGTGGTTTTTTTGATTGAGTTTTTTGTATGCATTTTTTGCTTGCGTTTGCGTTTTTTGTTTGCAATTGCATTTTTTGTTTGCAATTGTGTTTTTTGTTTGCGTATTTTGTTTGTGTTTGCGTATTTTGTTTGTGTTTGCGTTTTTTGTTTGCTTTTTTTTTGTTTTTTTTTCTTTGCGTTTTTTGATGGAATTTTTTGCATTTTTTGTTTGCGTTTGCGTTTTTTGTTTGCATTTTTTGTGTGCGTTTATTGTTTGCATTTGCATTTTTTGTTTGCGTATTTTGTTTGCGTTTTTTTGTTTGCTTTTTTGTTTGCATTTGCATTTTTTGTTTGTCACGGCAACCACGGAAGATCATCACTACGGCAACTGAGGATGGGGCGGGGGCAATCGGGACAGCAACTGGGGACGGGGAAGGCCAACACCACGGCAACCACGGACGGGGGAGGGCATTTTTTGTTTGTGCTTTTTGTTTGCATTTGCATTTTTGTTTGCCATGGCAACCACAGAGGATCATCGCCATGACAACGGAGGGCGGGGTGGGGGCTGTTGCCACAGCAACCGCGGATGGAGAGGGCTATCGCCATGGCAACCACAGACGGGGGGAGGGCCATCGCCACCACAACCGCAGACTGGGGAGGGCATTTTTTGTTTGTGGTTTTGTTTACGATTTTTTGGTTGCATTTTTTGTTTGCGTTTGCGTTTTTTGTTTGCATTTTTTGTTCGCATTTCTTGTTTGTGTTTGCATTTTTTGTTTGCGTTTTCTGTTTGCGTTTTTTGTTTGCTTTTCTTTGCATTTTTTGTTTGCGTTTGCATTTTTTGTTTGCACTTAGACTGAGTTTACCACCCGCTTTGGGCTGCATTCCCAAACAACCCGACTCCGGGGAGGCCGTGTCCCACCGCGCTGGGGGCCGCTACTGGCCTAACACCGTCCGCGGGCTGGGCCTCAATCAGAAGGACTTGGGCCCCCAATCGACGCCGGGGTGGGTCCGGACTCCCATACGCCACATTTCCCGTGGCCGCCGGGCGGCCGGGGATTCGGTGCTGGGCTCTTCCTTCTTTACTCGCCGTTACAGTTTGCATTTTTTTTGCTTGCGTTTGCTTTTTTCTGCGTTTTTTGTTTGCATTTTTTGCTTGCATTTTTTGTTTGTGTTTGCATTTTTTGTTTGCATTTTTTGCTTGCGATTACGTTTTTTGTTTGCGGTTTATTGTTTGCGTTTTTGTTTGTGCTCTTTTGTTTGCGTTTTTCATTTGCGTTTGCGTTTTTTGTTTGATTTTTTTGCATTTCTTTGTTGGCGTTTTTTGAATGCTTTTTTTGTTTGCGTTTGTGGTTTTTGTTTGTGTTTTTTGTTTGCGATTCCGTTTTTTTGTTTGCGTATTTTGTTTGTGTTTGCATTTTTTGTTTTTGTTTACATTTTTGTTTGCGTTTTTTGTTTGCTTTTGCATTTTTTGTTCACCGCGGCAACCACGGAGGGTCATCGGCAACGGCAACTGGGGACAGGGAGGGCTGTTGTCACAGCAACCGCAGACAGGGGAGGGCCATCGCCACGGCAACCGCGGACGGGGAGGGCATTTTTTGTTTGCATTTTTTGTTTGTGTAAGCGTTTTTGTTTGTGCTTTTTTTGTTTTTTGTTTGCATTTTTTAGTTTTTTTCTTAGCTTTTTTGTTTTTCATTTTTTGTTTGCGTTTTTTGTTTGCGTTCACCACGGCAACCACGAACGATCATCGCCATGGCAACCGAGGACGGGGTGGGGACCATCGCCACAGCAACTGCGGATGGGAGTGCTATCGCCACAGCAACTGCAGATGGGGGAGGGTCATCGCCACGGCAACCGTGGATGAGGGAGGGCATTTTTTGTTTGTGCTTTTTCTTTGCGCTTTTTGTTTGTGGGTTTTTTTTTTGCATTTTTTGTTTGCGTTTTTTGTTTGCATTTGCATTTTTTGTTCACCACGGCAACAACGGAGGATCATCGCCATAGCAACCGAGGATGGGTGGGGGTCATCGCCACAGCAACCAAGGACAGGGAGGGCTACCACCACGGCAACCGCAGTCGGGGGAGGGCCATCGCCACGGCAACCGCGGATGTCGGAGGACATTTTTTGTTTGTGCTTTTTGTTTGTGATTTTTGGTTGCATTTTTTGTTTGCATTTCTTTGTTTGAGTTTGCATTTTTGTTTACGTTTTTTGTTTGCTTTTTTGTTTGCTATTTTGTTTGTGGTTTTTTTTTTGCGTTTTTTGTTTGCATTTTTTGTTAGCATTGCTTTGTTTGCATTTTTTGTTTGTGTTTGCATTTTTTGTTTGCGTTTGCGTTTTTTGTTTGCATTTGCATTTTTGGTTTGTTTTTTGTTTGCATTTGCATTTTTTGTTTGCTTTTTTGCGTTTTTTTGTTTGCATTTTTTGTTTGCGTTTGCTTTTTTCTGCATTTTTTGCTTGCATTTATTGCTTGCGTTTGCAGTTTTTGTTTGCCTTTTTTGTTTGTGTTCTTTTGATTGCATTTTTTTGTTTGTGTTTTTCGTTTGCGTTTTTTGTTTGCTTTTTTGCGTTTTTGTTTGCATTTGCATTTTTTGCTTGCGTATTTTGTTTGTGTTTGCATTTTTTGTTTGCCACAGCAACCACGGAGGATCATCGCCACGGCAAACGAGGACAGGGTGGGGGTCATCGCCACAGCAAACACGGACGGGGACGGCCATTGCAACGGCAACCGGGGATGGTGAGGGCCGTTGCCACGGCAACCGCAGACCAGGGGGAGGACCGTCGCCATGGCAACCACGGACGGGGAGGGCATTTTTTGTTCGTGCTTTTTTGTGTTTTTGTTTTTGTTTGCATTTTTTTGTGTTTTTTTGTTTGCGTTTTTGTTTGCATTTTTTGTTTGCGTTTTTTTGTTTTTCATTTTTTGTTTGCGTTTGCATTTTTTCACGGCAACCATGGATGATCATCTCCATGGCAACCAAGGACGGGGTGGGGACCGTCGCCACAGCAACTGCAGATGGGAGGGCTATCGCCACGGCAACTGCAGATGGGGAGGGTCATTGCCACGGCAACCGCGGATGGGGGAGGGCATTTTTTGTTCATGCTTTTTCTTTGGGTTTTTTGTTTGCGTTTTTGTTTGTGTTTTTTGTTAGCATTGCTTTGTTTGCATTTTTCGTTTGCATTTGCATTTTTTGTTTGTGTTCTTTTGTTTGCTTTTTTGTTTGCATTTGCATTTTTTTGCATATTTTGTTTGTGTTTGCATTTTTTGTTTGCATTTGCATTTTTTGTTCACCACGGCAACCACGGAGGATCATCGCCATGGCAATCGAGGATGCTTTCGGGGCAGTCACCACAGCAACCACGGATGGGGAGGGCCATTGCAACGGCAACCGGGGAAGGGAGGGCCATCGCCACGGCAACTGCAGATGGGGGAGGGCCATCGCCACGGCAACCACGGATGGGGGAGGGCATTTTTTGTTTGTGCTTTTTGTTTGCATTTTGTTAGCATTTTTTGTTTGCGTTGTTTTGTTTTTCGTTTTTCATTTGCATTTTTGTTTGCATTTGCATTTTTGTTCGCCATGGCAACCACCGAGGATCATCGCCATGGCAACCAAGGATGAGGTGGGGACTGTCGCCACAGCAACCATGGACGGGGAGGGCTATCACCATGGCAACCGCAGATGGGGGAGGGCCATTGCCACAGCAACCGCAGATGGGTGAGGGCATTTTTTGTTCGTGCTTTTTCTTTGCGTTTTTTGTTTGTGGTTTTTTTTGCATTTTTCGTTTGCGTTTTTTGTTTGTGGTTTTTTTTGCATTTTTCGTTTGCGTTTTTGTTTGCATTTTTTCTTTTGCATTTTTTGTTAGCATTTCTTTGTTTGCGTTTGCATTTTTGTCTGCGTTTTTTGTTTGCTTTATTTGCATATTTTTGCTTGCATTTTTTGTTTGCGTTTGTTTTTTTCTGCGTTTTTTGTTTGCATTTTTTGCTTGCATTTTTGTTTGTTTTTGCGTTTTTTGTTTGCGATTGCATTTTTTGTTTGCGTTTTGTTTGTGTTCTTTTGCTTGCTTTTTTTTTGTTTGCATTTTTTGTTTGCTTTTTTTGCATTTTTTGTTTGCATTTTTTGAATGCTTTTTTTGTTTGCGTTTGTGTTTTTTGTTTGCGATTGCATTTTTTGTTCACCACAGCAACCACTGACAATCATTGCCATGGCAACCGAGGACGGGGTGGGGGCCGTCACCACAGTAACTGCGGATGGAAGGGCTATCGCCACGGTAACTGCAGATGGGGGAGGGTCATTGCCACGGCAACCGCGGATGGGGGAGGGCATTTTTTGTTCGTGCTTTTTCTTTGCGCTTTTTGTTTGTGTTTTTTTGCATTTTTTATTTGCGTTTTTTGTTTGCATTTTTTCTTTGCATTTTTTGTTTGCGTTTTTTTTTTGCATTTTTTGTTAGCATTTCTTTGTTTAGGTTTTTTTGTTTGCATAGTTACATAGTTAGTCAGGTTGAAAAAAGACACAAGTCCATCCAGTTCAACCAAAAAAAAAAAATAAAAAATAAAAAAAAATGTATATACATATATATATATACATATATACACATACATATACACATATATACACATACACACATACAACCAAATAATCCCATATACAATCCTTCACCCACATTTGATCCAGAGGAAGGCAAAAAACCCCAGCAAAGCATGGATCCAATTTGCTATAACGGGGGAAAAAAAAAGGGGGCAATATCGTTTAACCTAGGTACGAAACGACCCCAAAAAACGGAAGGAGACCTAGTTTACACCCACTTCCTAACATATACCCTAATAAACCAACATACACACATACACATATATACACATATACATACACATATATACATATATATATATACATATATGTAAAAAAAAATAAAAAATAAAAAAAAAAAACCAACTTGACCTACCTGAACACAGAAAAAAGTTGGACTGATTGATACATTGATACGTTTGTTTTTTTGGATTTGTTTCTTTACGATTGTTTTTTACGTTTTTTTTTTGCGTTTGTTTTTTACGT
>BLSH010215949.1:18672-38312 GCA_018402905.1 Glandirana rugosa | reverse complement strand
TTGTAGTGCGCACACCCATATGCAGATCTACCCATAATGCTTCAGACTCATCACACTCTCCATCAACTAGGTCCTCATTCACACTCGCTTTGAGATCACTTCTCACATAGAGACAGACACCACCACCCCTCCGTTTTACCCTGTCTTTCCGAAAGAGAGCATAACCAGGAATATTAATAGCCCAGTCATGTGAAGAATGAAGCCAAGATTCAGCTATACCAATCAAATCATAGTTCTCCTCATGCACCAGAGCTTCTAGCTCACCTATTTTGCTTGGCAGACTCCTGGCATTGGTGAACAAACACTTTAATTCACTGTCACCTTTTGCACATGTATCTTGCATATTTTTAATTTTAGCACAAACAGTACCATTTCCAATGGTTGATTGTAACATGGGAACCTTCATATCATCTTTCTTTGCCCTCCCCCCATCTTTCCCCATTCCACCCTCCAATAGGGGCTGACCCCTGTCTGACCTGTCTACCCCGTTATAATCTAATGCTTTATTTGCATATTTTTGCTTGCTTTTTTTGTTTGTGTTTGCTTTTTTCTGCGTTTTTTGTTTGCATTTTTTGCTTGCATTTTTGTTTGTTTTTGCATTTTTGTTCGCAATTGCGTTTTTGTTTGCGTTTTTGTTTGTGTTCTTTTGCTTGCGTTTTTTGTTTGCGTTTTTCATTTGCGTTTGCATTTTTTGTTTGCTTTTTTGCATTTTTTGTTTGCATTTTTTGAATGCTTTTTTTGTTTGCGTTTATGTTTTTTGTTTGCGATTGCGTTTTTTTTGTTTGCGTATTTTGTTTGTGTTTGCATTTTTTTGTTTGTGTTTTTGTTTACATTTTTTGTTTGCATTTTTTGTGTGCGTTTTTTGTTTTCTTTTGCATTTTTTGTTCACCACGGCAACCATGGAGGATCGTCGGCAACGGTAAATGGGGACGTGGAGGGCCGTTGCCACGGCAACCGCAGACGGGGGAGGGCCGTCGCCACGGCAACCACGGACGGGAAGGGCATTTTTTTGTTCGTGCTTTTTGTTTGCGTTTTTTGTTTGTGTATGCATTTTTGTTCATTTTTTTTTGTTTGCATTTTTTGTTTGCGTTTATTGTTTTAAATTTTTTGTTTGCGTTTGCATTTTTTGTTGACCACAGCAACCACGGACGATCATTGCCATGGCAACCGAGGACGGGGTGGGGGCCGTCGCCACAGCAACTGCGGATGGGAGGGCTATCGTCACGGTAACTGCAGAGGGGGGAGGGTCATTGCCACGGCAACCGCGGATGGGGGAGGGCATATTTTGTTTGTGCTTTTTCTTTGCGCTTTTTGTTTTTGGGGTTTTTTTTGCATTTTTTGTTTGCGTTTTTTGTTCGCATTGCTTTGTTTGCATTTTTTGTTTGCGTTTGCATTTTTTGTCTGCGTATTTTTTTTGCATTTGCATTTTTTGTTAGCATTTCTTTGTTTGCATTTTTTGTGTGTGCTCTTTTGTTTGCTTTTTTTGTTTGCGTTTTTCTTTTGCGTTTTTGTTTTTTGTTTGCTTTTTTGCATTTTTTGTTTGCGTTTTTGTTTGCGTTTGCATTTTTTGTTTGCGTATTTTGTTTGTGTTTGCGTTTTTTGTTTGCTTTTTTTGTTTGCGTTTTTTGTTCACCACGGCAACAACAGAGGATCATCGCCATGGCAACCAAGGATGTGTGGGGGTCATCGCCACGGCAACTGTAGTCGGGGGAGGGCCATCGCCACGGCAACCGCGGATGGGGGAGGGAATTTTTTGTTCGTGCTTTTTGTTTGTGATTTTTGGTTGCGTTTTTTGTTTGCGTATATTGTTTGTTTTTTGTTAGCATTGCTTTGTTTGCATTTTTTGTATGCGTTTGCATTTTTCGTTCGCGTTTTTTTGTTTGCATTTGCGTTTTTTGTTTGCTTTTTTTTGCGTTTTGTTTGCATTTTTTGTTTGCGTTTGCTTTTTTCTGAGTTTTTTGTTTGCATTTTTTGTTTGCGTTTTTGTTTGTGTTCTTTTGTTTGCATTATTTTGTTTGCGTTTTTCGTTTGCTTTTTTGCATTTGCATTTTTTGTTTGCTTTTTTGTTTGCATTTGCATTTTTTGTTTGCGATTGTGTTTTTTGTTTGTGTATTTTGTTTGCGTTTGCATTTTTTGTTTGCCACGGCAACCACGGAGGATCATCGCCACGGCAACCAAGGATGGGGTGGGGGTCGTCACCACAGCAACCACGGACGGGGACGGCCATTGCAACGGTAACCGGGAATGGGGAGGGCCGTTGGCGCGGCAATCGCAGATCGGGGAGGGCCGTCGCCGCGGCAATCACGGACGGGGAGGGCATTTTTTGTTTGTGCTTTTTGTTTGTGTATGTGTTTTTGTTTGCATTTTTTTGTTTTGTTTTTTGTTTGCATTTTTTTTTTAGTTTTTTTGTTTGCTTTTTTTGTTTTTCATTTTTTGTTTGCGTTTGCATTTTTTGTTCACGGCAACCACGGATGATCATCACTATGGCAACCGAGGACTGGGTGGGGGCCGTCGCCACAGCAACTGCAGATGGGAGGGCTATCGCCACGGCAACTGCAGACGGGGGACGGTCATCGCCACGGCAACCGCGGATGGGGGAGGGCATTTTTTGTTCGTGCTTTTTCTTTGCGTTTTTTGTTTGTGTTTTTTGTTTGCGTTTTTTGTTTGTTTTTTGCTAGCATTGCTTTGTTTGCATTTGCATTTTTTGTTAGCATTGCTTTGTTTGCGTTTTTCTTTGCGTTTGCATTTTTTGTTTGCTTTTTTTGCGTCTTTTCTTTGTGTTTGCATTTTTTGTTTGCCACAGCAACCACGGAGGATCATCGCCATGGCAACCGAGGACGGGGTGGGGGCTGTCGCCACAGCAACCACAGACGGGGAGGGCTATCACCATGGCAACTGCAGATGTGGGGAGGGCATCGCCACGGCATTTGCAGACGGGTGAGGGCATTTTTTGTTCGTGCTTTTTGTTTGCGATTTTTGGTTGCATTTTTTGTTTGTGTTTGCGTTTTTTGTTAGCATTTCTTTGTTTGCGTTTACATTTTTTGTTTGTTTTTTTTGCATTTTTTTGTTTGCATTTTTTTAAATGCTTTTTTTGTTTGCGTTTGTGTTTTTTGTTTGCGATTGCTTTTTTTGTTAGCGTTTTTGTTTGTGTTCTTTTTCTTGTGTTTTTTTTTGTTTGCGTTTTATCATTTGCATTTGCATTTTTCGTTTGCTTTTTTGCATTTTTTGTTTGCCTTTTTTTAATGTTTTTTTTGTTTGCGATTGATTTTTTGTTTGCGTATTTTGTTTTATACAACCGAGGATGGGTGGGGGTCATCGCCACGGCAACTGCCGTCGGTGGAGGGCAATCGCCACAGCAACCGTGGATGGGGGAGGGCATTTTTTGTTCGTGCTTTTTGTTTGCGATTTTTGGTTGCGTTTTTTTGTTTGCGTATTTTGTTTGTTTTTTTGTTAGCATTGCTTTGTTTGCATTTTTTGTTTGCGTTTGCATTTTTCATTTGCGTTTTTTGTTTGCATTTGCGTTTTTTGTTTGCTTTTTTTGCGTTTTGTTTGCATTTTTTGTTTGCGTTTGCTTTTTTCTGCGTTTTTTGTTTGAGGTTTTTCTTTGCGCTTGCATTTTTTGTTTGCGTTTTTCCTCTGCGTTTTTTTGTTTGCGTTTTTTTGTTTTTTCTTTGCTTATTTTTGCATTTTTTGTTTGCTTATGCGTTTTTTGTTTGTGTTTTTTGTTAGCATTTCTTTGCATTTGCATTTTTTGTTTGCATTTTTTGTTTGCATTCGCTTTTTTGTGCATTTTTTGTTTGCATTTTTTGCTTGTGATTTTTGTTTGCGATTACGTTTTTTGTTAGCGTTTTTGCTTGTGATTTTTGTTTGCGTTTGCGTTTTTTGTTCACCATGGCAACCACGGAGGATCGTCACCATGGCAACAGAGGACGAGGTGGGGGCTGTCGGCACAGCAACCGCGGACGGGGAGGGCTATCGCCATGGCAACCGCAGAAGGGGTGGGCCATTGCCACAGCAATCGCAGATGGGTGAGGGCATTTTTTGTTCGTGGTTTGTTCTTTTGTTTGCATTTTTCGTTTGCAGTTTTTTTGTTTACTTCTTTGCGTTTTTTTGTTTGCGTTTTTCGTTTGCGTTTTTTTGTTCGCGTTTTTTGCTTGCGTTTTTTCCTTGCATTTTTTGTTTGCGATTGCGCTTTTTTGTTCGTATTTTTTGTTTGTGTTATTCGTTTGCGTTTTTTGCTTTCCATTTTTTGTTTGCGTTTGCGTGTGCATTTTTTGTTTGCGTTTTTGTAAAAAATTTTCTTTGCATTTTTTGTTTGCGTTTGCTTATTTTGCATTTTTTGTTTGCGTTTTTGATGTGTTTTTTGTTTGCCTTTTTTGTTTGCAGTTTTTGTTTGCGTTTTTTGTTTGCGTTTGTGTTTTTTGTTAGCGTTTTTGTTTGTGTTTGCGTTTTTTGTTTGCGATTGCCTTTTTTGTTTGTGATTTTTTTTTTTTGCATTTTTGTTTGCATTTGCGTCTTTTGTTTGCGTTTTTGTTTGTGTTCCTTGGTTTGCATTTTTGTTTGCATTTTTTGTTTACTTTTTTTGCATTTTTTGTTTGTGTTTTTTTGTTTATGTATTTTTGTTTGCGTTTTTTGTTTGCATTTGCATTTTTTGTTCACGGCAACCACGGAGGATCATCGCCACGGCAACTGAGGATGGGGTGGGCGCCATCGCCACAGCAACCACGGACAGGGAGGGCCATTGCAACGGCAACCGGGGACGGGGAGGGCCGTCGCCACAGCAAACGCGGATGGGGAGGGCATTTTGTTTGTGGTTTTGTTTGCATTTTTGTTTGCTTTTTTGTTCGTGTTTTTTCTTTGCATTTTTTCTTTGCATTTTTTGTTTGCATTTTTTTGTTTGCATTTTTTGTTTGCGTTTGCATTCTTTTGCGTTTTTTGTTTGAGTTTGCATTCTTAATGCGTTTTTTTGTTTTCGTTTTTTGTTTGCGTTTTTTTGTTTGCTTTTTTGTTTGCATTTTTTGTTTACGTTTGCTTTCTTTTGCGTTTGTTTGCTTTTTTTGGTGCATTTTTTGTTTGCGTTTGCATTTTTTTGCGTTTTTTGTTTGTGTTCTTTTGTTTGCGTTTTTTTGTTTGCGTTTTTCATTTGCGTTTACGTTTTTTGTTTGCTTTTTTGAGATTTTTTGTTTGCGTTTTTTGTTTGCATTTTTTGTTTAGTTTTTTGTTTGTTTTTTGTTTGCGTCTTTTGTTTGCGTTTCTTGTTTGGGTTATTTGTGTTTTTTGTTTGCGTTTTTTGTTTCCCTTTTTTGTTTGCGTTTGCATTTTTTGTTTGCGTTTGCTTTCTTTTGTGTTTTTGCTTGCATTTTTTGTTTGCGTTTTTTGTTTGTGTTCTGTTTGCATTTTTTTGTTTGCGGTTTTTGTTTGCGTTTTTTGTTTGTTTTTTCTTTTGTTTATGTTTGCATTTTTTGTTTGCGTGTGCGTTTTTGTTTGATGTTTTTGTTTGTGTTTGCGTTCTTTGTTTGCGTTTTTTGTTTGCATTTTCGTTTGTTTTTTGTTGGTTTTTTGTTTGTGTTTTTTTGTTTGCGTTTTTAGTTTTCGTTTTTTTGTTTGTGTTTTTTGTTTACGTTTGCATTTTTTGTTTGCGTTTGCTTTCTTTTGCATTTTTTGTTTGCATTTTTGCTTCCGTTTTTAGTTTGCATTTGCGTTTTTTGCTTGCGTTTTTTGCTTGCGTGTGTGCGTTTTTGTTTGAGGTTTGTGTTTGTGTTTTTTGTTTGCGTTTTTTTGTTTGCATTTTTTATTTGCGTTCTTTGTTTGCATTTTTTGTTTGCGTTTTTTGTATGTGTTTTTTGTTTGCATTTCTGTTTGCTTTTTTGGTTTGCGTTTTTTTTTGCTTTTTTGTTTGCGTTTTTTGTTTGCATTTTTCGTTTGCGTTCTTTGTTTGCTTTTTTTATTTGCATTTTGTTTGTGTTTTTTGTTTGTGTTTTTTGGTGTTTTTTTTGTTTGTGTTTTTTTTGTTTGCGTTTTTAGTTTGCGTTTTTTATTTTGTTTTTTGTTTGTTTGTGTCTTTTGTTTGCGTTTCTTGTTTAGGTTATTTGTTTGTGTTTTTTGTTTGCGTTTGCATTTTTTGTTTGCATTTTTTGTTTGCGTTTGCATTTTCTCCTTACGTTCACTGACAGACGCAGCTCTTCATGACTTTGTGGGGTTTTATGTTCGTCCCACTAGGAGTTAACTAGGCAGGGAAAATAATCAGCTGGCCCCTCCCCTGGGGGCCGTCCTCTCTTCCTACATCAAACCCCCTCACAGTATAGCTCTTCAGTTTCAATGCCTAGTTCGCAAGGAGTTGACCTGGCTTCCCTACTATAGGGGAACTGCTGTCCTATTGTGACCACTTTTTACTTGTATTTTTTACTTATTTTTCACTACAATCAAGATGATCTACTATCAAGAAGCCGGTCGGGGCATAGAGAGTCCTGGAGCTCTGTACTTTCCCCGACCTGGCCAACATGATGCGTAGCCAGTCCCGCTGTGGGGGACCCGCCGCATCTTGCCCGTTCCGTGCGGGCGGCCCGGGGTGAAATTCCCCTGTTGGTCCCCATTACCGATGCGATTCGGCAGGGCGACTTTGGGCCTGCAGCATACCGCCATCAAGGGCGGAAAGTCTGCGTTTGGGTGGCTACCGCGGCGTCGGACTGGTAAGTGAGCGCCCTGCCTTCCCCCCCTTTTTAGGGGCATGAATGGGGCCCGACGACCGGCACACAACTCTGTGATTTTCAAGACAATTGTCCCGGGGTAGCCACTGGTGGGACTCTACAGCTCTCCAACTTGCCCCCTGCCACACCCCGCCCCCCCCCCCCACCAGCACCACCGCGATCATCTCGGCCTTCTCGTACGGATCGCCATGCGGCGACCGGCCGCCATTTTGCGGCGGACCACCGCCATTTTGCCATAGCCGCGGACATTTTAAGACTATGGGGCTTTCCCTCTAGCGCTCGGAGCGGCCATTTTCGGTACTGCACATTTCCTGAAAGGTGTGTTCGGCCTCTAGTGTTTCACGGTGGCCATTTTGACTGCAGGCTCTGCAAAATCTACACGTGGCTGCAGCTTCTCCCTCCTCTCAGGAACGGCGGTGATACGGGCAGCTCTTCCTGACGATCTGCACTACAAGGCAGCGGAACAGCAAGTATAGCTGGGCTCCCTCCGGGTGCTGGTGGTGGCGGGGTGCTGTTATCTGATAAGGCCTGTGGGTGTGTGGCTGTGTGGGGGCGCCCCTTCCATTCCTGTGTCATTTCTCTGGGAAAAGCTATGGCAGATCTCCCTGCATAGCTGCTGATGCCACCTCAGCAGGGTCAGCAATCTGATCAAGGGGCCTTTCTGAACCAGCTGCGGGCGGTTTTTAATGAGTTTTTTCCCCGTGGGGACGCCGCTCCGCAGGTCCCCAGGAAGCGTCCCCCTCCCCCTCATTTATCCTCAGGGGAGGATTCTGAGCTGGATGTGGCCTCAGGGGTCTCAGGGACCCCTGCGGACCTGTCTGATGAGGAGACGGGTAGTGACAGTGTTCTAACCAAGGGGGGACCAAGGGCCAGCAGCTGACCAAGAAAAAGCACTAGTTGCCGCAATTATCGCTGGCATTCGCACTAAGTTGCAGCTGGATCAAGATGGTGAATCACGATCTGCTGCGTATGTGTGCAGATCTTCTAGGCCCCCCAGGGCCCCCAAGACTTATCCTTACAATTAATTTTTTGACCAGTTCCTATATCGTGAATGGCAGCGCCCACAGTGTTCCTCCTCACTGACAACACGTTTTGCTGTTCGCTATCCCTTTGAGGAGAGCTTCCTAAAGAAATGGGAATCACCTGTGGTGGGTCCACCAATTGCACGCCTTACTAAGGCGACTACCATTCCTATGGAAGGAACCCCTTCCTTCAAGGATCCCGCTGATAGAAAGACAGAGGCACTTTTGAAGTCCCTGTTCTTGAGCGCGGGCTCTGCTGTGCGATCGGCTCTGGCTTCGGCCATGGCGGCACAGCATCTATCTGAATGCATGGAAGAACTCATGAAGGACCTAGAAGGCGGTCGCCTGATGGAGGCGCCGCAGAAGGCTGAGTTTTTACTCCAAGGGATTAAATACCTGTGTGATGCGGCCATGGATATTCTGCCCTTGTTGTCCAGAATATCAATCTCGGTCGTCAGACTTCGTCGAATTCTTTGGCTGCGTTCCTGGTCGGGTGACCACGCTTCCAAAAGAGGTTTGGCTGACCTCCCTTTTCAGGGTAGGCGTCTATTTGGCTCGCGTCTTGATGAAATCATCAAGGATTTCACAGGGGGTAAGAATACCTTCCTTCCGGAGCCCCGCAGGCGCGAGTTTCGCCGTAGACAGGAGCCTTCTCCTTCAGGTCAGATGAAGCTTTTTCGCGCCCCGGGCGCGGCAAGTAAAGGAACCCGTTCCGGTAAGGTCGCTGCAGGGGCCGGAAGACGGCAGTGGCAGCGCAAAACAAAAAAGACGTAAGACAAGTCTTCCTCAACCTGATGGGTTGCCCCCGCCCGAGTGTCGGGTGGGGGGACGTCTTCTGGGGTTCGTGGAACGGTTGCTGCCCACGTTTCAGACCGCTGGGTCCGAGAGGTGGTGTCCACCGGGTACAGGATAGAGTTCGTCTCTCTACCCCCAGACAGGTTCTTCCCTTCAAACTTAAGCCTCCCGTAGGATCGCAGGAAGGCCCTCTCCGAGGCGGTACAGGCCTTCTCAGACCAAGGGGTGATTGTACCAGTTCCCCCAGGAGAGAGGTTTCGAGGTTTTTACTTGAATCTTTTTGTGGTACCCAAAAAAGGGAGGGATTTCGGCCCATCCTGGACCTGAAGGCCCTGAACAGGTACGTCAGGACGCGAATGACCTCCGCACCCCGGGTCTTCACAAAGTTGCTAGCCCCGGTGTTGGCGTTGCTGCATCAGAGAGGCATTGCCATAGTGGCATACCTGGACGAACTGCTCCTGCGAGCGGACTCTGCCTCGGATCTGGAGGAGAATGTGAGCATCATGATGGCATCCCTGCTGGACTTCGGCTGGTTACTAAACCTGAAGAAGTCGTTAGTGTTTCCTTCCCGCCGTATGGAGTATCTGGGTCTCATTCTGGACACAGAACAGGCGAAGGTGTTCCTCCCTCCGAAAAAACTGCAGTGTTTACAGTCGGCTGTGCGCACCCTTCTGTCGCACAATCGGTCTTCATTACGGTTCTGTATGAGGGTGCTGGGGCTCATGGTCTCGTCGTTCGAGGCGATACCTTTTGCCCAGAGTCACACTCGTTTTCTCCAACGAGCAATCCTGACTCAGTGGGACAAGTCCCATCGGTCGTTGGACCTTCCTATCCAGCTGAGCCCCCCAGACCAGGGCATCTCTGATCTGGTGGCTTCGGGACTCGGCCCTAACTCAGGGGAAGTCGTTCCTGCCTCTTCAGTGGATGATAATCACCACAGACGCCAGCCTGACGGGCTGGGGTGGAGTCCTGGGGCAGCTATCAGCCCAGGGCCGTTGGTCGGCCCAGGAGGCTCGCCTGCCCATCAACGTGCTGGAGCTGAGAGCAATCAGACTGTGTCTTTTTCATCGGACAATGAGATTGCTAGGCCGTCCGATCCGAATTCAATCGGACAATGCCACAGCGGTGGCGTATGTGAATCATCAGGGCGGCACAAGGAGCCCAGCGGCGGCAGCAGAGGCAGCTCTGATACTGCGTTGGGCGGAACTTCACGTTCCGGCAATCTCAGCAGTTCACTTTCCAGGTGTGGAGAACTGGCAGGCGGACTTTCTCAGTCGCCAGAAACTGGACCAGGGGAAGTGGTCCCTCCACCCAGAGGTGTTCAATCAGATTTGCCACAGATGGGGGACGCCGGATGTGGATCTCATGGCGTCCAGGTTCAATCACAAAGTGAGAACCTTTTGTGTCCAGAACGAGGGACCCGTTGGCAGTGGCCACGGACGCTCTAGTGGCCCCCTGGAGCCATTTTCATCTCCTGTACGCCTTCCCTCCGATACAACTGCTCCCGAGATTGGTACGCATAATAATGCTGGAGGGGATACCAAACATTCTGGTGGCCCCAGATTGGCCCCGGCGCACCTGGTACGCCGACGTGGTGCAAATGGTGGCAGACGCCCCCTGGTGGCTCCCGATGCGAGACGATCTTCTGTCTCAAGGACCCATATTGCACCCTGCTTTACCCTCGCTGGCTTTGACGGCTTGGCTATTGAGTCCCAGGTGCTGAGGGATAGGGGAGTCGCCGACTCCGTAATCCCTACCCTGTTAAAAGCTCGCAAGTGCACTTCTCGTAAGATCTATCACCGCACCTGGAAGGCTTACATTGCTTGGTGCGAGGCGGAGGGCTATAACCCCCGCTCTTATGTCGTGTCCAGGGTCCCGACCTTTTTACAGGAAGGCCTGAATAAGAATTTGGCTTTGAGTACCCTCAAGGGCCAGATTTCGGCCTTAGCCATTCTCTTTCAGAGACCTTTAGCCTCGCACTCTCTGATTCGTACCTTTGTACAAGGTGTGCGACATGTGGCGCCTCGGGTAAGATCTCCGATGGCTCCGTGGGATCTGAATCTGGTGCTTTCTGTTCTTCAGAAACCACCTTATGAGAAACTCAGGGAGATTTCCTTACAACTTCTGTCGCAGAAGGTGGTCTTCTTAGTCGCCATCACTTCTGCCAGACGGGTGTCGGAATTAGCTGCATTATCGTGCAAGTCTCCTTATTTGGTACTGCATAGGGATAAGGCGGTCTTGCGACCCTCTCCTTCTTTTCTTCCGAGGGCAGTCTCTTCTTTTCCCATCAATGAAGATATTGTCCTGCCTTCGTTGTGCCCTCGTCCATCGCACCCAAAGGAGTTTGAGTTGCACGCCTTGGACGTAGTGAGGGCCTTACCAGTGTACCTGGCTGCTACAGCTCCTTTTCGAAAAGCTGACGCCTTGTTTGTTCTGCCAGAGGGCCCGCGTAAAGGATTGGCGGCCTCTTCGGCTACGATTTCTCATTGGATTAGAAAAACAGTGACTCATGCGTATTCTGTTCGGGGCAAGGTTCCCCCTTTTCCGGTCACGGCTCACTCTACCCGGGCGGTTAGTACTTCCTGGGCCTTCAGACACCAGGCTTTGGTGTCCCAGGTGTGCAAAGCGGCCATTTGGGCCTCGATTCACACTTTCACTAAGTTTTACAAAGTTGATGTGTTTGCATCTTCGGATGCTGCTTTTGGCCGCAAAGTTTTGCAGGCGGCAGTGTAGGCGCGACTGCGCCTCCTCAGAGGTTCAGTTGGGTACAGTTGTTAGCGTTTACCCACCCCTCTTTTTTGACACAGCTTGGGGACGTCCCCACAAAGTCATGAAGAGCTGCGTCTGTCAGTGAACGTAAGGAGAAAAAGGGATTTTATTAAAACTTACTGTAAAATCCTTTTCTCCGAGTTCACTGACAGACGACGCACCCACCCCTCTGGTCTCTGTTTCTATACGGCTTGTGTACGAACTGAAGAGCTATACTGTGAGGGGGTTTGATGTAGGAAGAGAGGGCGGCCCCCAGGGGAGGGGCCAGCTGATTCTATTCCCTGCCTAGTTAACTCCTAGTGGGACGAACATAAAACCCCACAAAGTCATGAAGAGCTGCGTCTGTCAGTGAACTCGGAGAAAAGGATTTTACGGTAAGTTTTAATAAAATCCCTTTTTTTGTTTGCGTTTGCTTTCTTTTGTGTTTTTGCTTGCATTTTTTGTTTGCGTTTTTGTTTGCGTTTTTTGGTTGTGATTGCGTTTTTTGTTTGTGTTCTGTTTGCATTTTTTTGTTTGCGTTTTTTGTTTGCTTCTTTTGCGATTTTTTTTTTTTGACTTTGCGTTTTTTATTTGCGATTGCGTTTTTGTTTGCGTATTTTGTTTGTGTTTGCGTTTTTTTGTTCGCGTTTTTGTTTGCATTTTTTGTTCGCCACGACAACCATGGAGGATCATCGCCACAGCAACCACGGACGGGTAGGGCCATCACAACGGCAACCGGGGACGGGGAGGCCATCGCCACGGCAACCGTAGATGGGGGGAGGGCCATCGCCACGGCAAAGGCGGGCGGGGAGGGCATTTTTTGTTTGCCTTCTTTGTTTGCGTTTTTTGTTTGTTTTTTGTTTGCATTTCTTTGTTTGCGATTTTTGTTTGCGTTTGCATTTTTTGTTTATGTTTTTTGTTTGCATTTAATTTTTTTGTTTGCTTTTTTTTGCATTTTTTTGTTTGCATTTGATTTTTTTGCGCTTTTTGTTTTTTGTGTTGCATTTTTGTTTGCGTTTTTGTTGCTTTTTTTGTTTGCATTTTTTATTTGCATTTTTTGTTTGCGTTTGCGTTTTTGTTGCTTTTTTTGTTTGCGGTTTTTGTTTGCATTTGCGGTTTTTGTTTGCGTTATTTGTTTGCTTTTTGTTTGTGTTTGCAATTTTTTGTTTGCACTTTTTGTTTGCCTTTGCATTTTTTGTTTGCATTTTTTGTTTGCGTTTGCGTTGTTTGTTTGCATTTCTTTGTTTGCGTTTTTTGTTTGTGTTTGCAATTTTTGTTTGCATTTGCATTTTTTGTTTGCGTTTGCCTTTTTTGCCTTTTTTGTTTCCTTTTTCTATTGCATTTGCGTTTTTTGTTTGCGATTGCGTATTTTGTTTGCGTTTTTTGTTTGTGTTTTTTGTTTGCAATTTTGTTTGCTTTTTTTTTGTTTTAGTTTTTTGTTTGGTTTTTTGTTTGCGGTTTTTGTTTGCATTTTCGTTTGATTTTATGGTTTGCTTTTTTGTTTGTGTTTGCAATTTTTTGTTTGCGATTTTTGTTTGCGTTTTTTGTTTGCCTTTGCATTTTTTGTTTGCATTTGCTTTGTTTGTTTGCATTTTTTGTTTGCATTTGCGTTTATTTGTTTGCGTTGTTTGTTTGCATTTTTTGCTTGTGTTTTTTTATTGCATTTGCGTTTTTTGTTTGCATTTTTTTGTTTGCGTTTTTGTTTGAATTTTTTGTTTGTGTTTTTTGTTTGGGTTTGCATTTTTTTGTTCGCCACAGCAACCATGGAGGATCATCGCCACTGCAACCGAGGGCGGGGTGGGGGCCATTGCAATTGTACCGCTAAAAATCGCAGATCGCCGCCATTACTAGTAAAAGATTAAAAAAAATAAATAAAAACCCCAGAAATTAATTATCATCATCTATAAATGCAGCCACTTTTGCGCAAACCAATCAATAAACTCCGATTGCGATTTTTTTTTTTTTTATCACAAATATGAGGGAGAATATAAATCGGCCAAAACCCATGAAAAAATGTTTTGTTTTTTTTTGTTTTTTTTTTTATTTGTATTTTAGCAAAAAGTAAGAAAAACTGTTTTTCCTGGAGCTCATCATGTCAGCCTACGTATGGGTCAGGTCCTCCCCTCTGACCCCCATAGGACAACCCACTAAGGTGTACGTTTATCAAACAGAGATAATTTATCTCATTTCAGTTCTCAGCAGTTCTCTGAGAAAAATCATCTCCACTGGCACCCTGTTTATGAAGCGGAGAACATTTCTTCTCAGAAGAAGAAGAGAAAAGTTTTTCCTCTGAGATCTGTAAAGAAGGGGGAAGGGTGCCTGTGATCTGGGTGAGATACCTGGGTGTGATTACAGAGCAGCTGAGTTTAATAGGTGAAACCAAAGTTTAAAAAGACTGTGTAAATACATGAAAATAATAAGCACTGATCACTGGTGATTTTTTTAAACAGTTTTTAAGCAAATTTTGGCATATTTTTAAATATGTATTTTGGCCCATTTTTGTTGCACATTTTGGCATTATTTACGCAAATTTTGCTGCTTTTTAACAGGGCGTTTTGGTGTGGATTTTTTTTTTACTTGTCATTTTGGCGCTTTTCTAAACACATTTTAGAAAAATAAATTGGTCAATTCATGGCGCAGTTCCAAATTGCACTAAAATTCTATCAAAATAGGTACTGCGTTTTTGGGTGCCATTCATTGCTAATGGCACCCCAAATGCAGCTAGCAGACATGCATTTTGGCACACATTTTGTCCTTTCACAAATATGCTACCAATGCGCCAATATGCAAATTGAAAAAACGCTTAACGCTGCATGTCCCAAAAAGATTCGATTTTGCTTTTTGGGCCTGTCTTTATGTGCATTTTGGTGCAGTTTTTTTAATGCTACTTTTAACAACACACATTTTGGAGAGTTTTTTTTTTTAACACATTTTAGCACATTTTTATGTGCGTTTTGGTGTTTTTTTAACATGTATTTTGGCTAATGTTTTACCTGCGTTTTTGTGTGCATTCTGAAAATGCATGTTATGCTTGTGGTGTTAATGGCACCCCAAAAGTGGCTATCAGATGTCCTGTTTGCAACAATACACATAAAAACCAAATCAAAATGCACATTAAAAAGTTCCAAAATATGCATTACAAACTACACCAAAATGCATTTTAAAATGACCTGTGCCAATATGTGCGTTAAAGCACCAAAATGTGTGTTTAGAAAAGCGCCAAAATGCCCAGTAAAAAAAAATGCACACCAAAACACTCTGTTAAAATGCAGCAAAATTTGCGTAAATGCCAAAATGTGCAACAAAAATGAGCCAAAATACACATTTAAAAATATGCCAAAATGTGCTTAAAAACTGTAGAAAAATCACCAGTGATCAGTGCTTATTATTTACATGTATTCACACGGCCTTTTTAAACTTTGGTTTCACCTATTAAACTCAGCTGCTCTGTAATCACACCCAGGTATCTCACCCAGATCACAGGCACCCCTCCCACTTCTACACAGATCTTGGCTGTTCTCAGAGGAAAAACTTCTCCTGTCTTCTCCTTCTGAGAAGAAATGTACTGCGCTTCATAAACAGGGTGCCAGTGGAGATGATTTTTCTTTGAGAACTGCTGAGAACTGAAATGAGATAAATTATCTCTGTTTGATAAACGTACACCTAAATGTGAGATCAAACATAACCCATGTAATTGTGTGCAATCAGGCACACCCTTGCACTGCATGGTTGAAGGTGGATCTGGGAGAGGTTGGAGAGATGTGTAGTGTATGGCCAGCCTCACTCTACTTTTGAAAGGGAAAAAAAAATCTGTAGCTATAGGTAAGCTTTGCTGAATATTTTTGTGATCCTGCCATTTTTCTGTCTTGAACAAGCTTTTTTATACTTGTCCTGCTTCTGGCATAGTTGAGTTTGTTTCATTAAAGCGGTAGTAAACCCATGCATTTAACAGGTTAAAAACCAGTCACATTTCCGGCACGTGCCGGAAATGTAACACTCCCATTGGTTGTGCTCTAAACCAAACTGTGAAACCATCCAATGGCTGGTGTCATACCTGATCACATGTGCAGCATCATAGCAGTTGTAGATTAAACAGAGGCCAAGATGGCAGCTTCCTTGGCTGAAAATGATAGGAGGGTTTACTACCACTTTAAGCACCTGGTACTAATGTCAGGTCTAAGAAACTACTGTGTCAGCTACCCTTTAGCTGTGGTTAACCCCTTAGAGGATTATTGCCAAACCAGCTAATTCCAATTGCATAAAAACTTTGTTTTGAAATGCTTTATCAAGCCGCAGGGCTCTCGTTTAACTTAGTTGCATAACTTTTGATATATTAAATTGTCTAATGACTCTTGCTTAGTATCCTGTTTATCAGATATAGTGAGGTCAAGAGGTCCTTTGCAGTAAGACTGTTTGGTTACCTTGTCTTTCTGCCAGCTTGCTGCAAAGCCATTTGCTTATATTGCTAAGCCATGAGCATCAACTCTTCCTGGTAGCCAGGCCTTGCTAAGGAGGTAAGGGACACCGTTCAAGTAGTTTTCTTTCAGGTGTATGAGAAATTAACTATGGCCTTTTTTCCATTTAGAGCGGTTCACACTGCCGGGACTTGTCAGGCGACTTTTGTCGCCTGACAAGTCGCCTCCATGCAGTGCAATGAAACCGTTCTAATAGGAGTGACTCAGGTCGCTCCGACTTGGAAAAAGGTTCCTGTACGGAACACCTGTGGGGCGACTTCAGGCGACATGCATTGACTTCTATTACAGAGGTCGTTTGCAGGCCGCGCTGAGGTCGCCCCCACAAGTCGGATCTCTGTAGTGTGAACCGGCTCTTAGTCCCTCCAGTTGACAGGCATCAAGCACGGCCTTAAGCTGGTCCTGTGCCACTCATGCTTTGGCAGGCAAAGCACTGTATGTTTCTTGACGACACCTATATATCTTGGGCTACATTCCACTGGTGTGATTCCAAAGTTGCATCAAAGTGGTGCAGGCACCTTTTCAAAGTTGCAGATTTCAAAGTCGCACAGATGGGAACGGGTGCCATTGAGATCAATGGATTGTGACTTCTCATGCAATTTTGTGTCCAAAGTCGCATGACAAGTTGCACTAGTGGAAACTGAGCCTAAAGGGGTTGTTTTCACTCACACTGTGGGAAAATTAACTCTCTCCAGATTCTTCCAAGAGAGGATACACATGAATGTGATATATGAAGCCTCTTGGTTCAAGCAGACAAGGATAAGGATGGCAACACTTAACAGGCTGTCAGATTTGTTTAAGCACATGGTCTATACACTCTAGAGGCGTATTTCCAATCGCGCTGTGAAGGTGTTACCTGTTCCGACATTGAACAGTCTCCAAGCCTTTTTTCCAGGCAAACCAATCCTATTCAGCTGCTTACTAATAGTGATTAAGGATAAACATGACTGCAAGAATGCTGCTTTGTTCAAGCAACCAAGGATAAAGATGATGGCAGCTAACAGGTTGTGACGTTCATTAAGCCTGTGGTCAATACACTCTAAGGAATGTGTCCACTGGCCCAATGAGGGGTGGCCTATTCTGGCAATATGCAGTCTTGGGGGCTTCCCAGGCAAACGATCAGCTTCAATCTCCTCAAAGAGAAGATGCAAATGAATGTGACTATGAACTCTGCTGCTTCAAGCAGTCAAGGACAGAGATATCAACACAAATAGGTTGTCACATGCATTAAACATTCACACTGTGGGCAAATCAACTCTTTTTAGACTCTTCCAAGAGAAGATGCAAATGAACGTGACTATGAATCCTGCTGCTTCAAGCAGTCAAGGACAAAGATATCAACACGAATAGGTTGTCACATGCATTAAACATGTGAGCAATACACTCTAACAAAGTGGTTTCCACTCACACTGTGGGCAAATCAACTCTTTTTAGACTCTTCCAAGAGAAGATGCAGATGGAATAGAACTGTGTGAATCTTGTTGGTTGAAGCAAGCAAAGACCAGATGACGACGCCTAACAGGTTGTCACATTCAGTAAACATGTAAATACAGTCTAAAGGAGTTGTTCCCATACATCCAGGAAATTGGCACATGCCTCCTACCTAGCCTGAATAAACTTTGGGCTGTCCACCCTGTTCCACTGGGATGTGGTCCCTGTGCTCACATGCTAAATGCATCATCTATCAGGGAGCCCCTCTGCTGGTCTCTGGGGCGGCATATGAGTGTAAATCACTCGCAATATAGCAGCAGTGCAATATTATGGCTGGAGTGAACATTTTCCTTATTACTGGTGTACTAAGCATCTGTATGGAGGAAGCACTGCACTGCTGCTTAATAGTCATTGAACAAGCTCAATGTTTCTGCTTTCCTTCTTTTTCTGCAGGAAAGCAAATGCCAACCCCGAATAAAGACCAGCACTACTAAATAAGGTAGGGGACTGTACCCATCTGCTTCCCAGGAAAGGCAGCCCTCTTCAGGCTCTGCCAAGATGTGCATGAACATGACTTTATGAAACCTGCTTTGCTCAGACAGTCGGGGATTAAGATGATGATAGACACAATTGTCACAATTCATTAAGCATGAGATCAAGACACTCTAAAAGAGCTGTTTGGACTTGCCTTGTGCAAGGGTCATCTGTTCTGGCAAGGTCCAGTTTTCCTTCTGAAGCCAGTAACTGGACTCAATAGCTTTCTCAGGTTGACCGACCTTCAGACTCTTCCAAAGAAGAATATATGTAGGAGGATGACCTATGTCTTTTTCATTTCTCCTTTCTAAGGCTGATGAGATGCATTTTAGATGGAAAGCAGTGGAAATAATTTAGGGGGCTTCTGAATCATCAGATGAGGGCCCTGGAGATGCTATAGAGCTTTGGTTGATTGCTCATCTTCAGCAAGAGCCAGCTAGTTCCCTCACAGAGGTTGTTTCTGGGTGTCTCAAATGACAGTGGGGAAAGTATTCCTTCCACAGAAGAAGATGGTCCGTGCTCTGAAGACAAGTCCTTTGATATCAGAAAGGCATTGTATGAGGGTATTGATGAATGCAGCAGTCCCCCAGTGGCCTGGTCGAGATGGCATCTCAAACACTTTAAGCTTGCTTTACTCCAGCAGTGGGTCAAGCATACTGTCAGAACCAGTTTGCTCAAGGAAGATTGAAGGGAGCGATTCCTCATTCTAGAGTTGATGATGGCACTGGAGACATCTTTGCAGCACTATTTCAAGACCATTGTGAGAATTCAGACAGTAGCATGTGTCGAATCAGGGAGGAAAGCAGCCTTGGGCAGATTGCGGCACACATCTTTTGGTTGCTGGAGTGCAATCTGTTGTCCCTGTCAGTCTCTTACATTCCCAGGGTGGAGAATATGAGAGCAGACACTATTTCAGCACACACTTTCTGGATCTAAACCAATGGATGTTTCCTATAACTGTTTGCTCAGTGGGGCACACTACAAGTGGATTTCATGGCACCCCCGTCAGTGCTCAGCTAGTAGTGTTCTTCTCCTGGTTCTTCCATCCAAGAGTCAGTGGTCATGATGCTCTGTCCCAGCACTGGATTTTCTGGCCTGTATACATTTTTTTCTCAAACTTCCCTAATCCTGGACATGATCCGTTCATGGTTTCCACTATTGAGGCAGTTGATAGCTCTGCTGATGGCACTTCAGAGATCTTTGGTACTCGGACAGCATGCCTCATCCCAATATGGCTCAATTAGACAGCCTGGTTATTTTTAAGAAGCTGGCTAGCCCAGGTGGGCATAGCAGAAGAGGTCCAGTGGAAGCTTCTTGAATCTTGAAAGATATCCTTTAACCACTTGACAACTGGGCACTTAAACCCCCTTCCTAACCAGACCAATTTTCAGCTTTCAGTGCTCTCACATTTTGAATGACAATTACTCAGTCATACTACACTGTACCCATATGAAATTTTCGTCCTTTTTTCACACAAATAGAGCTTTCCTCTGGTGGTATTTAATCACCATTGGGGTGTTTATTTTTTGAGCAATAAATGGAAAAATACCGAAAATTTTGTAAAAAAATGCATTTTTCTTTATTTCTGTTATAACATTTTGCAAATTAGTAATTTTTCTTCGTAAATTTTGGCCAAAATTTATACTGCTATATGTCTTTGGTAAAAATAACCCAAATTAGTGTATATTATTTGGTCTTTGTGTAAGTTATAGAGTCTACAATCTATGGTGCCAATCACTGAAAATTGATCACACCTGATGCACTGACGGCCTATCATTTCTTGAGGCCCTAACAAGACAGGAAAGTACAAATACCCCTCAAATGACCCCTTTTTGGAAAGTAGACAGTCCAACGTATTTAGTAAGAGGCATGGCGAGTTTTTTGTACAATATTGTCTTTATTTCTTTTTACGTAAAAAAATGTTTTAAAAG
>BLSH010215942.1:311880-346460 GCA_018402905.1 Glandirana rugosa | reverse complement strand
AGGTGCCTCTTACCCGGGTCCCCTATTGATGGATGCCTCTGGATTCTGATCCTGCACAGGGAGCTCCTCTCACACGCGTCCTGTCTTTCCTGCGTCCAGGCCACGCCCCCCAGGACAATTTTGACCTGTTTCAAGTCAATACACTTCATCACAGGATTAACATCCATCAATCGCCACCATGTTTTATAATTACATAGTCCACTGATACATAGATCACATGACTCAACACCGCCATATACACCACCATATACTCCTGGATATGATGTGCTAAAATGCCATATTAGAAACAGAAGTACAAACCTGAAAAAAAGAAAAAGGGAAAATAATATAATTCATTTGTTAACATAACACAAATACATGTCATTATAAAAGAGAGTTTTCTTTGTAGTCCTTTTTAGGCATTGCACATTTGCTTGATAATTGTAATGTGCAGAGTGGACTCTCTATTTGCAATGCTGGTTTCCTTTAATTTTTTATAGAAATTAAAATGGACTCTTCCTTCAAACTACTGCTTTTATAAAGACTCCTCCTAATCTTTTGGTATACAGCAATAACCTTATTTTCTTCATTCTTGCACTCTTCATTCTGACATAGTAAACCAAGTAAGGTCTGCAATATGTAAATGGAAGAGTGGCAATACCATTTTTCACCTACAGCAATACTGTACAAAAACCACAGCTACTAAACAAGGGGGCTGCTGGAATGAGCTAAAATTGTTGACACTGTTTACATTGGGATAGGTCTGATTGTGTCAATGTTAAAGGAGGTAATTGATTGACAGCTTGGTCACTGACAGACATCAGAGATGAAATGAAGATCACATTTTCCTAAAGGTATTCTAGCAATTGCAATCATTTTGGGCTTGATATTGATCTTTGTATGCGTTTAAACTTACAAGTCCATCTCAGTTTTTCTGTTACATTGTTCTAAAAGAACTTGATGTAAGAGAAATAGCTGTAAAATAGTTTTCATTTAAAGTTTGACTCCAACCAAAACTATTTTAAGTTTTGTTTTGGATAAAGTAGGGATGGCTAGAATCACTATCAAGTTCACTGTTAGAGTAATTTCACTGTATTGGCCACTGTAATTGGGATATGAAGTGAGGGAATCCCCTTATTGGAGATGCAAAAAAAAAAAAACAACAACTGACTGTTTCTCTGTCCCTCTCAATACTTACATTGTTTGTAACCTTAAAAAGGATTACTCTTTTCCATAGCTTTTCAAAAAACCTGTTCTCTTTGAGTGTTAAGATTGGATTTTCCAAAAATTGTTATGGAGTCACTGACACACTACTGGAATCTCAACAGAGATATAAAGAAAAATGCTATATAAAGGAACACTAGGAGGTCCATTTTACAGCAATTCTTTGGCTGTTATGGCAGATTTATCAGTGCTTTTTCCATTAAAATCCACTTTAGCTGTATATACAGGAAACTTTTTCCTGACTGCAAGGCAGCAGTGCAGGCTTCCTGAGCAGTCAATCTCCAAGCATAAATACTTTTTTTTTTTTTTTAGGGCCTTGATGTGTTGCGACCTATGGTTGTTTGCAGTTCAACTGTTTAATGCTGAAATGGAGTCTCAATATGGCCACCGTTCATGCAGTTAGTAGGCCGTAATGGCTCTTTGGGTCATATCCCCATAATGCCAGCTGGTGTTTGGTGTCCTGTTCACTATACTAGCTGGGGCTACCTCCTTCACTGAGTTTTCATATGGATAGGCCTCGCGGGTGTAGTGTTGCCCCGGGGAGTCCCAAGATGGCCGCCCGTCTGCACTGTATTAGGCCTCTATGAGGCCGAGGCCTCGTGTAATCGTGGGTTCGGGATCTCTCGCTGGTCCCAGTGGTAAATGTGTAGTATTAGGGGGTCCTATGGGGTCCCTACTTATGTCTCCCCTAGGAGGATGAGTGCCTGGGAGCACGGAGTCCAGGGCGGGGGGGCGCCGGGAGGAGATGCGGCCCAGTCACAGAGCAGGTATGCTCCGATTTCTGTGCTATGTAGTGCTGGAGTTTGCAGCCGGACCGAAGGCAGCGTAGGGGTAGTGAGGGGTTTCGCCCTTTAGATACGGTTGAGGATTCAGCTGGTTTTTGGGCTAAATATAGTCCGGTGTTTGCCGATGGCAGACTGAGGCCTACTAAAATGGCGGTGGTCACGGCTGTGAGGGGATAAGAATGGCTTCCCTAGCTCTCGATTCTGAGGTCATCAACCTTCAATTTTGGGCTCTGGGTGTGTTTTGGGATGTGGGTGAAAGTCCTGTGGGGTTTGTTTGTCTCACCATTCCGTTGGTGGTTCGGATTCCCCTGGATGGTTTCTGGGTCCCTCAGAGCTTCTCTGAAAAGCGTCTGGCGCCATGCTCTGCAAGCCATGCCCCCTGCATAATACAAACAAGTAAGAGGCGCAGCACCCAGAATATACAATCCTAGAGGTGGTTTGATAAAGAGGATGTGTGTAAGCCCATAAATATTAATTTAACATTTTAAAAGTCCATATGCAAAGTCCATAGGCAAAGCCAATAGGCAAAGTCCATAAGCAGTAATCTTCATATATAAAGGTCCATATCAGACTGGTGAAAATAGGGCAAAAAATGGAAAAGGTCAGGAAAGGAGAAGCAAACTGAAACGTAAGACACCAGAAGCTGCCATCCACGGTGAGCAAACCCCAACTCACAGAACCTGGAAGAAACAGAAGAGAGGAGGCGCTTCTAAGTGCAACATGCCAGTACACTTATTAGAAAAAAGGTTTAAAACACTCACAAGATAACTCACAAGATAACTGTGTAAAGAACACATCCAGCATCCAATACAAGGGGGAACCAAACGCTCATCCCATCCGACCGGGTGGTCCTTCGGGAACGATGGTCATCCAAAACGATCGTTCGTCCTGCACGCTGTATGATGGAAGAAACCGGCTCGCGGTGTGTAGTTCAGAAGGAGGCTGGGAGCGCAAACACTCAGCACAGGCAGGATGGCTTCACAGTGGTGCGACGCGTTTCCTTGGCTGGCAGGCTCCAATGACATGGGAGGCTGCGCCACTTCGTCAGGCAGTCGGGGGTGGATCCTCGCGGCGGGGGTAATGCAGTATACCCCTATCTGGTGGCTCTGTATACTCCTATCTAGTGGCTCTGTATACTCCTATCTGGTGGCTCTGTGTACTCCTATCTGGTGACTGTATACCGCTATCTGGTGGCTCTGTATACTCCTATCTGGTTGGTCTGTATACCCCTAACTGGTGATTCTGTATACCCCTATCTGGTGGCTCTGTATACCTTATCTGGTGACTCTGTATATCCCTATCTGGTGACTCTGTATACCCCTATCTGGTGACTGTATACCCCTATCTGGTGGCTTTGTATACCCCTACCTGTTGTCTCTGTATACCCCTATCTGGTGGCTCTGTATACTCCTATCTGGTGGCTCTGTATACCCTCTCTGTGATGATGTATACCCTATCTGTGATGCTGTATACCCTATCTGGTAATACTGGGCTTTATACTCCTGATGGGTAGAATCTATATGGGGTGGGGCTTATGAGAAGTGGGAGGGGCCAAAAGGGAAGGATGGGGTCTGCCCCCATCCTAAAATTTCACCAGCCGCCACTGGTGTCAGTGTTTTATAATGATTGAAAAAAGGTTCTTGATTTATTTTACCATAGTGTGTGGTCTGTAGCATGCCTATATTGTTTAAAAAATGGCACAGATTGAGGCTTTCATCAGTGACAGCCAGTGTCACTTAAGGCAGCTCCATCAACTCCACGAGGCCTAGTTCTAGCAGGCAGTGGGAGGACGCATGGGGTATCATCACATTAGTTGCTTCACAGCAGTACATCTCTCAGTGGATATCAGCGAGATCTTTCATCTCTAAAATACCAACTTTTACGGCCTCACCTAGACCTTACCATCATTAAAATTAATATTTTTGCCGCCTAGTTTCTAGCACAACACCCAACATCTTGTTACAGAAATAACTGGGTGCCAAAACACCTCTCAGAAGTCAAAACTCTACTGGGTGTCTTACTCAACATGAGCCAAGTACGAAAGCCCACAGTTTGCCACTATCTGACCTCTAGTCCCATCTGTGCCATGCCATCTTTTCCTGCAGTTATTAGTGCTGCACTTTTTACATTTTAATGATAACTGTTTAAATTATGGCCCCTAATTTATTTTTCAGAAAAAATGTTTAGCACTTTACTTTATTTAAAATATATCCATTGATGAGTCCCTAATGAATGTTAAAGGCTGGCTGCATTCTAGGCAGTTCATATAATCCAAACGTGCCCAGTATAGCAAAAGCACAACTGGGTATACATTAGAATTAAAAATCTATGAAGGATGGGACAGACAAATCAACCCCCAAGGCTGCACAGACAATCTTGGAGAGACTGAGACACTTGTTTGGCATCTGATGCAAACTTTTCTCCATTAACGTTACATTCTTTATGTGGGCAATTTCTACACAAACATGCCACTTTTTAGATATTTGCATGCTGCTGGCCACAGTATAGTGGTACTATGTGCAAAAAGATTAAAGATTTCCCACAGCAACTGGTGAGGCAATGTCTACAGAGAGGCACATTGATAAGTTACCAGCAGGAGGAACTAATGGCTGTCACATTCACAAACAGAAAAGGCGTCTATATGCTGACAACAAGTCCACCTCAAGGGGATAAGGCTGTAACAGAACGTGGGTCAGCTACACTGCAGAAAAAGCCACTGTGTATTAGCACATACAACAAATGCATGGGTGGAGATAACCTCTCTGACCAGGTCTTTCAGCCCTACCTGGTACAGATGAAATTGAAGGCCTAGTAAAAAAAAGGTTGCAATATACCTTATTTATGTAACTCTGCACAATTAATTTGCTCTTTAGAAAAATAAATCTGCTTGTACTGACATCTTCTTGCAATACCAGGGAAAAAAAACACCTAATGTTTCATGAAGACCCCAGGCAACCTGCAAGATGTAAGCATACTAACAGAAGACATTTTTTGTGTTCTATCCTCTATTGCCTAATTTCTTCCCTTTTATTTACTTTTCCTTTTTTACGTTATTATTATTATGATTGTTATCCATTAAAATAGTGCCAGCAGTTTATGCAGCCTTTTGCAAGGGATTTGGATCAACTAACATCAAGTCACATAATATCACACCGCAGAGTATATGTAATGTATGCACTGATAATTAAATTTGGATAAATTCTCTTCTTTGAATGCAAACCATTGTTTCTGGGCCCTACTATGGGTGCAAACAACATATAATGCACACATTATATATAGTAATGTGCACTCGCGCCACATTACAAAAATGTGAGGGGTGTACTCACTTTTGTGAGATACTGTATATTCTTATGAAAGCTATTTGTTCCTGTATTTAATGATCTTGCAAATGTCTTGCGTTCAGACTTTGAACTAGAAGCAACTTCTCCTTTTCTTTATGCAAACCATTTCCTGAGTACAAAATGTAACATAATAATCAAGCTTAAAGAAGTATCCCAGACTTATGTTTCATAAAGCACTGCAAATAATTGTAAAAAATAGTTATGGGGTGTTCGGGGCGACTTCGGCACCGCGGAACGCCCCATAATGCATAGTGCACAGAGGGCTGCCACTGTCTGCGTTCGCTTTGTTTTGACAGTTTACGTATAGTGAAGGGTGGGGCCACTCGGTAACGTTCAGGTGACCCCCACCCCTTCTGATGGCATGTGATGTCAGAGGGGCAGGTCACTCAATTACATCACCGGGTGGCCCCGCCCTTCACTATAAATAAACTGTCTAAACAAAGCGAGCTGGACTTCCGGTTCCAGCGCCTGATGTGAGAGGAGCGGGACGCGGCAGCTCTGACAATCCTGCCCACGAAATCAGCTCAACACGCCCGTGGAAGGTGAGCGACCCCCCCATTGGGCGACGCCAGGTCCCGAGCACCCCATGGAGCGGTATTTGGTGCACGGCTTCCCGCCAGCTCCCTCCCCACAGTCCGTACAGAACCCAGGGAGCGGGACGAACATTCCCAATATGGCTGACCATATGGACGACTCCCCAGGCACACATGAGTGAGATTAACCCCTCAGTGGCCATCACCTACCCCCCCAGCGGGGGTGGACGAGCACTACACCATCCTTGCTTAGGCGGTAGCTGTCCTCCTGTCACCTACGATCACAGCAGCAGTAGACAGAGCGATAGCAGCGGGCATGGCACAGATCAGCAGGGAGCTGCGGGAGCAAGGCAAACGTCTGACAGACATTGAGTGCAGGGTGTCAGAAATTGAGGATGAAATACAAGCCTCCTTCACCACAGAGAGAGAAATGAAGCACACGCAACAATACATTCTGGACAAACTCAACCATTTGGAAAATTGTTTGAGACAGAACAATCTCAGGGTCATAGGCTTTCCCGAATCGTTTGGTTCAGAAATGCTAACACACATTTGCTCCACTCGCATCCCCCAGGCCTTCAATCTCCTTGCACTGTAGAGAGAGCACACAGGGTAGGAGCGCCCTCTAATAACCGCCGCATGCCAAGACCAGTGATCTTAATTAGATGACAGGATCAACATACTGAGGTCCTTCCGCAACTCTAAAGCACTACAGCTGGATGGGAACAAATTACTTCTCTTTGCGGATTACTCCCAGGAAGTCTCCAGGAGACGCAGGGCCTTTCAACAAGTCTGCTCAGCACTTTATCAAAAAGGCATAAAATTTTCATTGGCCTATCCGGCAACCCTGCACTTTTCTACCCCTAATGGTGATCAGAAAACTTTCCAATCGCCAGAAGAGGCGAAACACTTTCTGGAATCCTGTCTACACCTCCCTATGGATACATTATCCCCGCCGGAAAGCTTAGGTCCAGGCCCAGGTCCCTCTAGCAATCAATGCAGCCCAAGGAAAGACCCACCTAAAAAGCTATGTTTAACAGATGCCTCTCGAACCAACAGATGGATATAATACCAACTACCCTCTCTCCAGTTTGACCCATCGGATACAGGACTTGGGCGATGTATAACGTGGACATGCCACTCTCTTGTCCACCTTGCTTAGATTTATATACTTTCATGTCCTAACAGGATGGCGCTAGTAACTCAATACTATATGCCATCACCCTAAGATGTTTTCCCCAGTGATGTTTGTTTTTTTCATGAATAGTTTACTATGACTATAAGTTTTGTCTCTGGTTTCCAGTCACATTAGCAACTACTTGCCTTACACAGTCTTCCCGAGATAACCTCGTGAACCTGGCAAAACCACCAGTGTGTGGACGGGTCAGCTTGACCACCATACCCTGGGGTCGCCCGCCTGCTGGGGCTGGCTCACCTCTCATGGGCAAAAGGCCCTCACCACTCTAGATAACGCTGTGTTGCCAGAAGTTTCACATGAGGAAAAAAGCGGAGTACAGCCTCTATGGTCTTGGTTCAGTTTCACTTCTTTGTTGGTTACAAGATTGTTTGGTGGTTCAGTTCCAATTAGCCCAAATTCCCCCATTCCCCCCAACATCACTACTCTTCCTACTCCTTTTACCCTAACCTCAATACTTTGTACCTCTTACTCAGTTCCTCCATACACCGACATACCACACAAGCAATGCTCTAATCTACCACAACCAGTCACCTTCTTGAAGATAATATCCTGGAATGTGAAGGGACTCAGGTCTCCTTGTAAAAGGTTATCCACCCTAAGACACCTAAAGAGGTTGAAAGCAGACCTAGCGGTCCTACAAGAGACCCACCTCACTACCACAGACTTCCCCCGCCTACGCAAGCTATGGGTAGGCCAAGTAGTCGGCTCCCGTCATCCGGGAAAAAGGCAGGAGTAATATTGTTAATATATAAGAATACCCCCTGTGAGATACTCTCCACACAGACGCTGAAGGCAGCTTCTTTATGGCGGTATTGAAAAATCAGGACAGACAATGGGCTCTGACATCAGTCTACGCTCCTAACTCGCCCACTCAATCTTTCTTTCACTCCTTATCTGAACACATAGCCCCCCACGCTCATCTGCCACACGTCTGCGTGGGAGACTTTAACTCAGTTATGTCCCCCCATGGAAGACAGATTAAGAGACAAAATGACAACCCACTGGACAACATCCTCTCCCCCCACACTGCTCTCCCAGTGGGTAGACAGCCTCCACCTCACAGACATATGGAGAATACATAACCCAGAGGGCAGAGACTTCTCCTTCTTCTCCGCTCCCCAAAGCTCCCTATCAAGAACTGACTATTTCTTTTTAAACCATAATATGCTAACCATTGCGAGGGACCCCACTATACATGACATCACGATCTCCGTTCATGCCCCAATATCCCTTAGCCTGTCAGACTTCAGTCGCCCTACCAACCCCAAAATTTGGAAATTCCCCTCCTACCTGGCAAAATACATTTCTCTCAAACAACTACTTAGGGACACATGGACGGACTTTATGAACACCAATGCAACCCACTTAGATGACCCCAACCTATTTTGGGAAATGGGTAAGGCCATCATGAGGGGCAGAATAATTTCCTATGCCTCAGCCTTCAAAAAAAAGTCACTTCAGAGTTCCTTGCCATGAGCAACTCTGCACACTCAAACCTCTCGGTCGATAACTCTAAACAGAACAGGAAGGCCTGGTGTGCTGCCAAAGAGAAATTTGATTCACCAGTCATATCAGGAATTGAAATTTCACAAATTCAGCAACAAACCGGGCAAACTATTGGCCCGACTATGCAAAGGCCCGCACACCATGTCCCACATAGCCACACTTAGAGACAAGGAGGGCAACACAACCTCCTCTCCCCAGCAAATTAACTCCATTCTCCAGGAATTTTATGCATCCCTATATAACCATGATCCCATAGATGAGGAAAGAGCCAAGGACTTTCTTAGACTTACTCCCCTCCCACGTATATCACGAGAATTACTGGACAGTCTAAACGCCCCCATCACGGACATAGAAATTTCCAGGACGATAAAAAACCTCATCCTTCAAACTCACTGAACCTATTATCACCCCAACTCTTAAATCAGCCTACCAGGGCATCCTTAATGGCAATGCTTACCTACCCACAGGACAGCAGGCTCACATAAAACTCATCCCAAAAAAGGGAAAGGACCCCCTGGATCCCAGAATCTATCACCCCATATCTCTCCTAAACATTGACTCCAAAATTTTCATCAAAATAATTGCATCTAGACTTGCACTTATGCCCTCTCTCCTCTACCCATCACCCAGGGTAGGTCCGCCACCTTTAACATTAGGATGTTCCTTATGGTTCTGGAGAGGGCAAAGGTGGGGCGCATCGGAGACCCAGCGATCATAACACTAGACTCGGAGAAGGCCTTTGATAATGTGAGCTTTCACTGGCTCAGGCTGGTCCTAAACGAATTTGGGTTCTGCGGCCCTTTCCGCCATTTAATTGATGCCATGTACTCCGCCCCACGGTGAGAGTGGTAGCAGCTGATATGGTCTCGGACGCACTTAGTCTCCACAAAGGAACCAGACAGGGATTCCCTCTGTCCCCCGTGCTCTTCAACTTGGCCTTAAAAACCCTCTCTAGATATCTAAATTCACACCCCAAACTCTCCGGAATCCACATAGGCTCCCAATCACTAAAAACCGTCCTCTTTGCGGATGACATCTTAATATTCTCTACTGACCCAGCAACAGACATGCTAACGATTAAAGATACCTTTACTTGGTTCTGCCAGTGCTCGGGCCTCTGCATTACCTTCTCCAAAAGTGAAATCCTTTGACTTATTTCTGCCCTTACCCCCCATTGGGCGAAATCCTCCGTATTTCCCATTGCCAATAACTTTATCACCTACCTAGGTATTAAAATAGGTAAAACGGGGGCGTGGTCTGGCACCGCTCTCTCCCACAGCGAGGTCCAGCATCCAGCTTCACGGCCCTCTATCAGCTCAAATATGGCGAGTACAGCGTAGCATGTCGGCCACCAGGTTGCGTTCCCCCCTGAGCCAGAACACACTAATCAGCCTGCAGATTCCAGAGATATTCCAGACGTGGCAGAACAACGGGACCCAGGCCTCTCATGCCTCACAAGCCTCCCCCTCATGGAGCACGTGGGAAAGCGGATCATGGGATCCCCCAGCGCCAGCAGATGCCCGACACTCTCACTCCCAAGCCCTGAACATTGACGACCTCCACAGTGTCGCATCTAGCATAAAAAACACCCTGGCGGCTGCCATTGCGGACCTGAGGGGAGACATACATGCAATCGCACGCAGGGTGGAGGACATAGAGGAGACACAGACATGCCATGACACCTCCCTATGCCAAGTACAACAAATAACAGAGTCACATGCCATACAGCTGAGAGACTTTAATAGACACATCGAAGATTTGGATAATCACGACTCAATTTACGGGTGAGAAACCTGCCTGAAATGGTAGAGCCCAGTCAACTTTCCCGCACAGCGATAGCCATCTTTAATGAGATCCTGGCGAGGCGCCCCGCACACCCCGATCACTATGGAGCGCATACATTGCGCCTTGGGCCCGAGGGGGAGAGACACCGACCCCCCACAGGATATAATATGCTGCTTGATAGACTTTCCCCTTAAAGAGGAGATACTCCGCAAAGCCAGACCCAGACCCCGCATCACCCATAGAGGGGCTGAAGTCAAGATATTCCAGGATCTTTCCACCATCACCTTACAGCGCAGGAGGGAACTGAGACCATTACTGGACACTCTCAAAGTGAGGAACATCATATACCGGTGGAAATTCCCCTTCTATCTATCTGCAACAGCCCACAGCCAAACAGCAAACCTACGAGTCCCAGAGGACATGGAACACTTTTGCTCCACTCTAGATATCCCCATGGTAGACCTCCCAGATTGGTATAGCGTTTTTTGTATACCCCCTCTGCGCAGAGCAACGTCCATGGATGGGATGCAGGAGGCTGGCAATTTCTATATACGCCGCCGATGCACTCATCCCCTATCACCGGCTTCACCCCAGGATACGGGAGTGCCAAGAAACAGCAGCCGGACAGCTTCTCCAGTCTCCCGTAAACCACGCCGCTCCTAACTGAGCACATAACAAAGTCTGTACTACATTACAATCGCCTGAAAGACTTGATGCCTGGCACGGACGGATTTTCTAACCCCTATCCCTACCATGGCTATCACCGCCTGGAACGCTGATGACACTCCATTAAAGCACCAAGACATCACCAACTCACACCTACATCCGACCTCTGGCAGTCTGAGGCACACAACGGACGTCTGATGAACATTCACAAGAGGGGATTTGCCCACCGAGGACAACGATAGGGCATACCCCCTAACTTTATGAACAGGATTAACATGCTCGCCAGAAACAACAGCTGTGCACAGAACAACCACTGCCATCCCTGAAGAATCACATTTCTCTTTCTCTCTTTTGACACCTAGCCGCTAGACTATAAAAGAAACCCTGTACACTGCGTACCACGGTACTATATAAGACATGTAGGCATGCGAACACTGACCCCTCTCCAGGACCTGGAGGCCGGTCTTCCTCTCCATCGATAGATGATGCACCAGACGAAATCCGAACTGACTGCTACAGGAACAGGTGAGATCACATAATACACCTCATGGATCCCCATCACAGCCAAAGAGCGTCTTAACCCAAACTTAGCACACTCTCTGGTGCAAGCATACTGCGCTATTGGACACTCAGAAGGACTCCGTTATGCCTAAACCCTCCAGCCTCCCCATCAGGGATCCAGGCTGCAAAGCTAAGTATTGCATAGTGATTTGAGCAACAAATGTCTAAACTGGTGACTGACACAGGCCGTAGGCCTCAGATGTACGAGCTAGGTAATGATAGTGATTCCAAGAGAACTGCTGATAGATACAGATATACACTAATGCATGTGGTCATATATAATAGTGCCTATAGATTTCTATGTTTCTTACAGATGCTCAATTACGATGCCAAGGGGGAGTTCCGCTGGAGCCGCACACTAACAGGGTACTTAAAAAGTATTATACCAGACCTAGGCAGAGGCTGGACCATGTAATCCTCAGAAAGCGTCACATTTCTTCTCTCAGCGAAGATGAGCTAACAGGCATCAATAAAGGACACCCATATGACCCTCACCAGGTCGTAAATTAAAGTGGACCCTGTGGAACTCCCCTCTCTTGTATACCAGGGCTGAAATATACAATACACACATCACCTATTTACTATCCCCTCACCTCACGTAAGCCACATTCATCAGTACAGTCCAAATGCCCCAGACAGCCAGAGGCTTGCCATACCTAGGGTCTACCTCCCTTACTCATGCCCCCCAGTGCCAGGGGATTGATTCCACATAAACTATAGTTAGTTCTGAAATATCAGTTATGAGCAGTTATAGAAGCTCTATATAACACATTTATTACCTGGCAGCTATACACAGTTACGGGTGTATTACTCGCTAATACTTCCTATGCCGGCGCTATGCCAGATTAAACCCCCAGTCTAGAGAAGATGGTGGTCTTCTCAGGAATACAGCCTGAACATCCCAAGCTCACATTCTTTCAAATCTGGCACACAAACACAATTAACAGCCATCTAGATCGTCGATGTCCAAATACTAACTGCATAAATACTAACTGCCCTCAGCACACCACATATGCTAAAGGAAACATCGCCATCCCCCCCTCCACACTCTCCCAAGAGGAGGAGAGGGAGATGAGGTGCTGGCAACACTAAGTATGATACCCTAAAACCGCTCACCCATAAACAAATTAAGGAAACAGTAGCACCTTGACCTCGAGGGAGCAACTCTTTGGTCCATCTCACACGTGTAGTCAACCACACCCACAAACAGCAGTCACATTTGTGCTGTTGACCCGGGCCAACTCTCTTGCATTCCCCCCGATGTGGGTATACTGATAAACCCCCACACCTGGCTCGCTCCCCATCAACCGCCCTCTGCCCCACCTCTCCTACGAGGCTAGCCAGCCATCCCAACAGGCCCCTCAAAGCCCTTCACCCCCTGAGATCTACACCCCCCCCCCCTTCGCCTATAGCCTTCTCTTCTGATACTATCACTTTTCTTTTTTTACTCCTGTACCCTATTCTCCCCCTTGCCCTCCCCTCCTCCATCAACAAGTGTTGTAGGCAACCTCGCTCTTACAGGACAGGGACCCCTAACCCAGCAACAAAATATACCCCCCTCTTCACAATGAATTCAACCGAGATGAAGAATAAGCAGGTGGCTATTAAACTGGTGTCACTGAATGCCAAAGGGCTAAATGTTCCAGAAAAGAGATCTAAACTCTTAGCCCAAATGAACAGCCTGAAAGCAGATGTGATCTACTTGCAGGAGACCCACTTTAGCGCTAACAATATACCCAACATGCTGAATAGACACTTCACCAAAGGCTTTCACGCAACCTCTCCCCCTCAAAAATGAAAGGGGTGACTAAATTGCTCTCCAAAACATCTCACTACAAGTAACGGACTCCATCATTGATACACAAGGCAGATACTTATGCCTCAAAGGCACACTACATGGGAAGCACATTACCCTAGCCAACCTATACTGTCCCACCGTATCTCAGGTTCCCTTTCTAAGAAAGGTTACGCGACAATTAGCAGGGTTCCAGCAAGGGCTGACACTTCTGGGAGGAGACCTGAATGTACCACTGGATCCACTCTTTGACACCTCCCCCTACAGAGCGTTACGCAACATAAAGAAATCCATCCAAACACTCTCCTTGCATGATAAATGGCAGACACTCCATCCCACTGTCAACACTGACTACACCTTCTTCTCACATCACCACAACAAATATTGCTGCATCGATTACATATTCATATCCCAGCAAGACCTTCCACTACTGTTGAAGTCCACAATTGAAGCCATGACTTTATCCGACCATCACCCGGTTACAGCGACTATAACACTACCAGAAAAAACATCCTTCGACCTGATTTGGAAATTAGGCCCAACATTACTAACAGACAAGACTGCCGTTGAAGAGATCAGCTCTTCCCTCAGACACTACTTCAAAGAAAACTACACGCCAGACACCTCCACTATCAAACAATGGGAAGCTCACAAATGCGTGCTGAGGGGCCAACTGATTTCCATGATGGCTAAAATAAAAAAGGACAGGCGGAGATGACTTACTGAACTATATTCTAAAATTAAAGCCCTTGAGACGACACACAAACGCACACTAGCCTTAAAAACACACCAAGCCCTTATAGCGGCACGCGTAGAACTACAAGAGGAACTAGGACGCAAATTACGAAGAAACTATATGTTATCACAAAAGTTCTTTTATGAACATAGCAACAAAAGTGGCCACCTCCTGGCAACAGCCCTCAGGGAAACGAAAGCCAGGAACACTATACACAGGTTGAACCCCCCTTTGGGAAAATCTCTCACCCACAATGCAGATATTGCTAGGGAATTCAAACAATTCTACGAGACGTCATACAACATCCCCCTAACCAAGCCGAATAGAGTCAGACAGGACCACATAATGAGCTTCCTAAACAAATTCTGCCCCAAGGCTATACCCAAGGAAACAGCAGATGAAATGGAAGGCCCCATTACTGCCATGAAAAGGAACAAAGCCCTGACACAAACAAAACCTGGGAAAAGCCTGGGACCCGATGGCCTATCAGCAGCCTATTACAAGGCCTTTAGGGACATCCTATGCCAACCCTTCCTCCGTGCCTTCAACTCCATATCACCCACCACTTGTCCTGCCTTAGCGATGCTAGAAGCCCACATTACTGTAATACCAAAAGAGGATAAGGATAATTACTAAATGTGAATGTAAAAATGTACTGTAAGATATTGGCAAATCGCCTATTAACAGTGCTCCCCCACTTAATCATGCAGGACCAGGTAGGATTTATTCCAGGCCGAGAGGCAAGGGACGACACTATCAAGGCCATTAATATTCATCATTTGATTTCCAAGACACAACAAAAAGGATTCTTCTTGTCTCTAGACGCAGAGAAGGCCTTCGATAGGGTAGCCTGGGATTACATGCACGCTGTTGTAAACAACATGGGCTTTGGCCCACGCATTGCTGCTATGATAGCTGCCCTATACAAAAATCCCACGGCGAAAGTATGTGTCAATGGCACCCTATCGGAGGCCTTCAATATAGGCAATGGAACTAGGCAAGGATGCCCCCTCTCCTCCATCCTTTACGTTCTGACTCTTGAACCCTTCCTGTGCTGTCTCCGACAAAACAGAGATATCGCTGGAATTCACACTCCCAATAAAGAATATAAAATAGAGGCCTTCACCAATGATATTCTCCTGTTCCTGTCAAAACCCCTAACAACTATACCCAACTTATTGCTGGAATTCAAGCGATTCCAAAATATCTCTAACCTAAAAATTAACTTTGCCAAATCCCACGCCCTTAACATCTCTCTTCCTCAGGACATAATCAACCAATGCAAACAAAGCTTACCATTTGTTTGGCAAGCAGACTCCATTAAATACTTAGGGATACAGTTGCTAACTCCCTTATCACAGTTATATTCCCGCAATTACCTACCGATCTTACACCAACTAATGACAGATATGCATAAATGGGGAAAGCTCGTGGTCCGTTGAGAACGGCGATACTAAAAATGAATGCCCTTCCGAGACTGCTATATGTACTCCAGACAATCCCTATCTTGGTCCCACAGGCCTTCTTCAAATCTTACAGAAGCCTCTGCACAAGATTTCTGTGGAACAACGGCACACCCAGAATTAACTACCATCAACTCACCCTTCCCAAACATCTGGGAGGCATAGGCTTACCTGACTTGCTTAACTATTACAAAGCCACCCATCTATCCAGGGTAGTAGACTGGAACGTGCACAGACAGACTAAAGACTGGGTAAACGTGGAAATGGCGTTTACCACAAGCCCACTCAGGAATCTGCCATGGATACTGCCACAACATCATCAGCCAGAACTGCAAACCCACCCACTTATAAACCCCACCATACACTGCTTTCATACAGCTTGTTGTAAGCAGAACCACTTATCTTCAATAATTGGCCCACTAACACCCCATAAAATGAACCCTGACTTCCCCCCAGGGACCCACTCAAAATACCTAGAGACCCACTGGCCAAATGACCAAATCCTTGCCCACCAGTTCTATAGAGATGGGAAAAGGATCCCAATAGACAGACTTCCAACCAAACCAAACAACGATGCTCCAATAAGCCCATGGCAAGTTCTCCTACTTGCACAATACTTGACCTCCATCAACCGAAATTCTCAATGTTCCAAGTCGCTAACACCCTTCGAGATACTGTGCTTACAACAGACCCCACAGACATATCTTATATCTACTATTCATTCTCTTCTCTTCACCCAAATTAAAGCAAACCACAACAAAGCATACCAAAAGTGGGAAAATGAACTATCCACGCCCATCTCTGAGAAAGAGTGGGAAAGGATACATGAACACATTCACAAAGGCTCCTCAAACGTCTCCACCCAGGAAAACGGCATAAGATCCTGACAAGGTGGTACCGCATACCAGTTCTGTTACAGCTAAACTCATCTATTCCAGATACATGCTGGCGCTGTGTCAGCAACAAAGGCACCCTGCTACATATCTGGTGGGAGTGCCCGAATATCCTAAACTTTTGGAAAACAGTTCACCAAATCATAAAGAAAGTCACCACATACGAATTAGATTTCAACCCAGCACAATTCTTATTACATCACTCACTGCTAAGCCATACCATCTATCACAAATCACTGATGATGTTAATGCTAAATGCGGCAAAACAATACATCCCGGTACACTGGAAGTCACAAACAACACCAACCTTTAAGGAATGGCTTCTCAGAATATCCAAAATAGCCGAGATTGAAGAACTAATACACATTGCCCGAGACACCCCACAGAAATACTGGAACCACTTTACCACTGCAGGAATACGAAGGATACCTCACTTCCTGAAAGTAAAACCAGCAATCAGGCCACCTCATAACAGGACACAACCCTGATAGTGGAAGAATACAGTCAGGAGAAGGCATAATTAGAGGACGCCGAGAACAGAAAACATACCCCCAGGTTGCCCTAGGATTACCTCAAAGCAGTTATAACCCCCTTAACACTTGTCCTGAACCACGAGCACTAAAAGAGAAAACACATTGCTACCAACCCCATTGGAGGGTCTAACCTTCAAACCTTTAGAGTATGTACTGGTACATGTATGGCGATGTTGCAGACGGAGGGGAGAGGTAGGGGGAAATACATGTTACACTCCACTCCTTCTTCTATTTCTAATCTATATTCTACACCCAACCTGTAGGCATAACACCTAATCCTCCCTTTACACTATCCTAGGCTCAACGATCACTCGCCAAAACCTTAGCCATATCACAGTTCTTGATATAGAATGCTCCCAAAAGCGCCCCGGCAGCGGTGGGAACCAGAACCCCTGCTACAGTATGTTCCCTATAGGGGTGGTGAAGGGTTCTGGTGCCCCCATCAATAACCTACTCTAAATGTCCAGAGACAAGGGGGCCAAACATAGGCTAAGGCATACATTTTAATACAATGTAAGCTTCCGGGACCATCGCATAGCCCTTATAAAACCCCCTTCCTCCTCTCATCCCTTCACCCCATCCCCCTTCCATCCCCTGTCCTCCTCCCAGTTCCTCCCCACCCCCTTCCTTCCCATCTCTCCCTGTTAAGTTCCAAGTATGATACACCACGCAGGTAGGTTTAATGTCATTAAATTAACCGTACAATTCAGTCCTAAATACAGCATCCCCCTGAAGAGGTGTGAACACAAATGCATACACCTGTCAATTTTTGACATTTGTGGTATTCGAAGCACATTAGAAGACTTCTGAATTGTACAATATGTCTACGCACTACCCTTCAGTTCACGTTTTCTGTAATACTCTCTATGTTATACCCCTGCATGGGTGAATATCTGCTTATATGTAAAAGTTGTTATATTCTCATATAAACTATCTTCAAATAAAATAGGTAAAACTCCATCATCCATATACCACTTGAACATTACCCCTACGATACAAAAATGACACAAGAACTGAAACAGTGGGCAGCTCTCCCGATATCCCTCATGGGCAGATGTCACCTTTATAAAATGGTCAGCTTGCCCAAATTGCTATACCCACTACAAACAATCCCACTACTATTGAAACACAAGGACGTGACCAGGCTCCACTCAGCACTATCTACTTTCCTGTGGAACGGGTGCAAACCCCGAATTGCCTTACCAAAACTCTTCCAACCAAAGACCGAAGGGGGAGTTAACCTCCCCAACACAAGATTATATAATTTGGCCTGCCTTCTATGGGTAGGTTTGGACTGGACCACCAAATCCTCCAGATACTGTAATTACACCCTCGAGGCAGAAATGACTTCCCCTTATACCATCTTCAACCTTCTCTCATGTGGGATCAAACATATTCCCTTGCATCTTAAGAACAATCTTTTGATAAGAGACACAGCAGTGGCATGGAGGGAAGTATTGAAAATTTGCAAAATACCCCATCATCTTCCCAAACAGTTGGCCATATATGGCGACCCCCTTTTCCCCCAGGGTGACTGAGACCCTGTATTCAAACAATGGGCTGCAAAGGGCCTTAGTAGATTCAGTCAGCTGTTTGACATCCCAAAAGGCATCACTCGGTCCCCCTCGCAAATCGAGGAGCAATACAATCTCCCCGCTCCTCAATACCTACATATCCTCCAAGCCACTGCTTTTGCCTCCAGTTTGGGCCTTCAAGGACACTCCCGCTTCTGCCCATCCATCATAGACTTCCTTATCCAATGTGGGCTGCACAAAATCTCAGAAATCTACAAAAACCTTCAGACTCACATACCATCGGCTACCAGGAAACCAACGCCTTCATCCTGTGAAAAAGACCTGGGTTCTCCGGATGCTCTTCAAATCATACTAACAGGCTACAACCTAACCTGCAAAATGATCACCAACGAACACTGGAGTGAACAACAACTCAAAATCCTCCATAGAGCTTACATCCCCTTCAGACCCTCCAAAGTGGATAAGGATTCAATGCTTTGTTATTGGTGCAAGTCACACAGACCCTCGCTGCTTCAAAAACGTTGGCTCTGCCCAACTATAAAATAGTTTTGGAACAAAGTGGAACATTTCACCACCAGGGTAATGGACCTCACCCCTCACGGATGCATATACCCACTGGTCTTCAGCAACCTAGTGGCAGTGACACCCCCTCTAAACAAATCCCAAACCGCTATATTGCGACACCACAAGGTTTGGATCTCTTCTTGCTATATGACAGCACGCAGGGCCATCCTGAGAAAATGGATCTCTCATACCCCTTGAGGAAGTCAAAACAGACCTCTACAAGCTAAAAACCACAATGACCTTGTAATATACTGCCCTCCTAAAGAGAAAGTAGTCAAAGTATCCGCGCTAAATATATGAGTCCACAACTTGGTAAATATTTCAAATAGCTGCCACAATAGGAAATAGTTCATCTGTATGCAAATGATAAGACCAATGTCCCATATATTAGTAGTATCTTGTAGCTAAATCACAGTCCCAATATTCTGAAAAACATATGTGCATATGGAATCCCAAAAAAGCCGTATATACGACGCCCGGCTGTTTCCTATCCCAGCAAGGCACCATACATGTTCAGATCTTCTCTATCCCCCATAAGGAATCACACTCACCAGACTCAATGGCCTCAAACTCTTGTGTTTGGCAATCACAGGTGTAGGGTCAGCAACGCTTTGATACTCCGGATCCCTCCTGTAAGCACACTCGTTTCAATCCGATCTGTCCGAATGTTCCTTCCACCATACAATCTCACGGATTCTGTCGGCAGGGGGGATCTCACTGATATTCCTCCAGAGACACTCCTTAGACACTCCGTTCATATTAGGGAAAAGAGGAGGAAACACAGGCTCCACATGGTGCGTTATCTTTAAAACATAAGTTTATTGCCCATAAAAAAACCCCTACATTAGGGTACTCACAAAACAATCGCTTAAACTTGCAGTGGCTCAGTGTAGTGCCAGAAATAAGGAGATGCCAAGTCGTTCACCTCTTCACTCCGACCGCTGCTTCCCCCAACCAGCAGGCTAGATGCAGCCGTCTCTGTTAATCCATTAAAACTGTTGCTGTGTGGATGTGTCAGACGCGTTTCGTCGATGGACTTCAGCTGTGACACTCCACACGGCCGGCAACCATTGATTTAAATATCCTCCATCTGATTCTCACAGGTGAGGGATTTAAAATACATCCGGTGTCTCCGTACTTGTCAAGCACCTTACTTCCGGCACTTCACCTGTTCAACAGTAGCTTACACACAAACTCATAGCTATAATGCGAACTACAGATAAAATGACATTAGTCCATATAGTGCAACAGCCCCAAAAAAAAACCTGAATCATAAGCGCAGTGACCTCCACACTATTCTTATAGGTAACATAGCAGCCCCTATGACACACACGGCTTGCAACTGCAAGCATATGTCATAGCCCATTGATTGAACTCATTGCTACATAGATATTACCGCTCAGAGTTTAAATACATCAGAGAATGTGAGGTAACTGTAGCTAAAGTAGATACGTTCTTAGCAGCACTATATCCCTCATTAAGCTGTCACTCCCCCTTTAGAGGAACGGCCACAGTTTCTTACTATCAAAATAATTATTTAAACAGTCCCTCTCCTGTCACGCTTAACAGTATACCACTCTTAATGCAATTAGGCTCCGAAAGGGGTCATATTGACCACTGCATACCGCTGTTATTAAATATGGGTAAATAACTGTATCAGAACAGTCTGACACAATATTGGTTCTGACTCAAGCAATAATTACCCAAAATCAGAGTACTGTAAAAGGGATCACATCCACAAACTAGGTAATACCCCTCATTTCCCATTCCTACTACCTATCTCACCTCAGGATGTATCTAGTTAGAAATCATTAATGAAGGAATTGATATCCAACTCCACATTCATTCCTCTAGGGGTCAGACTCTTCATTAAAAAGATCCATTTAGTTTCGCGTTGAGATAATTGTCTCACACGGTTAGATCCTCTCCAGGATGGATAAACCCGATCAATACCACAAAATTGCAATAGGGCTGGATTTCTATTATGTTTCATTCGGAAATGCAGGGACACGCTATGCTCCTTATAGCCCCTCCTAATATTGGCCAGGTGTTCTGCTACTCTAACTTTCAACTGCCTTTTGGTTCTACCAATATAGGTTAATCCACAAGGACACCAAAGGAGGTATACGACATAGTTAGAATTGCACGTGATAAATTCCTCTATATCGAAGCTACGTCCCTCCCAGTTAGAAAACGACATCCGCCCCCTATTTAATATGTTAACTGTTTTGCATGCATTACAATTTCGACAAGAAAAGAAACCTTTTTGCTCACTTTGCAGTTTCAATGTTCCTGGAGCATCTATAATCTTTTTCACAATACGATCTCCAAATGTGGGGGCCTTTCTATAGGTGAAACTAGGATTCTTTAGTAACAGTGGTCCCAGGTCCTTATCTAGCTTCAATATGTGCCAATGTCTACGATAAATATCCTCTATCTCCCTATATTGGCAGTGAAAATTAGAAATGAAGCTCCATTTGTGTCGATCACTATTCTCCTCAATACCCTTGTCTGCCAGACACTCTTCTCTCGGGATATTCTCTACTTCATCCATCACATCCTCTAGGAAGTTTTCCCGGTAACCTTTTTCAAGAACCTGGATTTCAACATATCAGCTTGAGATCTGTAGTCTTCCACCTTACTACAATTATGTCTTATTCTTGTTAACTGCCCCTTCGGAATGTTCCTAATCCAAACCGGATGATGTCCACTACTCACCGGTAAGTAACAATTCCTGTCCGTTGGCTTGAAATACGCTCTGGTCAACAACCTACTACCCTGTATTTCAATTTCAACGTCCAGGAAATGTATATTAGTGTTACTTAGTTGGTATTCCAGTCTAATGTTTTTTTGGTTGGAGTTTAGATATTGCATGAACTCCTCCACAGATTCTTTAGATCCTTTCCAGATCAACAGCAGATCATCAATAAACCTCCTATAGAATAGTAGTTGGGGCCTATCAACATTATAAATCATCTTGTCCTCCCATTCGGCCATGAACAGATTGGCGATGCTCGGGGCAAATTTTGCTCCCATGGCAATGCCAATCTGTTGGGTGAAGAAAAGACCAAAATACCAAAAGTAGTTGTGCGAGATACAGAAATCGAGCACTCTACCCAAGAAACACTTCTGCACATGGGGGATATGTTCCCTTTTACTAAGGGCCCAGTTTAATGCCAACAGGGCATAATTGTGTATAGTGAAGACACATCAGCTGTTACTAGGTATACCGTCTCTGTCTCATTCACTTCCACATCATTTAATAGTTGTAATAGTTTTTTTGTATCCCTTAAATATGCTTTTGTCGACTGCACACTAGGCTGAAGGAATTTATCCAGCTATTCACCCAGACGCGACGTCACAGACATGATCCCGTTAACAATCGGCCTCGCTGGTGGACATTCGGTACTCTTATGAATTTTTGGTAGGGTGTAAATAATCGGTATCCGGCATATACTAGGGTCTAGGTATCTAGATTCATTTTTATTTAGGGCCCATACTCTATATCCCATCTCAACCAGTTCCTCCAGTTGTCTAGAGTATACCTCTGTAGGGTCCGCGGGTAACCTTTTATATGTCTCAGTGTCCTGGAGCATATTCATTAGTTGGTCATGGTAAAATTGTTTATTCATAATGACCACCCCCCCCCCCCCCCTTATCAGCCGGCCTTATAATAATATCCTTCCTGTCCTCAAGTTGTTTCACACCCTGTATAATGTATTGGGGATTTATCTCTTTACGTGGTTCAACCTCCTCCAGATCTTTTAATACTAATGTTTTAAACACCTCAAGTTGGTGGTTGCCACTATTCTGGGGATTAAACAGTGATTTATTTTTCAGGCGACTATCTATCATTTGATCTACAGACACTCTAGGAATTGGAGACGACGGGTGTGAGATAAAATATTTTTTTATATTCAGTCCCCCGAATGAATTTGTGGGTGTCTACATATATCGAGAATTTATCCAATGCTCCCTTAGGAGCACATTTTAAACCTAAATTGAGGATATTCAATTCCTTATGGTTTAATTCCACCCCACTCAGATTAAAGATACCATTATTCAATGATCCCTCCTTCTTTTTTTGGCGTTGCTTTCGTCTCCCCGCCCTACATCCTCTCTTCCGTTGTCCCTCGGGGACCATTGATCCCGTCCATATACGCGGGGGGTTCTTATCTCCTCTGCCTGACCTCTACAAGCTGTTGAAAATGGAGTACCTAGAGATGGTGACATCAAACCACCAGGAGACCTTCACTTTCTCACACAATTGGTCACCTTTTCTGGAAAAAGACTCGCACAACTCAACCAATGATTTCTTAAAAAATATACTTCCACTAACACCACTCCTATAAACTATCTCAACAAAATGATCAATATTCTGGAGGACTGTTGTAACCGCCGATAAGAGCCTGGCCGAGATCCAGATCAAACTAGGTAAGAATCCTATTAGTCCTCCCCAGGCTACCAACCTCTGACACCCGATCAGCCTCCATGTTCCTACAAATCATCTGGCCCAGTGACTCCCATGCAGATCGGCCAGTCCCTTCACAACCCCCCTCACTTGCACACCCATCTCCCCAGGATTGTGACCTGAACTGAAGAAACTCAAGTCACGGCAACCTCCATAAGGTACACACACCTGGTTTTAGAAAAACGGCTGTGTTCTGGTATCTGTGCACATTGTGCGCACCTGTGTGCGTTCGCGCGTGCCTATGCACGTCGTGCGCGTGCCCATGCGCATGTGCGCCAAATGGCCTATTTAGGCAGACAACACCCTGCAACAAATGCTGTCCATTCTACAGCGTTCCTGTGACCCCTGTGATTATTTTGGGACCTGTGACCCCGGCTTTATTTGGACTTTGGTACTTTCTGCCTGCCCTGACCCCCAGCCTGTCTATGACTACTCTTTTGCCTGATCCTTCTGTACCTTTGCTGCCTGCACTTTGCCGACCCTGTTGCACCCGACCACCTGCCTGCCTGCTCCATCTGTACTGCATAGCCAGCCAGTTCCCGACCCAGACCACACCACCATTCTTCAGCCTAGCACGAGCTCCAGTGGACCTTCACACACCACCAAGTGACCCAGTCCAACCTTTGTGCCCCCTTGTGCTCTTGAACTCCCTGTCTGCACTACCAGTCGTTCTCGAACCAGGGCCGCAAGAGAGGTTACCCCCTGCATAAGTCAGACTCGCCCACCAGGTACGTGACAGCAAGGGACAGCCATGACGCAGGGGACCTCTCCCATGGACAAGCTGTATGCACACATTGCGGGGCTCAATCAAGCTGACAAGAACTTACAGGAAGGCTACAACTGCCTGGAAGGAAGAGTGCAGGGACTTTCCATGAAACACCAGCCAGTCCTGGCCAGTTGGCTACACGCACCATGGTGATGTTGCCAAATGAGCCCAAGGTGCCCATGCCTGAGTGTTTTGCAGGAGACCGCAGGAAGTTCTGGGCCTTCCGCAACTTTTGTGAACTTTATTTTGCTCTCCAGCCCCCAACTTTCTCATTAGAAGCCACCAAAGTGGGATTTGTGATCTCCCTCCTCCTAGAGGAACCCCAAGCCTGGGCACACCACCTTCTGGAGAAGAAAGCCCCAGAGACCACCAGTCTGGACCGGTTTCTCCAGGCAATGGCCCAACTATATCAGGATCCCCAGCAGGCAGCCACAGCAGAGGCAGCCCTCCACGCTCTACAGCAGGGCCGCCGCCCAGCAGAGGAGTATGTGTCTTAGTTCCGGTGATGGAGCGCAGACACCGCCTGGAACGATGCTGCCCTCAGCTACCAATTCCGGCTGGGTCTCTTGGAGCCACTCAAAGACAAGCTGGCTCGCGTTGGGGTCCCACATATGCTAGACACCCTGATCAATCTGGCCATCCAGATCGATTGCCTTCTGTGGCAAAGCAGGGCCGAGAGATCCACCGAGCCTGCACATCTGACTTGGATGATGCCTAGGGTCCCTAGCTATCCATCCCCCAGTCCAGCTGCATCCTCTTCCGCTCCACCAGACCACCAAGAACCCATGCAAATTGGGCTCCTTCGCCCATCCTTAACCCCCGAAGAGTGCCAGAGATGCATGTCCCAGAACCTGTGCCTATACTGTGGAGGTCCCGGGCACCTGGTGAAAAACTGTCCCACCAAGGCCGGTAAGTGCTCCACCAATAACTCTGATGTACTGATGTACTTACCCAGTGATAAAGCTCACCTCGTGCTCTCTGTCTCTCTATAGCTTCCTGGCGGGACTATCCCAGTTCAGGCTATCCTTGACTCTGGTGCATGCAGCTGCTTTGTTGACATCTCTTTCGCAGCGTATCACCATATACCCCTCCGACCCAAAGAACATCCTATGGTTGTCTGGCTAGCAGATGGGTCGAGAATCAAATTGGGCACGGTCACCCAGGAGACCACCCCAGTGCTCACCAAGACTAAGGGAGGACATGCCGAATTCCTGCTACTAGACGCCATTGCGTCCCCACTATTCCCGGTTATTCTGGGCCTCCCTTGGCTCCGGACTCATAATCCCCAGATTAATTGGGCAAAGAGCGAAGTGGACTTCTCTTCTTCATACTGCTTCTACCACTGTCTCCCTCAGCATCCGGAAAATCCCCCAGCCGTGCTCAGCCTGGACACAGACGTCAACCAAGAGTCCCGCCTGGCCATCCCTGCACCCCACCATGAGTTTCTAGACGTCTTCAGTAAGAAGGGTGCAGACGTCCTCCCACCACATCGATCCTACGACTGTCCGATCGACCTCCTACCGGGAGCTGAGGTCCCGGTTGGTCAGATTTTTCCCTTGTCTGAGGTGGAATTGGTCACCCTCAAGGCATACCTGGATGAAAATTTGGAGAAAGGATTTATTAGACCATCCACCTCACCGGCCAGAGCCGGTATCTTCTTCATAGAGAAGAAGGACCATTATCTCCGGCCCTGCATATACCATCGGGAGCTCAATCGGATCATCATCAAAAACCGGTACTCTCTTCCTTTGGTCCCGGAACTCTTTCAGAGGTTAGGTACCGCAACTGTCTTCACTAAATTGGACTTAAGCGGGGCATACAACCTTATCCGCATTTCTGAAGGGGATGAGTGGAAAAAGCGCCTTCCGAACGCGGTTCGGGCACTATGAATATCTTGTGATGCCCCTGCGACCTTTCAGCATTTAGTGAAGGACATTTTCCGGGACTTGTTGGAACAGTTTGTAGTCGTTTACCTAGATGACATCCTGATTTTCACCCCTTCTCTGGAAGAGCATCACAGGCACGTAAAGAGCGTGCTTACCCTTCTCAGATTACATGGCCTCTATGCCAAGTCAGAGAAATGCGCCTTTGAATGTGCCAGCATTTCATTTTTGGGATTCAACATCTCCACTGCCGAAATCACCATGGACCCCCATAAGGTCTTCCTGAACTGGCCCACTCCAGTCGACAAGAAGGGAGTCCAGTGATTCGTTGGGTTTGCAAACTTTTACCGAAAGTTCATCATGGGGTTTTTGGCAGTCATCACCCCAATAACCTAACTGACCAAGCAGGACTCACGTTTCTGCTGGACTCCCGAGGCCCAAGTTGCCTTCTCCCGGCTCAAAAAACTGTTCACATCCGATCCTATTCTCAAACACCCAGACCCTGTATTGCTGTACACCTTAGAGGTAGATGCCTCCGAGACAGCAGTGGGAGCAGTCCTCTCACAGAGACGAGGTCCAAGGGCTTTACTTCATCCCATTGATTGTTTTCTCCAGAAAACTGTCACCTGCTTACCCAGGAGGATCTTTTGACTTTGATCAGGAAATCCTGCATTGGTCTCGCTGAACCGCTGGATCCCCGACTCACGCTGAAGGATGGGTTGTGGTGGTTCAGGAATAGACTGTACATTCCACAGGAACTCCGCTCAGCAACCCTCGGACTCTGCCATGATACCAAGATGGCTGGGCACTTTGGTGGTCTCCCACTCCTGGTGGCCTCGGCTGAAGGAAGATTGCCGAAACTATGTGACCGCTTGCCCTGTCTGTGCCAGGAGTATGACAGTATATCCAAGGCCTGGGGGCTACTTAATCCATTGCATATTCTGGAGCGACCATGGTCCCAGATCACAATGAATTTCATAGTTGAATTACCACCATCGACAGGATTCAACACAATTCTGGTGGTTGTAGACCGTCTTACAAAGATGGCTCATTTCATATCAATGAAAGGCACTCTTTCAGCAGCTGAAACAGTGGAAATCTTTATTAAGGAGGTAGTCCGCTTACATGGGATTCCTACCAACATCGTGTCAGACTGAGGAGTGCAATTCACCTCCCGCTTCTGGAGGTCCCTGTGTACCACTTTGGGGATTGAGTTGGCCTTCTCCTCAGCCTACCACCCCCAGTACAATGGTCAAACGGAGAGGACCAACCAGACCCTGGAACAATATTTGCAGTGTTATTCCTCCTACTCTCAGGATGACTGGGTCTCTCTTCTACCGGTAGCCTAGTTTGCGTACAATTGCGTTCATTCTGCCAACAAGCAGTCTTCTGGGCGAACCTCTACTACCACCCTACCTTTCTACCCGATCTGGCTATGGAAAGCACCGTACCTGCAGTCCTGGATATAACACAAATTTCTGGAGAGAAACACCAAGCTCCTTCAGGAGACCCTCTCCCAAACCCAGGCTACCAGTAAGAAAAATTTTGATAAGGGGAGACGGGGAGAACTGGATATGCAAGTTGGTCCACGGGTCTGGTTGTCCATGAAAAACTTAAGACTCTCCTGTCCCTCTAAAAAACTGTGACCCAGATAAATAGGACCATTTCCGATTAAAAGGAATATTAACAGAGTAGCCTACGAACTAGACCTGCCCTCATCTCTGCAAATCCATCCAGTCTTCCACGTTAATCTACTCAAACCAACAGTTAAGGATGTCTACCCTGGACACAGCACTGCACCCCCAGAACCGGTCTTGATGGACGGAGAGGAAGAATTTGAGATGGAAACTATCCTCGGCTGTAGGAAAAGAGGAGGCAGCGCTCAGTTCCTGGTCAAGTGGAAGGGCTATGGGCCCGAAGAGAGCTCCTGGGAGCCAGAGGAGAATCTACATGCAAAGGAATTGATCAGGGCCTTCTGGAGAAGACACCTGACCAAGAGAGCCCATTTGGGCATCCGGAGGTTGCCCCCCGGGGGGGGAAATGTTAGGAAAATGGCTGTTTTCTGGTGTCTGTGCACATGCGTGCCTGTGCGCGTTCGTACGTGCCTATGCGCGCCGTGCACCTGTGCGTGGCAATGGCACCAAACAGCCTAGACAACACCCTGCAGCAGATGCTGTTCACTCTACAGCGTTCCTGTAACCCTGGGATTACTCTGAGAGACTTTCCTGCACCTGTGTCCCCAGCTTTACTTGGACTTTCTGCCCGCCCTGACCCCCGACCTGTCTATGACTACTCTTTTACCTAATCCTTCTGTACCTTTGCTGCCCGCACGTTGCCGACCCTGCTTGCACCCGACCACCCGTCTGCTTGCTCCACCTGTACCGCATAGCCAGCCAGTTCCCGACCAGGTCCGCATCACCATTCTTCTGCCTAGCACGAGCTCCAGTGGACGTTCGCACACCACCAAGTGACCCAGTACAACCCTCGTGCCCCCTTGTGCTCTTGAACTCCCTGTCTGCACTACCAAGGGTTCTTGAACTAGGGCCGCAAGAGAGGTGACCCCCTGCATAAGTCAGACTCACCCACCAGGTACGTGACACCTGGGTTCTTAAACTGATATCTCTCAACCATCCTTCCCAGTAGGTCTTTACCAACCTCCCCGCGGAAACATACTTTCCAGGAACTTTGTACCACAGCAACCTTTGAATTTCATCACCCTGGTACACCTCTCTCTCCCATGTCTCGTCATGAACTCAAGTTAAGACTTACCATAATTGAGTAAGATGTTGGGTAACTTGTTCCCCCCCACCCTGTCCCCCTTCCTTTTGTTCCCCTCCTTATCTGATATCAACATATTTCACTGTATCTTTATTGCACAATATTGATTTTTCTGTATTGTCAAAACTTAAATATAATAAAATATATTAAAGAACAAAGCAAGCTCAGTCGGCGGGAACCCTCCCATGGAGGAGGAGCTTTTGCATTTTTGTTTTTATTTTGGGTCCGTTGCGCGCCATGATTGACGATGGATTACAACGGGGGACACTTTCTTTCTTTTTTTAATAAAGGATTTGTCCTTAATTGTCATCTGTGTTTTTTTCTTTTTTGATACTTTTTGGTGAATTAGTACTACGATACTAATTCACATGGGGGGGCCGGTTTCTGGGGGCCCCCTTATTAAAGGGGGCTTCCAGATTCCTATAAGCCCCCTGCCCACAGACCCCCACAACCACAGACCAGGGTTGTGGGGAAGAGGCTCTTGTCCCCATCAACATGGGGACAAGGTGCTTTGGGGTGAGGGTGCAAAGACCCCCTGCCCCAAAGCACCCATACTCCCCATTTTGAGGGCATGTAGCCTGGTACATGCCCTCAACATGGCGCTCGTTCATCCCCTCCTATCCTGGCCGGCCAGGTTGCATGCTCGGATAAGGGTCTGGTTTGGATTTTAGGGGGACCCCACGTCAATTTTTTTTTCCAATTTTGGGGTGGAGTTCCCCTTAAAATCCATACCAGACCTGAATGGCCTGGTTTGGATTGGGGGGGGACTCTACACACATTTTTTCAGTGATTTTTTTTGTATATTGCCGGGAGCCAGCAATACATTACAGCCACGATAATAAATGTCAATTTTTCCTTTACAAATGTAATTTTGCTCTGGCACTGTTCTAAACATCACAGAGGTACACCCTTTTACAGGCGGACTAAGGGGACCCCCAGGCATGATATTTAAAGGAATATTAAATTTTTATTGTTTCACTTTAAGCATTATTAAAATCACTACTCCTTAAAAAAAACTATTGATTTAAAAACTTTTTTTTTTTGCATTGATACATGTCCCATAAGGCAGGACCCATGGTCCCCATACACTTTTTATGGCAATAACTTACATATAAGCCTTTAAAATAAGCACTTTCATGTTTCATGTTCTGTTCCCATAGACTTTAACAGTGTTCGAATGTTTGGATAAATTTTGTGTCTGTTCACATGTTCTGGTGCGAACCAAACAGGGGGGTGTTCGGCCCGTCTCTAAAGAGGATCAATATCCTATCAAGTCTCCCCTTTGTGAGAGGAAGAGGGGCGTGACTGGACGCTAATGTGAGTGAGCGTGAGTAGCTCTGCTCACCTGGGCTCCATGATCATGTCGGATTGACTGAGCATTCTGCGAAGCTGACCAGGCTGGTGCTTGAAGACATGGGAGAGGGCAGTGCGGAGCTTCAGGAGCCACCGAGGAGAAGTGAGTGGCATGGCCCAGAAGCGTTGAGTTTCCTTGGTGGCGGCATCTGAGGGGATGACCCAGGAAGATCCGAGCGGCATCGGCCTCTCTAATACAAGAGGAGGTGGGTCGGTGCATTGTCTGATGGTGGTGGAGCTGGCAGAGGTCGGGGGAGGCTGGAGGAAGCCATACTTGCCCCCTTGGTGGGAACGCATACAGGATACTAGCCCAAAAAGCAGCGGTTCCTGAGTCCTACTGGCTTTCTCCCCCCTTCTCTGGGGTTTGCCTGGAGTCTGCTCTGCTCTGCTGACTCTTGCTGAATGGACCGGGACTGGCCATAGATAATCCAGCGGCCCCTGATAAAGATCTCTTAAAATATTTGATTGGAGATTTCTATTGTGAGCAGTCTCAGAAATTTTAAAATCAGATCTTTGCAAAGAACAAAAGTCAGCCCTGCTAGTCTGGTATTTCTTGGTCCTACTGCCCTGACGCCTACATCTGGTAAGACTGTTCTATTTTCAACTCTTGCTGCTGACTGTTTAATGAAGGTCCCTTGATGTCCTTAAGGTGTCTAGTTTAAGTCTTCTCTGATGCTGCTTTTCAAGGTGGTAAAAGAACTGTGTGTATTTTTTTTGAAGGGTCTCTTCCTGTGCTGACTATCTGATTGCAACTGTGTACATTGTCCTTTTGATACCTCAAAGAAAGAGGGTAAAGGGGAAAACCTGCAGTTTAAGGAGTAATATATCATTGGCAACTGGAGACGCAAACAGGAAAAATGACTAAAAAAAAAGGGCGACACGTCAGTAGTGCAAGAGGCCTCTAGCCCACAAACACAAAAGGCGGTGAAAAGTAAAACTAAAGAAACGGCTGCCAAATGGGACCAATTTTCACACACTTCTTCTCAAAGTTCAGGGATAGTACAGCACCCCAAAAGATCTCTCTCACCCTCAACCACTCTCAAGGGGTCAGGCCCACAAAATAAACTCCCTAAAACAGCCCTATTAACCACGTCATCAACAATGGTATGTCCAAATAACCCCATAACTTTAGGGGGCTTTAGCTGCGGAAGAGCCTTCTTTGAGGGAGGTATTGTTGTCAATGAATTAATGTAAACAGGCCTCATCCGAAATGTCGGAACGGTTAAAAAATATGAAGGAGGAAATGACAATGGTCAGGCATGACCTAAAAAAAGTGGGTGAACGTACTACAGAGTTGGAGGGTAGAGTGGGGGGTCGTTGAAGATGAAATAACACTATGAAGAAAGAATTGGAATCTTTGAAATAAATAGTTTATAAACAAAATGACAGAATGGAAAATTTAGAGAAACGACTGAGGAGAAACAATATCCGCATAATCGGACTACCAGAGAAAAGTGAAGGAAATAATATGAAAGACTTTTTGGAAAAATGGCTCCAGGAGACCATCGGGAAGGGGGAACTACCCCCTCTGTTCGCAGTGGAGAGGGTACACAGGATTCCACAAAGAGCTGGGCTGGGAGAGATGCAAAGATCAATAATCATGAAACTCCTCTTTTTTAAGGACAGAGAAACAATATTGCGTAAAAGCAAGAGAAATGAAGAATGTGATCTTTAATGGGGTTAGAATCTCATTTTTCCTTGATTTCTCTGCTGAAGTACAGAGAAGAAGAATGAGATTCACAAATATGAAAAGAAGGCTGAGACAATTAAATGTTCAATATGCAATGTTGTACCCAGCACGACTGAGAGTCGCAGTAAAAGAGGTGGTCCATTTTTTTGACGAACCTACTGCGGCTGCAGACTGGCTGGAAAAAAATGAGAGGTCATTGTAATTGTGTAAAAGAATAATATAATAGCTATATTACTAAGGATATAAGGTCAATTGTTTTTTTTTTTCCTCCTGTTTTTTTGGAGCACCAGGGAAATAGCTACGGTTTAAAAAGTAAGAAACCAAGAATGAAAGAACTAAGGAAAAAGCCATTGGGACTTTACTGGTGCTGGTAATCCCCTTCCCTGAAAAAAGATACCAATATGAATATTAAAAGATATGATTTTATTAGTTATTTAAAATAAACACGATGGGGGCTCCATACAAGTCAATGGCAACCTACCCATTACATAAAAACACAACAATAACTCTATACAGAATAGCTGTGCAATCAGTTCATGGTTTGGTGTTATAGACAGAAAATACCAAACTGTCCCAGCTAGTATACATGAGATGGGTAGAAACCATGCCAGGGGAGTGAGGTCTGTCAGCCCATGACCTGAGCAGTGATCCAAATATTCCAACGCATTTCGCCCTATGTTCTGGGCTTCTTCAGGGAATGGATCAAGCTATAATCATTAAACACAAATATAATGGAAATAGTAAATAGTTGTGTATAGAACAACAAAATAATACCTAATAAATATTTCAAAATAATAAACTGGCTTGTCACATATCAGCAAATAGAGATATAATCCTTACTTTTAATTCTATACATTCGTATATGAGTACATGCTGTTAACCAGCTTTATTCATGCACAATATTTCCACTATGACATAATTGAATGCACTATTACAATGTGAAAAAGAACCATATTCCACACCAAACAATGCCACAAAGCTCCATTACCTGGCAAACGGAAACATAAGTACCAGTAGTATCAGAATGATCTCGATGTACAGTATGTAGCAACCAAATAATTTACGTCACTTTGGCAAGTGGCGATTTTGTTTGTATAAATCATTCACATCTTAGAGAAAAAAGAAAAAGAAAAAAAGGAAAAATAGGAAAAAATATATATATCCAAACAAAGTATTTCATGAGGTCATGGTACAGGAAAAAAAAAAAAAAAAGGCAGCCACATAAGACCAGCGCTCATTACGCCCCATATCTTTCCATATACATGAGAAACCACAATCCAGACCGATCCACACTCCGCCACGTCCCACCATGTTCTCCCAGTTCTACCATCAAAAGCCCAGTGACAAGGTTATTTATTATGAGTTAATTTTGTTTCTTTTATAATAAATATCCACACAATATCCCCCCCTCCCCATTGGGGTGTGTGTACTGCTGTAGGGTTGTTGTGGGGTTTGGTGGATGACCCATCCAGGTGCCTTTGCACTTGTTTATTGGGCTTTCACTTATCTTTTTATTTCACTTAATAGTGTTTCTCTTTTTTCGAAAGAAAAAAGGAAACAAAATATTTCTATCTGGGAGAACATGGTGGGACGTGGCGGAGTGTGGATCGGTCTGGATTGCGGTTTCCCCTCCCTCTCCCTCCCTTCGTTCCATCTTTTCCATCCTGCCCATCCAGCCCCAGTCCATCCTCCCTCCTTTCCGGATGGAGAGGGTGTCCTCCTTGGCTGGATTGACATGGGGGTGTGGTGAGGGAACGTAGTCCGGGCGGTCCTCACTATCTGCCGCGTCTTGCCACTACTTAGGGGCGGATTGCATGCTAATCAGCTGCCAAACATGGGGGCAGCTGTTTGCACGCCCCGTAGCATATTTCCTGTTGAGACACAGACGCTCAATTGACGTCATATTCAGGCGCGATAGGAAGTAATTCCTTCTGCTTTAGCGCCAATTCCTGCCATTAAAAGAGCTGGGATTTCCCGCTCGGCTTCAGATGCCATATCTGATCTTCTGGTATCGACTCCTCAGCTGAATACTGATGTAGCCTTTATGATAAGGTAAGACATACAAACTAGGCACTGTCCGCTATATGTGTACTCCTTCTGGAAGTGCCGGAGGGAATGGGTTTTTTGCAGTCACTGATGTTCCCCTTTCCCGATATCCATTCCGTTTTTAGGGGCATAGGACCGGCATCTGTTTTCTGGTCATTTGATAGTCCAGTGAGGTTGGTGAGGCCCCAATTAGATGGGGAATAGGAATTTGGATGTCCCCAGCATTTCGGGGCGCCTCCTAATAGGACGTATTGATTGCAGATCTTTCATTGTAAGTGCTCTTTTTCTGATTTTGGATTGTTGTATATGCTATTGATTAGATTTATGTAGTTCATGTATATGGAAAGATATGGGGCGTAATGAGCGCTGGTCTTATGTGGCCGCCTTTTTTTTTTTTCCTGTACCATGACCTCATGAAATACTTTGTTTGGATATATATATTTTTTCCTATTTTTCCTTTTTTTCTTTTTCTTTTTTCTCTAAGATGTGAATGATT